>OY856409.1:1890347364-1890947364 GCA_963693085.1 Alisma plantago-aquatica
GTAGGTAGGAAATAACACATATACCAAAAAATAATGTGGCGTGATTTGTTCATGAATTAACATATTAGGGTTTACAATTAACTACTATTATGTGTATTTTTATCCTTGTTTGGCTATGCCCAAAGAACAAGGTTGACTATCTGCCAAGACATATGTTTAGGGTCAAAAGTTTAGGTTTCAGTTTGTTATAAGCAGTATATCATTCATCGTGGATGCTACATTATTGCTAGAAACTTGTATAGTGTCCTACTTTATTTATATTGAGAAATTTTAAAGAACTAGAGCGGTCGATAGGATGCTTTCAAAGGTACTAACTAAAAACTTGGAACTCTTTGAATGGATGGTTGATGATCTAAGGAACAAATAATTAGCGACATACATCATTTGTTACAAATAAAGGCTAACCTCATTTTTGGATAATTACCTAATGCCCAATCATGTCTATCTGGAGAAACTAAAGCCCTATCCACCAAGTCAAGATATTGACTTAACTCATATATATAATCATAAAAAGGGAGAGAATTACTTTCCAAGATCTTTTCAAAATAGAAGCACATTACATGATCTTTCTTAGCCAAGTACTCTTGATTTTAATGAACTCTGACAAATGCATATCATATTAGCTTGACATCCACATTTTCTCACTAAGGCATGATTTAGTAAATGAATCGGGCATGGACTGAGTAACAATTCACTACTACAGAAATAGCATTCAGTGTCACTTTTCTGGGCGTCGGTTATTAAGGAACACGGACGCCTTATATTAAAGGCGTCGGTTATTTAGAAGAACCGACGTCTATATTCAAAGACCAGCCAAACACGGGTACCGCTTTGTATACAGCGTCGGTTGTTTATACAAAACCGACGCATAATGTCATCCAATTTTCGAGCGAAAAAAATAATGTCACTTTCGGCGTCGAGTCTGTAGTTAAAACACCGACGCTTATGTGCGATGGAAATTCACGCAAAAAGTGTCCTTTTCCGCGTCGGTCGTCCTTTAATCACCGACGCTGAATGTGGTTCCCGCCAAACATTTTCACGAAAATATCGTCCAAATGGACGTCGGATGTTGCGAACGGCCGACGGTAAAGATGTTTAGGCGTCGGTTGTTGTAAACAACCGACGCTATTGGGGAACTTCATAACCTTTGATCGCCCGACTCTTCCCCTTTCTTATGTTTCATTGCTACCCTATTTCCCTATTGCGGCGATTTCTCCGGCGATTTCTCTGCTGCTGGTACTAGTTTTTCTCCGGCGCTTCTCTCCGGCGCTTCTCTCCGGTGCCCCATCTCCGGCGTCCCCTCTCCGGCGCCCCTCTCCGACGCGTTTCTTCTCTGGCACCCCTGCTGCCCGCCCTGCTGCTCCAACCGCCTGCGCCGCCGCCACGCCTGACAACCGGCGCCGCCGCAACGCCTGGTGCCCACCTGCCTGCCACGCCTGAGAACCGGCGCCGCCGTACCCCCTTCTCCTTCTCCTCCGCCTGGCCGCTGCCTGCCTGCCGCCGCCTGGCCGCCTGCCTGCCTACTGCGGCTGACTCTCCTGCTCGTCGGAGTCACTGCCGCTGGTTCTGGAGCTCGTCGGCCGCCACCCACGTACTCAACCAGCTCGACCTCACCCTACTCTTCTTGCCCAGGTACCTGCAGACCTACCCAGGCGCGAAATTGGTTCTTTATGTGCTGACCTAATCTGCTTGCCTAATCTGCTTGCACGAAATTGGCTCCCTACTCTGCTTGCTTAATGTGCCTAATCTGCTTTAAGTGGTCCTAATATCATAACATGATAGTTTTATTATATGATTTGTGGCACTTTAGGGTGTATATACATGCAAATTATATAAGTGATAGATGTTGGATGTTTGTCAAGGTTTCTTGAAGATTGAATAAGTGATAGATGCTGGATGTTTATTTATTTCATCTATCCATGTTGCCTATAGTTTATAACATTGCATTGTGAATTATTGCATGTTTGAAACTATGAAATTCTTGATTTATTAGATGATATTCAAGAAAACCCTAGTTTGATGAGCATGTTGTTAATCATGTTAATTATGATTCTTCTATATATTCTGATGTCATTATATAATTATGTGATCCCAACATATTAAATTGAATTAGAATGATTTCATGAATTATAGGGTTTATATAAGAATGACAACACATGTATTTGTTGGCCTAGAAACCCGTACAAGATTTACTCAGTAGGAGTAAATCTTGGATAGTCCCCAGTTTGGGACTGTTCTTGAACACCTAATCTCACTTAGGATGTAAGTGTATAATGTGTATTGGGTTTTCGAGAAAATTTCGGTAGCATTTCCCCGTTTGTTCTCTAAGTATTCTCTAAGTACATATGTACTTAGAGAACAACGGGGAAATGCTGCCGAAATTTTCTTGAAAACCAAATACACATTATACACTTACATCCTAAGTGAGATTAGGTGTTCAAGGATGGGATAGGTGGTACACATTTATTATATATAAGATTGACATCAAATGTGTTTGTTGGCCTAGAAACCCGTCCAAGATTGACTAATATATACTTGTTTCCTAATATATACTTGTTTAAAAGGTTAACTGATGTTATACAACTTTTTCTGAAAATATATAACATCGTTATATGTACTTACACTTTGTTAATACTAATATTGTGCAGTCTCTGTCTTCCCATAACAATGACTATGAATTGGGCCTCTATGTCAATGTTAACGTTCCCTATTGAAGAACAATTGGACATCATCCTAGATGATCGTTCCTTAAACCAATTGGTCATACCCAAACATTGGTGTTTTCTAAAAGGAAGACACTACATGCCTGGTAAAGTGACCCTAACTTTTGGAAATTATTCACATGTAATCGAGGTTGAGTATGATTTGGCGGGAAATCTTGTATCAAAATCCGGTTGGCGTGATTGGATTGGAGAGCTGTATCTGGTCCGTTGGAATAGGCTTTTTCTCCGTCCAGTTGGCGATAATTCCATCAAAGTTTGGATAACCAACAACAACTACGACACCCTCGATCATCTTCTGCGGTATGAGCGCACGGCGTCGGATATCATCTATGAGGAATCGGAATCTGAATCTGAGGCGTGATTGGATTGGAGAGCTTCGTGACACAGCTTCATCATCAAAAAGAAGTTATTGATGCATGCGGGACCATGTTGATGTAGTATTTAGTTGTCTATCTATCTAGACTTGTCTGTATTAATAGTTTTTTTAATTATGCGCATGTTTAGGGGTACACCAACCCCTTTGTTTAGTTATTGTTATAACTAAAGTGTGTGTTCCCATGAATGGAACTGTAAGTTGCTACATGAATGCTTATAACTGAAGTGTGTGTTCCCATGAATGTTCCCATTTACATGATTACACTACTATTTTCTCATATTGTCTTGCCTCAAAAAAAAATTCTTTTATTGTTTAGTCTATTTTAATACGACATACTTGCTTATATCTTTCTTAATGATGAACTGTAATACGACATACTTGCTTATATACTTGTTTCCTAATATATACTTGCTTTCCTAATATATACTTGCTTTCTCTGATCATAGAATGGATAGATCATGGATGTCCATTCGTAATCGTTGCACCCTAGAGTTTATATCTGGTCTTGATCAGTTTATTAGATTTGTCGAGGAACATAGGAAAAAACCTACAGATAGGTTCTACTGTCCATGTAGGCATTGCGGTAACAACTTGAAACACAACACTGGTGAGGAAATCAAAAGTCATGTCATGTGCAACGGGATTGTACAAGGCTATACAGAATGGCACTGGCATGGAGAGATTTCAAAATCGAATCCAGTAGATGTCAATAGCAGTGCTTGGGTGGAAGAAGAAATTTCCTCCGATGACGTAAATGTAAACAAACCAGTTCCAGCAGACATTGTTGATGCGATGCTGGATAGTTGTAGGGTAGAGCACACCGATCCACCTCCTATCTTTACAAACATTGTGCATGATGCTGAGATACCGTTATACACAGGCTGTGCTAAGTTTACGAAGCTTAGCGCTGTGCTGAGATTGTATAAGTTGAAAGCTAACAATAGATGGAGCGACAAAAGCTTCACTGAATTGTTGACTTTGTTGAAAGAAATTCTTCCTGAAGGAAACGAGCTGCCAATCTCAACATACCAGGTAAAGAAAATGTTGTGCCCAATGGGAATGGAGGCCAAAAAGATACACGCATGCCTGAATGATTGTGTATTATTTCAAAAGGACTATGTAGATTTGAAAGATTGTCCAAAATGTGGTGCGTCACGATATAAATTGACGACTTCGGGGGAGTCCAAAAATGGTTCTCCTGCCAAGGTGTTGTGGTATCTACCTATAACATCACGGTTTCAACGCTTGTTTGCAAATCTGAAAGATGCGAAGAATTTGAGGTGGCATGCAGATGTTAAGAAAAATAATGATGGGGTCCTACGACATGCGTCTGATTCCCCACAGTGGAAGAAGATTGATGTATTGTTCCCTGAATTTGGTGAAGAAGTCAGGAATCTAAGACTTGGGCTTTGTACAGACGGGATGAATCCGTACGGGACATTGAGCAGCCAACATAGCACTTGGCCAGTCATGCTTGTTATATACAATCTTCCTCCCTGGCTGTGTATGAAAAATAAGTACGTTATGTTGTCATTGTTGATATCGGGCCCTAAACAACCCGGAAATGATATCGATGTTTATCTTGAACCTTTGATTGATGACTTAAAGAAACTTTGGGCTGAAGGTGTGATGACCTATGATGCTTCAGCAAGAGAGACATTTCGTTTGCATGCTATGTTGTTTTGCACTATTAATGACTTTCCGGCATATGTGAATTTGTCTGGATATAGTGTCAAAGGAGCTAAAGCGTGTCCTATATGTGAAGAAAACACAGATTCAATAAGATTAAAATATGGCGGCAAGACTGTATATCTTGGTCATCGAAGGTTTCTTTCAAAATTCCATCCGTATCGTAGGAAGCGCAAAGCATTCAATGGATGGAATGATGAACGGAGTGCACCTAAACCTATACCAGGGGATGTTGTTTATGAAAGAGTAAAAGACATTGTCAATGAATTTGGTAAGAAATCACAATGTAGTATGGCCACACGGAGTGACAATTCTTCATTCAAAAAGAAGTCAATATTTTGGGATCTTCCTTATTGGAGTTCTTTGTCAGTCAGGCATTGTATCGATGTAATGCACGTTGAGAAAAATGTCTGTGATAGCATCATTGGTACTCTATTAAATATACCAGGTAAGACTAAAGATGGGATAAAATCCACACTGGACCTACGTGAAATGGGAATAAGGTCAGAATTAATAGAATTACGTGAAATGGGTAATAAAAGAACATACTTACCTCCCGCTTGTTACACGTTGTCTAGAAAGGAGAAGAAAACTTTTTGTGAATGCTTGGTAAATGTTAAGGTGCCACATGGTTACTCATCCAACATCCGTAGATTGGTATCAATGAAAGATCTGAAGTTGATAGGTCTTAAATCTCATGATTGTCACACTCTAATGCAACAAATATTGCCCGTGGCAATTCGATCTATATTGCCGAAGCATGTAAGGTTTGCAATTACCAGACTTTGTTTCTTTTTCAACAGTCTATGCAGCAAAGTTATTGACCCTGATACTCTCGATAATTTGCAAAGAGAAGTGGTTGTTACCCTATGTCAGCTTGAGATGTATTTCCCTCCTTCGTTCTTTGATATCATGGTACATCTTGTTGTCCACTTGACTAGGGAAGTGAAAATCTTGGGACCGGTTTTCTTGCATTGGATGTATCCCTTTGAACGATACATGAGCGTTTTTAAAGGTGATGTTCGAAACCGTTATCGTCCTGAAGGGAGTATTATTGAAGGTTATGTGGCGAGAGAGGTTATGGATTTCTGCAATGACTTTCTCAGTGGTAATGACACTCCTGATAATGACAAGAATATTGAGGAGGGCAAAGGAATTTTGGGATCACGGGTGAAAGTAATCAGCCGTGAGCAGTTGGAACAAGCTCACTTGTATATTTTACATAATATGGACGAAGTGAGTGTTTATATCGAGGAACATACCAATTTCATAAAGAGACAACATCCTCGAGCAAGTTCAATGTGGCTTGCTAGAGAGCATAATAAGACTTTTACTAAGTGGTTTGAAGATAAAGTCTTACATCAACTATCTCAAACACCAAATGATATTACAGAAACTATCAAATGTCTCGCCTTTAAACCAAAACCGAATGTTATGTCTTATGAAGGGTTTGACATTAATGGATTCACATATTACACAAAGCGCCAAGATGATAAGAGTGTCGTCCAAAATAGTGGGGTCACTCTTCAAGCGTCAACTATGTACTTTGCAAGTGCAAAGGATAAGAGTCCACGTGAAGCTAAAATGTCATATTACGGTGTCATTGAAGACATTTGGGAGTTTGACTACATAGATTTCAATATTCCG
This sequence comes from Alisma plantago-aquatica, assembly GCA_963693085.1. NCBI lineage: Eukaryota > Viridiplantae > Streptophyta > Magnoliopsida > Alismatales > Alismataceae > Alisma > Alisma plantago-aquatica. The sequence continues at coordinate 1,890,353,800 of OY856409.1, forward strand.
CTCTTTAAATGTAATTGGGTTGATAACACCAAAGGAGTTATAGTGGATGAATTGGGTTTCACTTTGGTGAACTTTGAAATGATTGGCGAGAAGGCTGAACCATTCATATTGGCATCACAGGCAAAACAAATATTCTATATCGATGATCCTGCAAATGATAAATGGTCGGTTGTTCTTCATGGTAAAAGACAGTTCATTGAAGATCCTATAGATGAAGAAGAGTACTATGATAAGTATGATGACTCCAGTCCATTCTCAGTTGGGTTGCCAACTCGACAAAATATTGAAGCTAATGATGACTTATATGTGTGCGGAGATCACAATGAAGGATTGTTAATTGATAAAAGATCACAATTTTAGAGACATGTATGTTTATACAAATGGTAAATGTTTTCCTTTTTCTAATTTATACAAATGCTAAATGTTTTCCTTTTTCTAGTTGATACAAATGCTAAATGTTTGCCTTTTTTATGACATTTTCAGATGGCTGACCATGATGAGAATGATGTTCATGATGAGCATGAAGTCCATGATGAGCATGTTGTCCATGACGAGCATGGCGAGGATACCAATGTAAGTTCTAAAAACATATCTCGTATTTCTATAAAATTCATTATCTTCTAGTTATGTCATATATCCTATATTTCTATATTGGCCTAATTCAGTGTGTTTATTTTTGTCAAATTTTAGGTTGATGATGCACATGTACCCACTGAAGCACTGGAGCAACTTGATGCGCGGAGAGGACATTCCAACTCGAGATATCGTCTACCGTTTCCTCCTCCTCCGCAGTAATATCCTCATCTCTAAACGTTTCTCGTAGGATTCTGAACCCCTCCCTTCCCTCTACTACATCGAAGCCATGCCGCAGTTGAACCCTTTCGCCGAGCCCTACCCGGCCAAGCAGGCGTCGCCTGAAGCACCACCGTCGTCATCGTCTCCACCTCCATCGCAACTTGCTGTGCTACTCCTGACAGTTTATCACCCCACATGCCTTCCTCCTCAGTTCCTGCCGCTAGACGACCACACAATGGATCCAAGAGGATTGCAGGCGTTCGCCAAAGACTATAGGCTGAGTTAACTCAATAGTTAACTCAGCCTATAGTCTTTGGCAAACGCCTGCATATCCTCTTAGATCCATTGTGTGGTTCTCTAGCGGCAGGAACTGGGGAGGAAGGCATGTGGGGTCATAAACGGTTAGATATAATTGGGATGTTGATAGTGATGATGAATGATACTTTGTAAATGAATGTTTCTGAATGTTAAAACATGTATTTGAATGATTCTATATGTGTGAACGTGACAATTGAATTGATGTCTGAATGTATCTACTTGTGTGAATCTTTTTATGTTAATTTTGCAGGTTTGTGGCCTGTTTGTAGGCTGATATCAATGGATGTCGTAAACCTGCAGTTCAGAAAACTGAACTGTAGGTTCTCATCCTGCTGACCAGCCACAGCAGGCCTGCAAACAGATTTATAAAAAAAAAATAGATATAGGCGTCGGTTATTTACCGATAACCGTCAGCACAGACTTACAGCGTCGGTTTTTTGTTGAACACCGACGCCAAAAGTGTTCGCGCTACAGGAAATGGGAGTCATCTAGGACACTTTTCTACGTCTGTTTTTTAGTATATAACCGACACAGAAATCGTCCTAGATGACGCCGTTTTCTGTGGCGCGAACCCTTTTGGCGTCGGTGTTTTATAATAAACCGACGCCTTTATGTTAAATAGGCGTCGGTTTTTTAACCGACGCTGAAGTGTCCAACCTTTTAGCGGCGCCCACATAGGCGTCGTTCAGAAACCGACGCCAAAGGGGGTTAAACAACCGACATTAAAAGGCACTTCTGTAGTAGTGATTGGAGCAATGATGGGAGTCACCTTCATGGCTAATAAACTTTGGATGGCTCTTTAGCACTCCAAGAGAATGAATGATTGGCCAGATATAGGTATGTGCCTCAATTGGATGCTATCCTTATTCTGAAGAAATCATTTACACCCAATGTTTTTATTGATGAATGTTTTCTTTGTTACTCCCTACATAGAAGTAAAAGACATCACTTGATCTTTCCACCCTCCATGAGGTTCATTTGGAACATCCTTGATGGGCATCATTATTATCTCCTTCATGACTAAAAATGTGGGTCAAACTTGTCTCAAGTCTGTGGTTCTCACACTTATCTTGAAAGCTATCTTCAGAGGGGAATATTGTTGGTGTTCCATTTTTTTCTTAGTCAATGGAAATTCATGAAATGATGTTCATTCTTTGGATAATGATGGAGTTCATTCCTATACCCTTTTTTTGCATTTTCTACATTTTCCACCTATTTATTTTTTCATTTTCTCCAAATTGTTCTTAAAATACCCAGAGAATAGAAACAAAATAGTTTGGTTATATCCTACTCAGGGACACCTGATGGATCACATCCATCCTCCATTAACACCTTGTGGGTTGGCATAATATGCATGCATGTTTTGTTGGTAGTATGCCTTGAGAGCTAACCAGATGATGATTGTAATGACACATTTTATAGTTTATTTGATTATTAGTAACAAAAATTCTAATTATTATGTCAGCTTCGATATGAGACAATGAATAAACATAATAATGTCCTAAAAATGAACTACTCAATGACATGTGATTTTAGGTTGAGGACTTGAACATGAGATTATGTGTATGCTAAGAGTATACATTCTTATATAGGTCCCTAGTCGGATGTTATTGTGGAAGTTAGGAAAACAATAATACATTATGGATATGATGTGTGTTAGCCAATGACTATGTATAATTAGTAATGGAATTGGATATCAAGTCGAACAGACAGGTACTTGTTAATTGTTATGAACAAATTTACTGGACAAACCCAACTTGAGTATGATATATGGAAGCCATAAATGGTATCCGTAATCATGTCTCATATGACAATGGTGATTTTGGTCCTCAGACCTAAATCACTATAAAGTTCACATGTTCTTCAATGTACTTTAACACTACCCAACCTAACCTAGAATGAGGTTTTCCATACAAGTGGTTCTTGGGTGCATTGTGACACATGTGGATTATTGTGATGATGTAGATGGAATTCGTCCCTCCTGTTGGAGTAATATTATGACCACTTGATGAGTGAGACTATAAAATGCATGGTTGTGCTCATTTGAGATCATATTGAACTCATGTGTATTTTAAGTAGTCTACTTTAGATTGAGGAACAAATATTGAACATTAAGAGGATGGAATTTTGATGGGTCAAATTATATATGGATATTAGAGACAAAGGGATTATAAGATCATTGTAATATTGATTGTGATACTATGTTGACTCCAACTTCTTCAATTACTTGGACGGTGATGAACTCTTGCTAGATACCAATCAATGTTTGTGAAATCATCATATGATGATAGGTATTGCTACCAACATAACTTGGATCCTATATTGTCACGCACATAGGATGCATGGGGAAAGGGAGTATATAATGCATATATGATTAATTTGTTACTAAAAGTAGGTACTTAATTAGATCATCAAGGACTGACTGGAATCATTTGACCAGAATGTCCATTTACCCAACCAAATAGACTAATCCATTAATTGGAAGAACCAGCTGATTGTCCAAACCGAGATTCACCCAAAAAATCAAATAACAAGCCCAATCAATTGAATGGAGAAGATCAATAAATTGGTTGATTGGTTGGTCTAGTTCCCCAAATGAAAATCATAGACATGTTGCTGAATAGAACCCTGACTCGGCCCATCGATCGACTTGGCTAATCTAGTCGATCAACCGATTGTCCCTAAGTGAGTTGCTAAAAGTCACTTGTTGTCTTTTCATTTCCATGGTTTATCAGAAACTATGCTTCCCTACCTCTCCTATATAAAGGGGTGTGACGACCAAGGTTATGGTTAAATATTTTGACATGTGAAGCCTAGTTGTCATTACTTAAAGGAGAGAGAGAGAGTAGGAGAAGTTGTGCAACACTAGCATGTTGCCAATGGAAACGTTTCTCATTTTCCATTGGCTTTTAGAGCGTGATGTAGAGTTTCCTTCATTTGTGTGGACAATATAGAGATGCAAACACTTTCACGATGTGTTTGAAGAATGTCATAGACATTCTTGGGTCTTCTATTCATTGTGAGCAACATTGTCAGATATACTCCAGAATAAAGTATATCTCATAACCTTCTTCCTGGTATGTCGTTATTGATGAGATATGCTCTTAGGCTCATGGTTTTTATTCAGTTTCACTACTACTTATGTTGAGCATGTCTCATCCAAAAATCCCTACATGTCTCACATGACACATCTCCACAATCTGCCACCACTTCTAGAATCTCACATCGTGAACCCACAAACCCTTATTCTACTCTATAACCAAACCCCCATATCCATTATATTCTAGGACCTTTATTTATTCTACTAAAGGCAGAGGATCAACTACCCCTCTCTTTACATTTTATTTCACTCATTTGCAAACAATACTTCCTCTTATACAACTATTTTCTAAGCGCCATTAGGTTGAACAACTATAATCTTATATATCTAATATGCTCATCTAAAACTATTCATAAATGTCATCATCTGTTTATAACTACTTTAATTGATTCATAATTGTGTATCTACCTAGCGGTTTGAACTGTTGTTTTGTTATGTGATCCATTCATATTGCTTGATCCTACTACTTAAACAGAATCAAATCTTACTCTTAACCTTTTTTTTCCATATTGTCTCCTCTCTTTTTACTACACAGTGGTCCTAACTATCACGGATGGATCTCTACTATGGGAGATCCTGAGGTGATTAGAGCCCCACATCTAACAAAACTATCTTTAAGGAAATGATGGAAAGATAAGACCATCTCCAGCACCAAAGATCTATAAATATAAAAACCCTTTTATCGAACTTTACTATTTTTTTTACTTTTAACCCAACCTAAAACCATTATAACTCAATTTCATTAAGATAAGGGTTCAATAAAAATTTATCAAGCAAGACGAAGGTGATGGACCTACCCCACTTGCAATAAAATTTCCAAATCCGATTTTAAGCTGCAGTTTTCATCTTTTTCCTTATACATCCTCGAGTGGAGTACAAAATTGAATTTTTACATTTCTTCCACTGATTTGAGTATCATATTTTCCCTTTTTTTATGAATAGAATATGTTGGTGACTCTGATTTTATCCCTTTTTATCATTTTCTTGTGTTACATGCACACCAAGATTCCTCATAAGAAAAAAATTTCAGGTGGGTACAACTACAATATAAAATCTATTTATGGGTTTTATACCTTTGATATGTGTTAAGAACTATGCACCCATGTGGATCTATTTTTATGTGGAATAGCCTTTGAGCACTGCATGGGTGGTCTAGACTTTGAGCACACTACTCTTTGTTATGCTTGCAATGAAGTGTGTCAGGGTCTTATGGAATTCAGTAATCCTAAGATATTGCATGGTTTCTGGGGGATTTCTTAATCACTAGTCTATGATTAGAATTGGTACACCTCAAACCGCTCATGACTTAATCATAAAATAAGTAATCTAGTTGTGTAGTATATCTATTTAATGTTAGTTTGTGATTCACATTGTAATGCTTTGATTGCTTCTCTACACCGACAAAGCATCAATTGCCATCCTCATACCTTGCAAATATTATTACTATGTTTTATTTTTTCCCTTATTACTTTGTTCTTATTATATTCTAAGCATGAAGTGTTATTCATTGTTATATCAAATCGTTAGGAAATGGGTCATGTCTTATGAATCTCCACATCTTTTGGGTGACCAACAACATAACCAAGGTTTTTGTGAAGAAGATACTTCCCCTAGAGGATAGTAGTATCTTAGAGGCTGGTGGATATCTTTTAGGGTGTGTCTTATAGTTGAACATGTATTCTCAGATCCAACCATGGTGCAGTTGAAGGTTGTATCTATGTGTTATGACCCACTCCATGATTAGTCGATAAATACCTCGAATTACGTAAAACACCTCAATTAGTGTTGAGTATCAAATTAAACATCATAGATAATCAAGATACGCTAAGATGTAAATTAACAACTGAGATTGAATCATCTGAGGAAAGTAATGATGACAATGTTGATTATTTAGTACATTAAGTTGAATCAAGTAATCACAGTTGTAATTAGAGATTGATCCAGTGAAATAGCCCTTTTAGTATGTTTTGCACTTTGAGGTTATAGAGAATTTCGTGCTTAAACCGTTGCAAGAAAAATCACTCGAAACTGACTTCCGAGTTAAAAGATATGGACATTTGAGTGTTCAGGGACCTAGTTGTAAATATTGGAAATGTATGGGAAATTTGCAGCTGGCCCCCTCCGCGACCTTTCTCCCTTATCCCTTCCTCACCCGACAAAACATAGAACGACCGCTTAAAGCGGCGTCCGATTGAACAGGTTGCTCGACCGAGCAGTAGAGAGAGGGGAGCGATCAGAGGGCGATCTCAAGCTTCTTTAGCTCCAATCTGCAGCGCCTACCTTCTTTTCTCCTTCCCCTTACTGCCTCCTTCTCCACGCCCTAGCACCACCCATCCAGCAGGGATGACCGACCTACAGAGCTTCTGCTAGCAACTGCGGCCGGCGGCTGGGAGCCCTCTTGGGCACAGCCAACACTTCGAAACGTTGCTTTTGAGATCGTCCATGAGGCCTGCGCTCATATCCGACGCCCAAGCCCTAGGGCGGCGCCCCTAGCAGGGCTGCGGCCAGCAGCAGCAGTGGCCGACGGCCAGCTGTTTTGGCTCGGCCAAGAGCTCGTTTGGCGCGAGCAGCAGCCCCAATGGCCGTCTCGACTCCAGCCAACAATTTAGTGCACAAAATCGTAGCTTCCAGCTCTGGTTCAGTACCTAGTTCAGTCCTTCTTGAACCCAGCCTAGGACATGCCTTGCAGCAGTAAAAGCTGCTCTCGAGCTCGACTAAAAGGTTAGGATACAAATCCTTGGCAATTAGTTCGATTTAGCATTTGATTGGAGTTTAGTTAGATTTACAGCTAGATCAGTTAGTAATCGGCCGAGTTATACAATGATTCAGCCGAGTTCCTTTATTAAGATTAACGAACAGCGTTCTGGTCAGCCGAATTGGGTGTGATTCGGCCGAGTTTCCTTTATAGGTTATCGAGCAGTGTTTCGATCGGCCGAGATTGCAGACTGGTCGGCCGAATTGTCAGCCGATCGGCCGAGTTGCCTAGAGTGGATCGGCCGAGTTGTCAGCCGATCGGCCAAGTTCCCAGTTTGGTCGGCCGAGTTCCAGAACTGTGAGTAGTAGTTCATTCAGTAATCATTAATTAACTCAATTTAAATGTTTAATTACTTATGTATCAGTTAGTATAACTTCTGAACAGTGTAGTACATAAAATTAGAGTATGTTAGTTTCATTGGAACTTGAAATACTTAATATGCATAGTGAAAATGATGAAATTTCCTGTATTATAGTTGCAATGTATTTACTGATTTCAAAATAGATGTTTAGCATCGAAACTAGATAAATGATACTGAATCATGTCTAATGATGATAAAGGATATATATTTTCTTCATGTGTTATTTAGATTGTGCATTATGCATGAAATGTGATTTTTCCTGTTTAAATGTTATTCGTTAATCGGTTAATAGACCTAAGTGCCCTAACACCGTAGAACCCCTAAAGGAAGGTCTGTTACTTAGGGGTGAAACTCGTGTTGCAACATCATCCGTGCTTGTGTCACGGAAAAACGAGGAAAGAGAGGCAGTGTTCAACAATAATCTGTGCGTGTGTCACGGTGGCACTGGGAAAAAGAAAGAAAACTTGGTTATCTAACACCATTCGTGCTTGTGTCACGAAGGTAACCCTGTGAGACTCTCCGCCTGTGTGCTCAGGTTAAAAGAGGAGTCTGGAGCACACGTGGTTGTGCATTGAGGCCGTATAGCCTATGTTTCTGGCCGGAGAGCCAGGGGTCCTGTAGCAGAGCAGGGCTGGCGTCAGACTTAGCATTTCTCGGGTGTGTCGCTAAGTCTTGTACGGTGGGACCGTAGCATGGACTTGTTGCGGATCTTTATATGCAGAGTACACTGCATATATTTAGGGCATAATAATAAAATGAATAAGTAATTATGTAGGATCACAGTAAATTTATATAACTGCTTAATTATCTGAATTACCTGTTGATGCTTGGAAATGTGATTATATTCTGTATATTTGCTATGTTATTAGAACTGCCTTGCTTAATTCTGCATTTATGTTTAATTTCAATTTATAAACCTGATGAGTTGTTTAGTGATAGCTAAGTGAAATGCTATTCACTGAGCGAGTAGGCTCATACCTCTACTCAAAATATTTTCAGGTTATCATCAGCAGCAGGAAATCTGAAGGATCGTGTCATCCTAACGCCTAGTCTGTAGAAGGAACATGTAGTTAGTAATTAGAGGTCTCTTAGTCCTTTCCCCTCGATCTGTGGGACAAGGTGTGTGTGAGAGAGAGAATATGTATAAGATGTAAAGTAACTGTTATGCTTTATTTTATGTCAAACAATGTAAAATTTTGTAGACTCTGTTATATTGCTAGTCAGTTAATAAAGATGCTTCCGCAGTTTGTTTAGTTTCATTTGACAGCATAAATCAGATTTTCCTATTAATATCTTTAAAATGTTTTAAAAAGTGAAGAGTGATTGGCTTATGTGTAAATTCCCTCCTGTCGTGTCTTAATCTCGTGGTTTGTGGTTAATATGAGATTGTGGCGTGACACTATGATTCATATTTTGCACTTGCATGCCTTATATATATGTCCATGTCTTAACTATGTTAGAAATATTTCTTTGTATACATATTGTGAGAGTGTTCATAGAACAATATGTTGTAAATTACCATGCTAATAATGAATGAAAGTTGGGCCTTTTGTGTGAAATCTTGTGGGAAGAAAATAAACGCATGTATTCTGCATTGCTCATAGTTTTTGGATAATGATGTTGGTTATAGTAATTTTGAACTTCTTTAGTAATCTCATTGTGGCATGTTGGGATGTCATCTATACACATTTATATAACATCCTAAACAATTTTATCGGATACTTTTTCATCCTTAACGATGTGGCCTTTTCATATATATAACAAATTATTGATATAAAAAAACTACTGATATAACACACTAACAATACAACAAATTATGAAAAAACCAAATTTCACCTTGCAACATAATTGTCCATCCTTAATGATGTCACCTTCTTGGAAAGTAGACTTGAATCGGCGAACAACAACATATTTCTCCCTAGATTTCTTAGAAATATCTATGCTACCTAGACAACTAGTTTATTTTTTTCTCAGTGGTTGTGTTCATTTTCACCTTTTAGTCACATGGGCCATTATGGTGGACTTCAGATAGATGATCGTAGGGGTATCAGTAATCTACGTGGAATAGGTGTCATTTAGCTTCATGTTGGTTGTAAACTTCACATGAGCACATGAAACAACATTGGACTATGGAGTAGCGTTGGATTTGTAGGATGGAGATCATACAACATGGTAACTAGTTTAAAATGGACTGATATGAACAATATAAAGAAATTATCAAATGGTATCAACAATACCATATGTTGATAGTATAATCACTTGAAGTTACTATAGGTAGGCCTTCAAAAGGCATGGACTTCATACGCAAGCAAGTATGCTTTACCAAACTTGTTGCTAGATTTTCCAGACTTGATGCTCCTTTACTATCCTTTTTGGAAAGGGATTTTAACATTGGATAATGGTCTAAACATGTGATTCAACATTAGTTGTAGGATATAATGCCCTAAACTCAACATAGAGACATGTAGGATTTGACTCCTAACCCCGTTATTAATTAATAAGAATGCCCCAAGGACATGTAATGGATGATGAGAAAACATTAAACAAAAATATTAAGTCAACCACAACTAACATCAACCAATTGTTCACGTACAACATGATTCTCATATTTTAGCATAAAGAAAATCCCACATTTTTGCATATCATTAGGTAACTATCAATTATCCATTATAGGAGAAGTATGCCAAAACTTGTTCATTATATTCATATTTACAATAGATTTAGTGTATGCACCACAAACTGAGTAATAATTACATAATAGAATAAAAAAATCTACTTGGAATCTGATGTATAAGGAAGACTATTGACACTACAAAGACCAAACTCCCACCTTCATCTCACTAATGTCCATGTGAATGAGATTATTCATTGGCAAACCTTAATGTCAAATGTTGAGAACCTAACAGGGGTGGGAAAACAAAAGTGTAATACCAAATTCCAATTGGGGACTAAAGCATCTATCGAGCAACAAAGTATTCAAGATCTACTATTTATGTTGTAGGCAATTCAGTTGAGTTAGGTGAGTTTGGATCCTACTGCCATCCCTAGTAGAAACAAGTCTAAAGAAGCTACCTTTTAACCCTTGATTTTTTCGTCCGACCGAGCTGGTTGTTGAATGAACGAAATCATGAAATATTAGTTCAAAATGATTAATGGGATCAAGTCATGATATACAAATAAATTTTAAAATCAATTAGATTTGGAAACAAACTATGGACATAAGCATAGTCTCCAATACCTAATTGAGAGCTGCTAAAGGCTGACTTGGAATGAAAAAAAAGCAATAAGAGCATATTAAGTCTACAACTAGCACTCAAGGGATGTTAGGGTGCAAGAAGATGCAATAAAATACTCAACTAGTTTGACTGACTGTAAGAATTCTTACTAGATACATGAACATTATCCAAATACGATCTGAGGATCAATATGATTAACAATCTTCAAACTGATTATTCAAAATGACCATGAATCCTTTATGATTACATGTCATATTCACAAAAACTTAGACATTAAATATTCAAGAGTCAGAAGGTTGTTGATCAGAGTAGACATCCAACTGATGGACGATCCACAATGAACTACCTCACTTGGTATTCTCACAGAGGCCCTGACCCAAGACATTTCCATAACCCAGTCACCCAGAATAAGCTCGTCACCACCAAACTCATGCAATATACCCCAAACATGCACATATACATGATCTTTGATCATATTCATACTCACATGCCAACATAGCCTAACCAAAGCCCTTGTGGGGACTAGTATCAAGCGTGGTGCCTATATGGCGCACATCCCAGTTTGAGGGATTGACCCCCCCCCACAGAGTTTGGTGTATGATCTCATTGGTTCAATTAGTGTTGTGACCTGGGAAACATGGTGGGCGCTAGGCACATGCCTCCCTTTTCTCACTTTGACTGGTCAATGAAGCATCAATCAAACATGTCTGAAATCCTCAGGCATGCAGGATGTGTTTTAGCACCTCCTCGATTTACACTTTGACTAGTCAATAAATGCTTTCAAACACGCTTAGAAGCATATCGAAGGTGGGGTACTCGAGTTGCATGTGCCATTTCCGCCTCCTGACTTGGGAGAGGCTTCACTTAAACTCTTACCCTAAGAAACCCCAACCACTATAAATGTATCCGCAAGGAGCATTTACATGGGCTGGCTATGGAGGCAAGGAGGCACAAAAAGGCTAGCCTTGTGGAACTTATACCCAAGTTCCCATGCTATCATTTTGAGCAATTGAACATCATTGAGATAGGTTAGTCCTAAGTATCCAAAGAGGCACCTTTATCCATCAAATGGAAAGCTAGCCACCCTCTCCAAACATCTAAATCCTCAAAATTAATGAGTGGAAAGATCCATTCCGACCTCCTATGGTGTTCAAGCAAGGAAGTATGCATCTAACTACCATGTAGAGCTTTCTCTCCTGTCTCCTTTCCAAAACCAATTGTGTTATGATATGAACACCATCATCAATATTATATTTATATATCTAATCACTCTTTGACATGTTTTCTTGTTATCTTGCACCATTTTATACATATAAACACCCATACTTACAATAAAATCTACCGAACCTCGTCCGGATTTATGATACCAAATGAACACAATCGGGGTGCCTAACACATTCCCCGTGCATAACTTGATGTTGTCTTATCCACTTGCTTTTCGAAGCATGGCAATTTTCTTCTTTCGGACACGTCCAGACATCCACTTGGCCGCTGCGGAGAAATCGCACCAAAACCACAGCGTACAATCTTAACTGCACTACAAATATTTGAATACTTGCATCCATATTCTTTTACCGTAAAACGTACATTTGGTACTAGGTCTTCATGCCTTCTCAATTGAAAACGTCAAATCATTATGTAAAAGAACAAAATGGTTCGCGATGAATCTGCATGCGTATATCATAAATGCTTTATGTGCGATCGATGGGTTGGACCCAAACTCAGACGTAAACTGGGTCCAGACTTATTTGATGAAGCACTAAGAGAGCTCAGCCGCGTTGTGGACTGTTGACATTCTGTGAGCATGAACGGTAAAATACTAAACCCTCACTCAGCATGGTACAGATGGAAATAGAACCTGTCCTGGACATGATGATGATGAACGCTTCTTTCAGAATTTGCAATCAACACATTGAACCGTACCAGAGGATACAGGAACAGCCGAACAGACATTCCAAATTCCAACAGCGTCGGAATGTACAAATCAGCGTATGTATTGTATAATGAATGTACTACTAGGCTACGCACAGATCGTGCCAACACGGTATGTCTCGATCGTCCAGACACCCATGATGATCCCTTCAAGCATCCCGAAAGCTCGGTCGTCGAACTACAAGCCCGGCACCGCAATACGACCCGGCACGAACACCTTACAGTGAAAAGCCAGACAAAAAGGCATTCTGCATATTAAAGTAAACAAACAGAAACAATCCAGATACCATCAGGTTAGTGCGGATAAAACAGGCCTGAAACAATACAAAAACAAGTGGACGGTACGAGTAGTATGTTATTGAGAGAGAAAAAAGGATAATGGATAGACGGAGGAGGAGCCGTGGCCTACATGATTCAATCGTCAATCCGAATTTTATTGCATTTGCGGTCGTGAAAATTTCCAATATTCAAACGAGCTTGCAGCTGGCTGAACGGTGAAGACGCAACAGGAGTTGGTGTGGTGTTATTCTCAACAAAACGAAATGTTCGTGAACCAAGTACCAGGTCAACATCTCTCGTCGTGAAGTGTGATAAAATACTCCCTTAACTTTGAGCCCTACACGATATTTAATGATATGCCCAAAGACTAGATCACGTTGATACACATTTGCGTATCGTGTTGAAAGGGATTTTGAGGTGACCTCCATGAGCTACTTGAGTAAAATTCGTGGCTGCAGACAGACCGTTTTGTTTCTTCTTCTTCTTTTTGCTTTGTCAGTTATAACCAAAATAGGAAACATGATTCACATACTAAATGATCAATAAAAAAGGAACGGACTCAATGGCTTAAGCCATATGTACAACATACGCCCACCACCAAGTGGGCGCTTTGTCGGACAGGAACAGCCGCACTAACCAACATAAGCTATGAGATATTATCACTAGTGAACCTGATCCGTGTATGCTAAATGCAAGTGTGACAATATAACACGACAGAATCTCGATGAAGAAGAAGAAAGAACTCAGTCATAAATACTAGTGGCAGTTTGGTATCAGTATTGTGTGTTGTCGAAATCACCAACATCTCCAACACCAACTATCCCTTCCAAGTATGAGTAGTCATATGTCCATACATGTGACTACTGTTACCACGACACATACAGCGCCACGAGCAAGAAACGGAATTTTACAAATAAAAAATAACGGTGAGGCAGTAGCAACCATGGGATCTCTTATTATAGTGTTGATCGTCACTTACCCTCTCGAAAAGTAACCGGTTGAATATGGGACAACATTACTTACCTTCTAGGCGATTTGCATAATACTCAGAGTACCGATCGGTTGCTTCAGAGAAAAAGAAAAACCCACGTGGATTCTTAGTTTGAGTGCATGTATGGGAACGAAGGGCTAAAATGTTCCATTTATTAGTATGTTTATATACTCAAGTACTTCGATAGGTTATTTTATTTTACAACACATGATAAGGCAGGACTTCTATGAAACAACCTAGGCCACACACATATATGTCCTTTTAACCACTTTTATGTAGTTGGAGAAGTACTTTTTCCATAAAGATGAGAGGTACTCTTTATTCGTTCACCCCTCTCCATGCAAACAACAAAAAGGGTATGTAGACTCTAAACCATAACAAAAAATAGAATAAAGGAAACATTTGTTATTTCTTTTGATAAGTCAATTAACGCTAAAGCCAAGCTTGTGAGAAACAAGAACCACACGTATGTTACCTCAGAGAACTAGCAAGATTGATACCCGAAAATAGACTAACACGAACCAACCATGCTAGGACATCAGAAGAAAATTTAGCCTCCCTATTTATGTGACAACATTTGAACCTCACATTAATGTTGTAACATAGAATAAATAGCAGAGGGGATTGCTTTATATTTATTTCCAGATAGAGTTTTACCATTAACGGCCTCTACAACCCCTTTACAACTAGATTCCAAAAATAGCATCCTTGAGACCACCAATCCACACGTAATTCAACCCACGAAACAAGCCATGTAGCACCTATTTATGAGAATAACAAATTACGTGCTAAAAAACCCATTAACCAATCACAACTGTGATACCTAATATGGTCCCGCCACATGCCAACATGTATTTCTTATAAACAACACCATCAACATCAAGATTAAAACAAGCTGCATCCAGAAGAGTCCATCCAAAGAGACATGACAATACATCCACCCTCATATCACATTTAGGAAGTAGTTTCCTACTCCTATTTATGTCTGGAACCCAGGGACCGATAATTTAATTTGACCCACACATATAAGGGTTAACATCTCAAATAAAAAGCATATCTATATTATCTAGATACACCACATGGTAACAATGAATCATTGACCACTCAGTTTCTCCAGTACTGTCACATCGATCATTCATTCATCAATGTTAATATTAAAGAATGGTTCTAACCAAGATTTTTACCCCACTCAGTCCCGTGTATCTTTCACATAAGACAATAATGTTTACACTCTTCTATAATTCAATTATATGTTTCATTCAGTGTATTAATATCACAATCTTGGACTAATTGATAGAACCCTAGTTTCAATAAATAATCTAAGTTTATTGCAGTCATAAAAAAGAAAAAATATAAATCAAACCAAATTGAGATGAAAAATCAAACATTATAGGAATGAATGAAATACATTAATAAGATAATTACAAGCAAGTAGGAAAGCTTTGATTCAATTGTATGATTTATGGTAACATGTAGGTGTTTTGAAGCAATAATTATTGTTGATGGTTAGTGTGGTGTACAAATACAAATCTGCAAGTTGAATGTGTTTCAGAAATTCATATCAAAAATATAACGGTTGAATTAAAGGTTACATATGATAGATGACATATTAATCAAAATTAGTTTTAATATTTTAAATATGAGTTACCCTCTTGGGATCTTGTCTAGACTGACAAGTGGCCAACATTTCAAGAAGTCAATTGATTTCTTAGTTGTATTACAGTCATAATAGAATAGATTACTTGAGTCATGTACAATGTTGAACTCAGCATCAGAGGCCACTAAAATAATGGTCTTTGACTACAAAAAGAAATGCATCAAAATCCCATATTTTGTAGATAAAGACTTTAGCTATATTTTTCTTTACATAAAAAAATGTAGTATATGCTCATGCTGGAAATTAATTTAGCAACATTTTTCAAATATATAGTTAAATAATGAATTATATATATATATATATATATATATAGTTCGGAATGCAATAAGTGTATAACTACAATTTGTAGTCAATGTCTAGCAAAATGACAAAATTATTAAAATTGTATGCGTAATTAGTGTGTAGGGAAACACAATATTTACGACATTTACATACATAGTTAGATTAGGCATGAATTTTTTCTACATAAGCATGTTTAATAGGAAATTGATCTGTGAATGATGTGGATGGGCTGAGGAAACTTGCCTCCATGCTGTCTAAGATTTCCCCATGATAAAACGTTAATGGAATTCACTTGAATTGAGACTGATGATGGACTTCTTTACCATTGGAAACATCCAAGACTACATAAAGAAGAATATGGTACACTCAAGAACTAACCCTAACTGAAACATCACTTTGATGGTTACTTATTGGAAGGCATGAAAGTGAGGAAAACTTTCATCTTTGATAATTGATAGATGAGTGTATGGGTGCTTGCTATTGACAAATGAAGTTGTGTACAGAACATTGAAGACTCAAAAATTGATAATATCCAAAGGCATCATACCTCACAACCCACAAGGTGGATGCCAGATTAGAGGGGATGGATCCAAATTTCAGTTGACACTAGTATACGTAACCTATCAACCACATTGTGCACGCGATTTTTTTTAGGGATGATCAAGTTCATTGGGTAGGTGGAGGATCTCTTAAGCATTAAGGCTATGATATACTAGAAGGTGATATGCTCACTACTTCAAAGGAATGAATGTAATATCCAACTTCTATTACAATAGATGTGAAGTCACTACTAATTCAGAATTAGCAATAGAATTCCTCAAGAAAATATCACCAAGTCCTAACAAGTACAAAGCCCTTGTTCAAAGAATCGAATTCTTCAGGAAGAGATTTCGTACCATGAATATCATAAAGATATGGAGAGAGGGAAATGGACCAGCAGATAAACTTGCAAAGGCAATTTTGAAAATCCCAGGAGATACCTACATAGAAATAGAATGTCTGGTTGTACTGAAGGAGTTGATCACCAAAGATAGAGAAGGAGCATAAGGATACATGTAATGAAGCTATGGTTACTAAAAGGAAATAGGAAATTGATAATAACTTGGATCAAGTTATGCTATAATGTCAACAAATATATTTTCAGTTATATTGAAAAAATGAATCTACATGAGGAGGACATATACCTTGCCCCTATTGCACAATGTAGATGAAATAATATATGCATATCAATGAAAAGTTCAACCTTATTTTTTTATTTTTGAAAATTACAAGTTATCTATATAGTCTTAGAAAATCTTGATTTTTTTGAATTTTTGCACCAATAGCTCAGTTGGATTATCTACAAAGGAAGCCCAAAAGAAAATTCATATATGAGTTAGATTTATCTGTAAGAATATGTTCTAATAACATAGAGAAATGTATCATGATGGAACACCAAGGTTATTCACAAGATGCAACAATGCATAAAAAAGATGCATTAAATTCTGATGATTCAAATTTAGTGGCACAAATGTGTATGTAATCATAGACTTGCCACCTTTTATATGTAAACTACAAATATCATAAATAAATGATACGAGATGACCATTCTAAAAGGACTTAACCAATACTTAAAAGTATGTGAACACCACATGTGAAGAAGGAATGAGAGCAAGCATGTGACTACTACATCTGTTATGTGATCAGAAAAATTTTCTAAGATAATCTATTTGATATATTCTACATAGGAGTATTTGTTCAAGATGATGGGAAGGGGCTAATTCTTTTCTTGTAAGAAAATTTTCAAGAAGATTCAAAGGGACATATGTATAACATCTAAAATGTCCATGTAATATTAAAAGGACTTGATTCTTCTTGGGAACAAGCTCATTGTGAGAACTAGATTGCTTTAAAATCACATGTTTTTCATGTTAAATGAGAAAATAACTTGAAAATGAGATTAAGGTCCATAAGTGCCACTAAATAGAGTTTTGGAGAGAATAGTATGGCCAAATTGTCACCTACCTATGGGTAGTGGCATAGAAGAGTCAAGTGATTTTATTTCTTTAATCTTAAATTCTTGTGAATACATAGGTAGATAAGGATAGCCTGGTTAACCCCATTATAACTCTCTAGTTCATGAAACAACTGGTTAAATTTTGGTTCAACAAATTCCAAGATCACATGTGACAATGGGAGCATCCATGAGTAGTCTACTAGGAAACTAGTAACAAAAACATCTAGCCTTATTATAAAGAAAGCAAGAAACCAAAAAGAATTTTGTTTGATTTTCTGAGACATGAGTTCCAATAGTGTCTTTCATTACTCCTACATGAAGTGAAAATGTACCAAGGAGAACCCATGATTGCATATGGTCAAATTACCAGACATTATTTTGTATCTCCATGGAACCAACCTCATCCATATAAAGGCATGCAACAAGGTCAATTGTTTAGTAACAATTGAAGATGCTTCCGACGACATCAAAAAAATTCTATTGCATGTGATTATCTATTTGGGAAGTATAACAAAGAGGGACTTATAATTGTGGTCTCAATGGGAGTGGGAAGAATGGGGGGATAGACCATATTCTTGGATGAGAAGATGATCCAAGGTTTGTGCATGAAGGTGGGAATAACATATGGGTCAACTACAAATGTTTACATTGTAGTTGTAACTTGAGTGAAAAATTAAAGCAGAAAACAATGACAACATGTCTTCATCTTATGAATTTCAACCTAACCTTTATTTTAAACCTAACTTTCCATTAAGTTGTGATGCCCATTTTTATATAGAAGAAACTACATCAAGAGCTTCATTTTAATAGTTAGAAACCAAGGTAACTCGTCTTAGACCTTTCTTGTTGGATATTGCACCTATGAATAGGATAAAAAACTTTGCACATCAATTTTCCATGTAGACAAAGTTCCTAATGTCTCAAAGGTAATAGACTACAAACAGGCTACGCCATCCAGTTTATGTATACCTTTGACAATGTTCCTACAAGTGAACGATTAATTATGAGGTGTAAATTTTAGGAAAATAAAAATATGATTGTTGTTCTAGTATCAAATGAAATTCGGAGCATCAATTTGTTAACCTCATTTGAATAATTAACCTTATACAAAAAAACTATTTAATCATATACATTAAATTTTAAACTCATTGGACCTGATGTTACATGTACCAGCCGAGTGAAATTTCAGAGTGTCTGTGTAACATGCAAGTGTGTTACATGATGGGAGGTGGAAAGGGTGGGAGATGATTATAGACTATGGTCTTACATGATTGTGGTTCAACATGTTCTCAACTATTGGGCATCTCTCTTATGTATAGATGCAGCCTATATAGATTCATTTAAGGCGGTCAATCCACTATTTCAATTGAAAGGTTTTAGAGGTGGGGGTGAATAGAGCCTTATAAAAATTAAAACAAAAACATAATGAAAAAGTCAAGCAACCAAAATGGAGATGTGATATAGAGTGATTCTATCTAAGACATCAGTCTACTACCTAGTTGTTTCCCATAAGGATTTGTAACAAATAATTTTATTAACTTATTAGTTAGGACAAATTACAAAAGTACTTGTTGCAACTAAACCCTCTTCTTTATCGTCCACAGAAGAGAACCACACAAACCTCTTCTTTAATAGATGATAGAATAGCTCCAATCTCCTTTTATTCAACAGATGGACGATGCATGAGCATTGCAACACCTCCTCTTCTTTGACAGGTGTCTAGGTGTCAAACTTGGTTGTAACGACTAATTGTCGTTCTAACTTCTTGGTCAACTGGTTTAACAGTTATCCTCAGTCCAAAAAAAAAAACTTTGATTGCGATTATTTGGTTATCAATGTTATCGAGTGAGTATAACTCAGAACTAATAGTTTATAAAATTACTTATAATGCTCTGAGTCCTCGACTGGGGATTATCTCAGTAGACAATTTCTTCAGACAACTTACTCGACTGAAAAATCCTTATAAATTGGTTTGCAAATTTTTAGGAATCCTATCTAATGATTTTTCTAATGTTCCCTACCTTCCCTAGACACTTAGTTTAGACGTATGAATAGGTTTGGGATAGGTGTGACTTGTACATATGTTGATTTTACATGTGTTCTAAATACATATACATTTGAATTACAAATAAGCACATATACACAATAATTCAAGTATTTGAGACTGCAATCTTGATCCATTTTTCTCAACATGTACTTTGTATCTGAAACATTTAGATAGCATGTTAAATCCTTAAATAAGGAATGTTTATTATCATCAAAAGATAAGATGTGTAAATTCCAATTTAGTCAATAATCTCCCCCTTTTTGAAGAGGGCAAACATTTCTATAAGCAAAAACTTAAAATGAATTTTTCATATCTTGGTGAGCTATTCCTTGAGAGTCACAAAAATGTGTGCACATTTATTCTAGAGAGTTAGGAATATAACATCCATATCTCAAAGTAAAGTGCAACAATTAATTTATCACAATATGTCTCTCAACTCAAAAACTCAATCAAAAATCAAGAAAACTCAAGTAATTAAGTTATGCTTTTAGATTATTCAAAAAGTAAAAGAATACTCCCCCTTAATATGACGCTTAAAGAAAAATGTCAAATTTAGCCACAATAGTCATGAACAAGTACCTAATCAAGCTCAATTCATTGATAAAGGAAACCACTACATACCTTTGTTGCTAAAAAAGAAAATACATAAGGATAACCGTATGATTACAACAAGATGTCACTTGAATGAATCAAGAATCACATCTGCCTCGAGATCTTTCCCATAGAAAGTTGAAATTTTGTAATATTTCACAAGAGTTCCCCATTCCAATGCACCAGTCATGGCAAGAGCATACATCTCAAGAAAGGTGGGTGCTCTGACAAAGCGGAAATGGGTGACTATGTCTTGGAGTTGCATGGTGGAGTATTGAGTATGGATAAGCTTGGTGGATGGTGGTGGTGGGTGTGTAGTTTATGTATGGGCTATAGGGGTAGACGTTCCAAGGGTATGAGACATAGGGATACATGTCAGGAGTATTTGGAGTTTGATATTGCATATTTTGGTTGTGTAGGTCATTGCATTGTGGTTGTAGTCAAAATGTCACCCAATTTGATAGGATACACCTTTAAGATAGAGACATCATTTGCAAGGCTTTCCACTAAGTAACTAAGGAGAGGAGAAGAAGGTGGAGAATCATTTCTTGGTATGTTCCTTCTTTAGTTCTAGCCCTTTTGTGTCCAAAGTCAATTTCCATTTTGTCAACTGTGTTTTGGGTTATTCTTTGGGGACACCGATCAGAGGTATAACCTAAGTAAACTAAGTCTTTGCCTATGGAGTGTTTAATGATTTGGAAAACAAAACTGGTGTAGGGTAGACTCCCATAGATATCAATCATATTGGGAAAATTATGCCAATGAAGTTGACATGAATGCATTTAAGAATTGCATAGATACGATACATCCTAAATTGAGGGATTTTGGTTTGATTTGATCTAGGAAGAATGTTATGAATAATTATGAGGTTTACTATCCTAGCTTCAGGGGTTAGAGATGTTGCATAGAAGGTTCCCCTTTTTTCTCAAGGAGTCATATTAGGATGACAAATGGTTCTTTTAATGAGGGTAAGGTTAACTTCTTCTTGACTGATAGAAAGTTTGTTAAGGGGGTTGTCGATTGTGAGATCTGTAAATTCACCATATTCAGTAGAATACATTCCTAACATTTCTAGGATGTCAGTTTTTGGAAAACTAAATGATAACCCATTAACCATGGAAGTAAAAGAATAATTGTCACTGGTGTCCCTAACAAGGTTGGAATAGAATTCATGGGATTAAGAGAGAAAGATTTCTCCCCCCTCCCATCCCTTGGCGGAGGCCGAATGCCCGGGAGGATGGTAAATCAAGACGGCAATTGGGAATCGAACCTGGGTCCCTTCACGAGGAGACACCGTGCTTGACCACTTGGAATAGAATTCATGGACAACTTGTGATGACCAGAAATGGAATGAGTGAGAAAGAAATTCTTAAAGTTTTTGGATTTGGAAGAGGTGAGAAAGGTTTACGAGCTTAAAGAAGTATATGTTTCCACCAGTTGGCAAGGAAGATGCGTCTTGGAGGTGAGGCACATGTACTTCTCTCTAGAAGTAGCATCAGTGAAGGATATCATGTTGATGATTGTCAGTGCTGGAGACACCGAGGTGGAACGCTTCTTCTTGGATGCATCTTGCTTCTTGCCATCGCAGGCTGAATATGAAGCCATCTTGAGGTAATAGAGCAGGACTGGAGTAGAAGAAGATGTGGTGAAGAGGGGGAATGAAGGTTGTTGAAAAAATGATCTAAGGATTGCTCAAAGGAAGCTAGAGAAGTGTACTCAATGAGTTATGAAGAGAGTGGCGGAATTGGTCCATATTTATAGCAAACTAGACTGGTCCTCAGTCAACAAACTCATGGACCAATCAGCTAATGGTAGCATTCCAACAGTTAGTTCGGTCAATGACATTCAAATTTGCCAACGGTCATATCCAACTCGGTCGAGAATTTTTTCGACTGAAGGAGACTCGGTCCATGCTTTATTTGACAGAGATGCCAAATGGAATGTTCTGGACTAAGGTGTAGAGAGTCAACTGAGGGTCCCACTGAGAGGATTTTGGTCTAGGATTTTATCGACCAAGACAGTCCTCAATCCATAACTTTTTTGACTAAAGGAGACATTTTTCAACAATATATAACAATGAAGATGGATTGAGGTTAATTAAGCAATACTTGTTCATGAAATTAAATCAGTTTAGATAAACATTAAATTTATAATACTATTAGTGTATACAATATAAAGTAATTGAGTCAAAGAGATCAAAATATACATCTTCGAGAGGAACAATGCTTAGTTTTTCTCTATTTACTCCAAATTATTCTAAAGCAAGGGCTTTTGTGAAAATATCAGCTAATTGATTTTCAGTATCAACATGATGAAAACATATGTTATTTTTAGTAATATGATCATAGAGAAAATGATGTCTTAATTCATATGTTTAGCATGACTATGTAAAATAGGATTATGATATAAATTCATTGCACTTGTGTTATCACATAAAATTAGATTTGAAGATAATGAAAATCTATAATCATTTAAGACTTTTTGCATCCATATAACTTGTGTGGAACATGATCCAGTTGTCATATATTCTACTTCATTGGTCGATAATACAACAATATTTTGTTTCTTACTAAACTAATATATGAGCAGTTTTCTAAGAAAGAAACAACCTCCACTAGTACTTTTACGATCAAGGAGACATCCATCATAGTTAGCATCAATATAAGATTTAAGGTCAAACGGTTGATCTCGTGGGTACAAAATACCATAGTCAATTGTACTAGATAAATATCATAAGATTACTTTTACACTGACCAAATGAGAATGCATAGGATTCTATTAAAATCTTGCTTATAAACCAACGACAAGCATAACATATGGTCGAGATGCAGTTAAGTATAATAAACAACCAATCATACCTCTATATAAGGAGTTGTCAATGGGTTCACACACCTCATCTTTGTCAATTTTCATGGAGGTGCCCATTGGAGTAGAGGCATGCTTACAAGTTTCCATATTAAATCATTTTAATAGTTCCTTTACATATTTTCTTGGTTTAGGAAAATAACATGAGAAGTTTTCTTAATTTTAAAACCCAAGAAAAATGTTAAATCACCCATAAGACTCATTTCAAATTCCTTTTTCATAATATCACTAAATTGTGTGCAAACTGATTCATTTGAAGCACCAAAAATAATATCATCAACATATATTTGAATGATGAGAAAATCTGATTCATATTTTTGATAAATAGTGTAGCATCTTATTTTCCCAGAGAAATCATTTTCAAAAAGATAATTTTTGAGCCATTCATACTAGTTTTTAAACTATATAGTGCTTTCATTAATTTGTAAAAATGATCATTAGGTTTTGGATCCTCAAAACTGGGAGGTTGAGCAACATAAACCTCCTCTTGTATTATTCTATTTGCAAATGTAGTTTTAACATCTATTTGAAAGAGTTTATGTTTTTATGTGCAGTTAGAGGTAATAACATGTGAATTGATTCAAGTCTAGATACTAGAACATATATTTCATAAAAGTCAATTCCATCTTGTTGATTATACCCTTGAATAACCAATCTATCTTTGTTCCTCACAACTTCCCCGACTTCATTTAACTTGTTATGAAATACCCATTTAGTTCATATACTGGTTTTATGTTTAATTCTAGGAACCAAATCCCATACATCATTCTTAGTGTATTGATTTAGTTCTTCTTGCATATCAATGATTCAGTAATAATCTTTAAGAGCTTCATCAACCTTTTTAGGTTCAATGTTGGGTATAAAGGTTGTGTTATCTACATATCCAAAAGAAGATATAGTTTTTTACTTTATCAAAAGGATCACCAATTATTTTATCTTGTGGATGGTCTTTTATTTTTCTTGAAATGGTTTAATGAGATTCTTCATTTTGATTTTGAATTTGTTCATTTTCATGATTATTATCTTCTTTAGGTGATATCTTAAGTCTTCAATTAGTTACAGAAGATAATTTTCTATTTCATTGTTTGTTTGATTTTCATAAAATGTTACATGAATTGATTCTTCTACTTTCTTAGAGATAATATTAAAGGTTCTATAAGCTTTACTTGAGGTTGAGTAACTTAAGAAGAACCCTTTTTGTGATTTTGAATCAAAGTTTTCTTTATCATCCTTAGTATTTAAAATGTAGCATGGACCAAAGGTGTGGAAGTAATCAACTCTTGGTTTCTTAGAAAAGAGTATTTCATGAGTTATTTCAGAAGGAGTTTTTTTAAGTTATGGATGAATTAATATTATATTTTGAACATAGCATGCGGTATTAACAGCTTCAGCCCAAAAAGATTTAGGTGTGTCATGTTCTAATAAAATGGTTCTAGACATTTCTTGCAAAGAATGAATTTTCCTTTCAACTAAACCATTTTGTTGTGGAGTGCATGGAGTAGAGAAATTGTGAGTGTATCGTTTAGAAGAGAAAAATATTCAAAGGTATGGTTTTCAAATTCTCATCCATGATGACTCCTAATGGTGCAAATTTTATTTTGATGTTGATTTTCAATCTTTCAACAAAACTGAATAAATATTCCAATTGTAATATATTTGCCCAAAAGGAAATGTACCCAACTATATCTACTATAATCATCAACAATTACAAAACAATATATTTTTCCACCTATAGTGTGTGTTCTCATAGGTCCAAATAAATCCATATGTATGAGTTCAAGAGGTCTAGATGTACTAAGGATTTGTTTCTCTTTAAAAGAAGTTTTAGTTTGTTTTCCTAATGTCTAAGGTTCACAATTTTAAAGATAATCAAAAGAAATTTTAGGCAAACCGCGAACTATTCATGTTTAATTAACTTTTTAATAACATGAGTATTTACATGTCCTAATCTTATATGCCATAGATTTTGAGTATAATCATTTGCAGTAAGACATTTACCAACAATTGATTCCGTAGAGTTAGGCATAAGAACATAAAGATTTCCTACTCTTTTTCCTTCATATACTACATTATTGGTGTCTTCTTCAAGAAATTTGCAACAAGTTTTACTAAAAAGCACATCATAACCACTAATACATAATTGACTAACACTTAACAAATTGTGGTACAAACTATCTACAAATAGCACATTCTTAATTGTGAGATTAGTTTTGATATTACCTATTCCCATGATGGTGCCTTTTTCATTGTCTCCAAATGTGATTGATCCTCCCTTTTTCTTTTCGAGTTAATGAAAACTTTTCTTGTCTCCAGTCATATGTTTGGAGCATCCACTATTAACCACCCAATCATATAATTTTAAAATATTTTGGTACCCAAGTAGAGTCCATGATGGTTAATACATGTAACTTATATTATCAATAACAAAAATATCATTTGAAATACTCTAATTTAAATTCCTCAAAGATTTTTGGTCAAACAATACTTTAGCTGAGAAGTTACTCAATTGAAATTTGTGTCAACTGAATTCAGTTCCAGAATTTTTGTTTAAACAATTTACACAAGATATTTAAGTGACTCTTTGTTTAAATAAAATATATGCAAATATATCTTTGTTTAAATAAAAAATATGCAAATGAATATCAAATTGGGTTGAGATAAGACGTAAATGTGTTTATCAAGATAAGCATAAGTTAAATCTCAATAAGTTCTCCTTTTTATTTTAAGTTGGAGGTTTGGGAACCCAAACCATGTCAATTGTTCCTTTCTTTCGATATTCACATGAGAAAGAATAATGACCTAAACTTTGACAATACTAAAATGAGACAAAGGATATTTCATTTCTCTTTTGAATATTTTGAGAATTTATAACTTTAGTTTTAGCTACATATATAGTTATAGTCTTAGGAACATATGACTTTCTAGTTTGGTTTTTAGGTACTTATCCTAGACCTCTTCTTCCTACTTGTTTGGAAGAATTTTCTAGGATATTATCGAGATTTTTGTTTCCTTCAATTAATCTAGAAACTTGTTTTTGTAATTCAACATTTTCATCTAACCTTTTATCTATATCCGAATATGCTTGAGAAAGATTTGAAAGTAAAGTATCTCATTCTTTTACCAAAAGATCATAATCTGAATGTATGCATAAGATAGGTTGATTTTGATAATCATTTAATTTTGCAAGCATATCAGTCTTTTCTTGAGAAAGAAGATTATTGTTATGTTCAAGAACGTGTAATTATGCCTTATAATTTTCAATAGATTCTTTTAATGCATTATTTGAATATTTTAGAGTATCATTTTCAGAACTAAGATTATCTAGATTAATGTGAAGTTCATCAATAACTTTAGTAAGTCTCTTCTTTTGATTCTTGCAATCAATATATTTTGCATGAATTTCTTCAAGGCTAGTAACTAATTATTCTTTAGATAATTCAAAAATATCTACCTCATTAGTTTCTTCATCTTCTCTTATCATGAGACATTCTATCTCGTCTTCTTAGCTTCTTTCACTTTTGTCACTTGATTGATCCCAAACATCTTTGTAATATTTTTCTCCTTTGTCTTTCTTCTTGAATGAGGACTTCTTCTTCTTGAGCTTTGAGCACTCATTATTCAAGTGACCCTTCTTTCCACATTCAAAATACCTGGAAGAATGGAAACATTTCTATTTCTTGCTATTTACGATTAGATCATTTTCTTAATCACCACTTGTGCGTTGCTTTCTTAAGTGGCATTTCTTGATGGTGTCTTGGAGGTAGATTTAAGTGCAAGTTCCTTCTTTCTTCTGCATTGTTGTCTGGCCTCCATTCTTTCTTCTTCTTCCAGAGTGACTTCATGTGTTTCCAGGTTGCCAATAAGCTACTCCATTTTAGTGTAGTGAATCATTCACTTCCTCGATAACATTCACCTTTGATTTGTATCTGGGAGGAAATGATCTAAGTATCTTGGATACTTGATCTTCCTCGCTAATTTTCTTCCCTGATACACTTAGGTTGTTCATAATGTTAGAAAATCTAGCATACATTCATGCAATGCTTTCGACAGGTTGCATATGAAATAATTCAAATTTATATTTCAACATACTAATTTTAATATTTTTAAATTGAGTAGTTGCGTCATGTGTTATAGATAATTTATGACAAATTTCATGAGTTTTTTCACATGATGATATGCGATTGAATTCACTAATAGATAATGAACAACAAATAATACTTGCTACCTTTGCATTGAGTGTGGCTTGTTTTACCGTATTAGGATCCCACATTTCTAACTCTGTTGTTGGAAGTACATATGGGTGAGCTATCATTTTCCGCAGTTCAAAGTTGATTCTTTAAAAGTAGAATTGCATCTATCTCTTCCAATAGGTATAGTTAGATCCGTCAAACACCAGTGTCCTAGTCACATGAATCTCTTCTAGGTTGAGGTTTCCAAGGACACCATCCCCCATTCTTTAAAACCACTTATGGATCCTTGAAGTATTACTCTGATACCAATTGAAAGGATCTAGAGGGGGGTGAATAGAGTCTTATAAAAATTAAAGAAAAAATGAAAAGAAAAAGGCAAGCAACCAAAGTGGAGATAGGATTTAGAGTGGTTCCATCTAAAATGTCAGTCCACTACCTAGTTGTTTCCATCTAGAATTTTGCAACAAATAATTTTATTAACTTATCATTTAGGACAAATTACAAAAGTATTTGTTGAAACTAAATGCTCTTCTATACCGGCCATGGAAGAGCACCACACAAACCTCTTCTTTGACGGATGACAAAATAGCACCGATCTCCTCTTCTTTGATGGATAATGGAAGAGCACCAAAATACCTCCTCTTCTTTGATAGACAATGGAAGAGCACCACAAAACCTCCTCTTCTTTGATGGACACAAAAGAGCACCTTTGTGAAGACTCCTTCTTCACCTACGAGATCCCATGCAGCCTCCTTTCCTTGGAGTAGTCCCACTACAATTCATGAATAGAAAAAGAAGATTAGGGAAAAGAGAACACCAATGTAGCTCCTAGATCAAGCTTATGGGCGAATACCTCTATGGATTGGGAAATGATGGATGGTGTTTTTGAAGAGCTATGAGTAGGACACGAATTTGTCAGCTGTAGAAGATTGGGAATGGATTTCTATAGATCAAGATTGCTCATCTATTGCTCAAATATTGTATCTCAAGTGTGCAAGTTTTATAGGAATGGAATATAACTTGCTAGGGCAACATAGGAGAGTATCTAGAGTTTTCTAGGATGAGAAATAGCAGTTATAGTTGAGTGAATGTAGGTGCAACTGCTAATTTGTTTGTTAATAAAATTAGCATTCCAGAACCCATCTTAGTCGACAAAGTTCTCGATCGACTGTGTCTCAGTCAAGAAATTCTTTGACTGAATTTATTCTAGGTGTCAAACTTGGTTGTAATGGATAATTGTCATTCTAACTTCTTGGTCAACTGGTTTAACGGTCTATCCTTGGTCCACAAAAAAACTTTGATTGGAATTGATTTGGTCGGCAATGTTCTCGACTGAGTATAACTCAGAATGAATAGTTCATAGAAGTAATTTTGGTGCTCTGAGTCCTCAATCAGGGGGTATCTCATCGACAATTTCTTCGACCGAGAGAGTCTCAGTTGACAAGTTACTCCAGTGAAAAATCCCCATAGATTGTTTTGCAAATTTTTGGAAAATCGATCTAATGATTTTTCTAATGTGACCTACATATCCTAGACACTTAGTTTAGACATATGAATAGGTTTGGGATAGGCAGGATTGGTCCATAGATTGATTTTACCTGAGTTCTAAATACTTATACATTTGAATTACAAATAAGCACATATACACAATAATTCAAGTATTTGATACTCCAATCTTGATCAATTTTTCTCAACGTGTAGTTTGCACCTGAAACATTTAAATAGCACGTTAAATCAAAAAATAAGGAATGTTTGCCATCATTATAAATATAAGTTGTGTCAATGTCCAATTTAGCCAACATCAGTACCTTTCTTCCAAAAACTCTCACGATTCAATGAAACAAGAATCAACACATGCTTGGCTTCAAGAAAACTATGTGTAGCTATCAATTGTAACTAGGCTGGTCTATCGTGGTGTTGTAGGATCAAATCTCCATCTCAGCCATACCCATAACATTGTAAGATTTACTTAAACTTAAAATTTTCAAATATAATATATTTAGAAAATAGGAATACTCTAGTGGTTCCTTCCAAGTCCAATATCCATAATCTTCTAAGGTAATCTACTAAAGTAGCATTAGTAACAAGTTATATTAATCAACATAAAATGATCACAATTGACAAGGAAGTTGTTTTAATTTAACTCAACTAAAATAGAAAAAATTTAAAATTCTAGTACACCATAGATTTAATTAGGGTTTATGTTGGGAATAAACATTAAGATTTCAAGAGCCTAATTAACAATTCTAGGACAAATCAAAATGTGTGCTTCATTAGTTTAAAGGACAATGTGCATTTACAAATGGACGGGTTGTATATACTTACAAACTTTACATAAATTTTTTTGAAAGATGATATTATACACACATGATAATCTTTGCAACAGATCATGTACCCATCCAGTTCAAACTATGGCATATGATCATATACATAAAATGATCACTTAATGTTCTGATCTCAATATGCCTACATGTATGTACAATCCAAACATGCCCGCTAAGGATTTCTAGAAGTCAGAGGTTTTTCCTCGCTCAATGAAGCACTACAAACTTTTAGAAAATAATGTCATTTCATGGAAAATAACTCAATTCTTTATGTAGTTAAACAGTGGGATGTTGTATATAGGTCAGACTCATTAGTTTTGTGTTAAATAAATTGAAATTTCATGAGGTGGAGGACCAAAACAACATGCTAAATTGCATATTACATCTTTACAAAGACTCCTTTAAGTTATAGATGCATAGACAAGTTATTCAAGTTCTTGATTGTTATGTATGAAGTCAAAGTATGTTATGAAAAGGGTCCATAGTTTCATCTATTTCAAGGCTTTTGTTGTTCTTGATTGTATAATCACATATGTGTGGCTAAACAAACCTCAAAACTAAATGGTCTAAAACATAATCATGAAGGCACTAAGGTATAAATTTTGAAGGTCCTACTGCAAACGGGTGATGTAATAATTACAATTGTAACATACCCAAACATAGGTAAATATAACTTCTTCCCCTTTACCATATGGTATTTTATTTTTTAATTTATATTGAATTAGGATGTTAGTAATATCCAAATACAAAGTTTTAACAAATAAAATAGTTATTTGAGACTTTAATACAAAATATAGGAATAACATACTAACTTGGGCCTATTTGTGCAAATCCACCACATTGAGGACTACAAGTCCAAAAAATATTCTAGATATTTTCTATGGATAGGTATAAGTAAGAAGGAGTATTTTGAGTACTTAATTATAAATGAATAAATAAATATGATAAAACTTACATAGTCATCAAGTTAAGTTTTGATGGGTCTTGAATTGTGAAATGCTAAAAAAAATAACAAAATCAGATTCCTCACCCTTCAAATAGTCTACAAAATTTGGTCTTAATTGAATTTAAGCTTCACCCTCAATTGAACAAGGAAAGTATACATATAACGCATTAAAAGAATACAATTTTGAGCATTTATTTTTTACCCATTTGATTTCTGGGTTTTTATTATCTCAAAGTGAATGTCGGCCGTCCAATGCAAATTGTATGGCTCACAAGTTGTCTCGTACATTGGGTAGGAGACATCCGTTTGTGAACAGTGTCATTCCCAAGCGAGGGCTGGTTTTTCAGACGTAGCTCCCTCATTTTTCCAGGAAACCTCAAAACAAGTTGCATTGGGTTGCAAATTAAATTTTACATCTAGCAAGCCATGGATTTAGTATTTTAATTGAATATATGTGTTTTCTGAATGTTTATCCCAAATTATCTTGAAGCTCCGACACCATACACCATAGGGCCCAACCTTATATATATCAAACCTATCCTAGGGTTTTGTCCCATCACAAGCAATCATTTCCTATGGTTAATTGTGACTTGAGTCATGCTCTTTGTGCTGCCAAAATTGATTCTTCATCTAGAACTGCAACCCTCTCACTCAGCGATCTGCCTCACTGGAGATTAATTACTCTTTGGGTACAATATTGCAATCCCTCTTTTTTGTATTAGTCTTATTAGAATCATGAACCATGGTTCATCATGGTTTTCCCCAAATCTGACTCATCGTCGCTACAAGAATGGCCACGTGTGTGGAATTGGTCATGAGGAAGATGACCCCACCTTGGGCATTTTACAATTTCACCTCCATGTTTTCTCACATTGTATTTTCTTTGCATGGGAATTTTGATAAAATCATCATAGTTCATGGTAAGTTGTCGCACTATGGTATAATGAATTTAGGATGAAAATATCCTATCACGACCTAAGGTTTGAGATCGTTATCCAAGGCTATATTGGTCCTTTGCATTTTAATTTCACAAATAAATTGGTAAAAGATATGGATCTTATAAAAATCATAACTTTTTACTAGAAGCTCCAAAAATTTACAAAAAATATGTTCTAGAATCATGAGATTTTCCTCTATCTCATGGTTTGGTTTTCATCAACTTCTTCCAAAGTGTAATTGCATAATTTTTGGGGTTTTTCTTCCTCTTATTCTCTAATTAATAATTGATGAAAAATTATAATGAACATAATCAAGAGTTGGGTAAAACATATAATCAGTAACATTATAGTTCTCTTGCTAGATCGACAAACATGAACCAATCTAGGTTTTCTTTTTAAAGATTGAGATTTCAAGGGTTTTATCATATGCAACATAATTGAACCCTAATTTGTATACAAACCATGATATGCAGGTCCAAAGTGATTCTAGGCTTAAGAGGGTAGAATATTCACTACTACAGAACAAGCCTTTAGCTTCGGTTAATTGAGGACTTTAGTGTCGGTTTCCAAGCGACACCAAGTGAGCATTCCCAACCGACGCCAAAAAACTTCCTGTCACCGAAAATGCGCCTACAAAGAGACTATAGGCATCAGTTTATTAAGAAAATTGACACTATAGAATGGTTACAGATGTCAGTTATTAAAAGAACCGACGTCACACCACTTCCTACCACCGAAAATGCACTAGCAAAGGGCATATAGGCATCAGTTTTGTAAGATAACCAATGCCATCTCCCCTGCCACCACGGTCTTGCTTCCCAGCACGGCCGTGGTTCCTAGACATATCAGCTGAACTGACGTCGATTTTGTGTTAATAACCGACACCATATCCCCTGCCTGCCTCCACGGCCGTGCTTCCCAGTACGGTCGTGGTTCCTGGCCACATAGACTTTGGTTTTTTGTCAAAAACTGACGTCGTATGTCTTTGGTGTCAGTTTTGTTCAAATAACTGACGCCTATGTTATGATTTTTTTTTCATATCAGTTTGTAGGCTTGTTGTATGGCTGGTCAGTAGGATGAGAACCTACAGTTCAGTTCTGAACTGTAGGTTTATGACATCCATTGATATCAGCCAACAACATGCCACAAACTTGCAAAATTAACAAGATGGACAATATTATATATATGTGATTCACACACATGTATAGGCACATTTAATTCATATTATTTTTTCATCACACACATGTAGAAACCAGTAGCAACCTACAATTTCATTCATTTTATCTCTTTTCACATTCAGACACATGTAGAAATATTTATGTATTGATCATCTTCACACACATATGACAATTCATAAAAATTCATTCACATTCACACAAAAATAATTATGAGAATAAAGTTATTTTTTATTCATCATTATCATCATTGTTAATAAAATTATATCTAAAAATTCACACTCTTTGTAGAGCTTTTGCCCATTCTTCTCTTACAACATCTAATTCATCTCTCGTATAGGGAGCATGTACATCAAAATGCTTTTCACATGTGTTGAAGTCAGCAGTTTTAAAGACCTACACAGAGAATGACATATATATATAATTAATAATATATAATAAGATTGATATATTTTATATTATCTAATGAGACTATGCATAATACCTGATGTATCTTATCGATTTTCATTACAACATGTTTGATGATTATGTCCATAAATAGCATCACATAGTAGGCACATGCCCAGCCATTGTCTTCTGTAGCACACTATAAATTGAAACATACAAAATATTCAAAAATACAAATAAGAGCAGTTCACATAAATAATATATACAGTGGAGTTAGGAAATTACTTTCACATTCTTAGTGACAAATCCTTTTTCCTGGGGACCTTTTCTCCAACTTTTTTGTACTCTTGTAATGCCCTACATATGTTAATGTAACCCATTAAATTGCATAATTAAATAGTAATGTAGTAACATATGTTAACGAATATAAAAACATGAAATATTTCTCACGAGAATAATGACCTTTTAATTGCATGTCCATATAATGTATCCAACTCATTCCCCGCAAGATCTAGATAATAGACAATGAATGTCTTGGAGACAATAACTAGTAACTCCCAATGCCTACCACTACAGGTAAGAAAGTTAAAAATTAATAACTCAAAATCTACAATAAAAATGTAATTTTCTTAAGTCCAAATTATAAGCAAAGTAAACTTACTCGACATTGAATGGAGCTATTATTACCGTCTTCTTATTTTTACCAAAATATTCAGAAGCATCACAACAGTATGAAGTAACTGAAGAAGGGTCTGTATCTACAAGACTAATCAAAGATGGAACCAAAAAACTCATATGGGAAAACCCAAAATTTGTACATGTCTTGTGTAAGTGGTTGTAAAACATATATAATGTATGCATTAATATATAAGAAACTAGATCACCGTATATAAAACAAGGTATATGGATGTATAAGCAAGATCTCACCATATCCACAACTCTATCATAGATGTGTTCATCCATTCATAACTAAACAACTCCAAAATATCTTGTATAAAAATCTTGTTTTCGTATGATTGACATGCATTAATAGCTATGCATTAATACATATGTATGCATAACTTGTATTACGTATGCATTAATACGTATGCTAAACTTGTATAAATAGATTGTTATCGTATGATTTACTTACAACATCCTCCAGAATAATAACAATTATAGGGAAGTTTGTATCTTGTTCACCGATCCATACTGCCACACTCCTACAATTAGGACCTATCGAGGCGTGTAGGTCCCTTGGAAGCCAACTTGGTAGTTGAGGAGGTGGAGGCCGAGATGTAGTGGGTCTCGTCTTTTTGACCTGTATATATAATTTTAGATGAATTGACTCATATATACACACTAACAAATTAAAGTAATGGAAATTTATCATACAATATCAGTATAGAGGATATCTGCTTTGGGCCACAGTATCACTCCGCCTACTGCCTCACCAAGTGTTTTAGCATCTGGGTGTGCATGAGGCAGTGCAAGATCTGTCCAGTAGGGGATACATGTATCAGGCTTACACGTACCACATCATCTGGTACTGGATACCCATGAAACATTCACCCTTTAAGGGGTGGGTAAGTTGACGCCTCTACAACGATATATTCTTGACTTTTTAGTTGGCATGGCTTCAACCCCTAAAAATTTATGTAAAGAATGTTATATGCATATATACACAAACATATCATCTTGAACAAACTAGCTATTATGTCAGAAAAATACTTACAGAGGATGTGCTAGGTGGTGGGTCTATAGGATTTCTCCCAACCACTTCTACAGTAGGAGAAGAGTGGCCCGTCACAGGTACTGTCTGAGTGGCAAGCTGAGACGCCTACCACTTCTCCATTGCTTCTTGGATTCTCTTCTCAATTAAAGAATCTACCTATACATGGATAAAAGAAACTCTAGCTTCTGATTATTGAATTCCCTTTTACAATAACATTCTAAAATAAGAATAGGTTACCTCAGCTTGTGAAAGTCCCGCTTTTGGGACAGGTTTGCACTGGGATGGCCCAAAGAATGCTTTGATGCCCACACCAGTGCCTGCACCCTGAACACGTACAAGATGCTTTGGGTTACCCAGAGCAACTGTCAGTTAATCCCCTATGCCCTGAGGGATGAACTTGCCTTCCTTCCTCTGCTTGTGTAACTCCTGCTAATCACCATCAACAAAAATTAGTAAGTAAACATAACAATAATCAATATCAATCAATTGCTCTAAGAGTTGATTTTTACCATTTTTGCAGCCGCCTCAGCAGTTGCGGGCTTCGGTGTGTCTCCCTTCTTATTTTGCCTCCCAGCTATCCACATAGCATGGCAAGGCAGAGGTGCAGGAGCAGTAGTAGAGGACTCTGCAGTCTCCTGAGTAGCAGTAGGTTGAGCAGACTCAGCATGTAGTCTTTGGCGAATGCCTACATATCCTCTTGGACCCATTGTGTGGTCGTGCACATTTAGTGCACTCCTTTCTCTTTGCGCCTCACTGAGGTCCTAGTTAGTGAGCACATTGATTTGGTTAGTAACACTAAAGGTTAATCTTGAATAGGTGAATACATAAAAATGTATATTAATTAAATTGGGAGTGGAGCTTAATACCTTGAATTCATTTATTTTTCTTTGGGTAACAAACGCCTCCCAGTCTTTGGGGTCCAGGTAGTTCCATTGCTTTGTAGCTTCCTTCTCCTAAATTTATTTTTTAAAGAGAATACAATTTTTTTTATTAGTGTAGAGTTAGTGAAATAGTGATCAATGTCTAGAATTGGAAATCAATCAAGAACCTCTTATCAGCATCGCACATGTAATATCAGGTGAGATTGGTCCTATAGTTCCTTAGGACCCTCCCACAATGTTGCATCACACATTTATGATGCAGCTTTTCATCCAGATCAAATATGCTCTGCAAATTAAATAGAATTGCTATTAACTAGTATCCTAAAAATTAGTAATCTACACAAATAGAATTACAAATAATAATAACTCACATATAGTTCCTTCCATATGTGGTCTTTCTTTCCCTTAGGAACTTTATGCCAGGATTCTAGGATAGGACTGCAATGGTTGCAAGTAAGAACCCCAAGATATGAAACAAATGAGTTGCGGTTCACTCCATATGGATTTCCTACATGATCAAAATCCACAGCCAATTTGGGTCCATTGCCCCTTTGTTGTATTAACTTGTTCATCGTTGTGATGCCCCTCACTTTCTCAATTTTCTTTTGCTGCTCATCAAGTGCTATAATTTCTTCAGGGGGTACATCAGCAACCTAAAATTTGATAAAAAAACACACTTACATGATATAATTATAAATGAACATATAGATAGAAACATCAGGGATATATTCTTAAAACTTACATTGTCAAGCGACGCAAGCATGTCCTCACCCTCACAGTGATCATCAGCACGGTCATCATGGGAATGCTCAGCCATCAGAAAGTTCACATTCAAATTATAAATTTTACATTGTAAAGTAACACTAATTGTAAAGTTCACATTGTAAAGTACACATTCACATTGTAAAGTAATTCACATTGTAAAGTTCACATTCACATTGTAAAGTAATTCTAGTTCACATTCACATTGTAAAGTTCACATTCACATTGTAAAGTCCACATTCACATTGTAAAGTTCACATTCAGAAAAATAAAACATATAAAAAATATAAACATTCATGCCTCTAATATTGTGATTTTTTATCAATTAACAATCCTTCATTGTGATCCCCATGAACATACAAGTCATTGTGATCCCCAACTTCAATGTTTGGTGGTGTTGGCAACCTAACTAAGAATGGACTGGAGTCATCATACTTATCATAGTACTCTTCTTCATCTATAGGATCTTCAATGAACTGTCTTTTACCATAAAGAACAACCAACCATTTATCATTTGCAGGATCATTGATATAAAATACTTGTTTCGCCTGTGATGCCAATATAAATGGTTCACCCTTCTCGCCAATCTTTTCAAAGTTCACTAACGTGAAACCCAATTCATCCACTATAACTCCTTTGTTTTTTTCAACCCAATTACATTTAAAGAGTGGAATTCTGAAATCAACATAGTAAATTTCCCATACGTCTTCAATGACACTGTAATATGACATTTTAGCTTCACGTGGACTCTTATCCTTTGCACTTGCAAAAATCAATGAAGATGCTTGAAGGGTGACCCCACTGTTTTGGATGACACTCTTATCATCTTGACGCTTTGTGTAATATGAGAATCCATTTATGTCAAACCCTTCATAAGACATAACATTCAATTTTGGTTTAAAGGTGAGGCATTTGATGGTTTTAGTAAGATTATCTAGTGTTTGAGATAGTTGATGTAAGACTTTATCTTCAAACCACTTAATAAATGTCTTATTATGCTCTCTAGCAAGCCACATTGAATTGGATAGAGGATATTGTCTATTGATGAAATTGGTACGTTCCTCATTATAAACACTCACTTCGTTGATGTTGTGTAAAATATACAAGTGACCTTGCTCCAACTGCTCACGGCTGATTACTTTCACCCGTGATCCCAAAATTCCTTTGCCAAAATGCTCCTAAATATTCTTGTCATTCACAGGAGCATCATTAGCACTCAGAAAGTCATTGCAAAAATCCATAACCTCTCTCACCACATAACCCTCAATAATACTCCCTTCAGACCGATAACGGTTTTGAACATCACCTTTAAAAATGTTCATGTATCGTTCAAAGGGATACATCTAATGCAAGAAAATGGGTCTCAACATTTTCACTTCCCTAGTCAAGTGGACAACAAGATGTACCATGATATCAAAGAACGAAGGAGGAAAATACATCTCAAGATGACATAGGGTAACAACCACTTCTCTTTGCAATTTATCCAGAGTATCAGGGTCAATAACTTTGCTGCACATACTGTTGAAAAAGAAACAAAGTCTGGTGATTGCAAACTGTACATGCTTTGGCAATATAGATCAAATTGCCACAGACAATATTTTTTGCATTAGAGTGTGACAATCATGAGATTTAAGACCTATCAACTTCAGATCTTTCATTGATACCAATGTACAGATGTTGGATGAGTAACCCTATGGCACCTTAACATTTACCAAGCATTCACAAAAAGCTTTCTTCTCCTTTCTAGACAACGTGTAACTAGCGGGAGGTAAGTATGTTCTTCGATCGCTACTAACTACTTCTGTTAATTATATCCCTATTCCCATTTCATGTAGGTCAATTCTGTATTTTATCCCATCTTTAGACTTACCTGGTATATTCAACAGAGTACCGTTGACGCAATCACATACATTTTCTCAACGTGCATGACATCGATACAATGCCTGACTATCAAAGAACTCCAATAAGGAAGATCCCAAAATATTGACTTCTTCTTGAATAAAGACTTGTCACTCCGTGTGGCCATCGTACATTGTGATCTCTTACCAAATTCATTGGTGATGTCTTTTACTCTTTCATAAACATCCTCCCCTGATATAGGTTTAGGTGCACTCTGTTCCTCATTCCGTCCATTGAATGCTTTGCACAACCTACGATACAAATGAAATTTTGGAAGAAACCTTCGATGACCAAGATATACAGTATTGCCACTGTGTTTTAGTCATATTGAATCAATGTTCTCTTCACATATAGGACACGCTTTAGATGCTTTGACACTATATCCAGACAAATTCCCATACGCTGGAAAGTCATTCACAGTGCAAAACAACATAGTGTGCAAACGAAATGTCTCTCTTCGTGAAGCATCATAGGTCATCACACCTTCACCCCAGAGCTTCTTCAAGTCATCAATCATAGGTTCAAGATAAACATCGATATTATTTCTAGGTTTTTTAGGGCCCGATATGAAAGACGACAACATAACATACTTATTTTTTATATACAACCAGGGAGGAAGATTGTATATAACACGCATAACTTCCCAAGTGCTATGTTGGTTGCTCAATGTCCCATACGGATTCATCCCATCTGTGTAAATCCCGAGTCTTAGATTCCTCTCTTCTTCACCGAATTCAGGGTACAATAAATCAATCTTCTTCCACTGTGGGGAATCCGACGCATGTCGTAGGATCCCATCATTATTTTTCTTAACATCTGCATGCCACCTCAAATTCTTTGCATCTATAAGATTGGCAAATAAGCATTGAAACTGTGGTATTATAGGTAGATACCACATCACCTTGGATGGAGAACCAGTTTTGGACTCCCCCAAAGTTGTCAACTTATACCTTGACGCACCACATTTCAGACAATCTTTCAAATCCACATAGTCCTTTTGAAATAATACACAATTATTCAGGCATGCGTGTATCTTCTTGGCCTCCATTCCCATTGGGCACAATAATTTCTTTAACCGGTATGTTGAGATTGGCAGCTCGTTTCCTTCATGAAGAATTTCTTTCAACAAAGACAACAATGATGTGAAGCTTTTATCGCTCCATCGATTGTTAGCTTTCAGTTTATACAATATCAACACAACACTAAGCTTTGTAAACTTACAACCTGTGTATATCAGCACCTCAACATCATGCACAATGTTTCTAAACATGATAGGTGGATCGATGTGCTCTACCCCACAACTATCCAGTATTACATCAACGATGTCTATTGGAACTAGTTCGTTCACATCTACATCATCGAAGGCAAATTCTTCTTCTACACAAGAACTGCTATCGACATCCACTGATTTCAGGTTTGAAATCTCTCCATGCCAGTGCCATTCTGTATAGCCTTGTACAATCTCATTGCCCATGACATGACTTTTGATTTCATCACCAGTGTTGACTTTCAAGTTGTTACCGCAATGCCTACATGGATAGTAGAACCTATCTCCAGGTTGTTTTCTATGTTCCTCGGCAAATCTAATAAACTGGTCAAGACCAAAAATAAACTCGGGGGTGCAACGATTTGGAATGGACATTTATGATATGTCCATTCTATGATCAAAGAGAAAACAAGTATATATTAGAACAAGATTAGGGTCTAGGGTTAAAAGATTAGGGTTTATGGTTAAAAATTTAGGGTTTAATGTCTAATATATAATTAATGGTTAAAACATCCTAAGTGAGATTAGGTGTTCAAGAACAGTCCCAAACTGGGGACCATCCAAGATTTACTCCTAATGAGTAAATCTTGGACAGGTTTGTAGGCCAACAAATACATGTGTTGTCATTCTTATATATAATAAATGTGTACCACGAGGGCTTTGCTTCTCTCCCTTCTCTCTACCCTCCCGACGACTATTGCTGGGGGGAGGGAGTGTCTCTGATGCTTTCCTCCCCCTGGACTATCAACTGTCAAGGTGAGGTCGTAGTGAGTTGTCAGAGTGAACCTCTGGAGGAAGGAGCAATCCATCGTTGCTAGATTTTCCTCGGATGTTCGGGGTGGAAGGGTGATGTTATGCGTGTGAGGTTCAGATCTGGGATGGGTTTCTGCTACTTCGGCTCAGTCGAGTCCAATATGCTCAAACTGTGGCGGATGGAGAGAAGTTGCTCCGCTCCAGATTCGTAGCTCGTTTGATGCTCCATTACGCCACTAACAGAAGGGGTTCTTTCTCCTTACCTCACTGGCATCCTCTCATCCTTTCTCCGAGTGATTCTGGTGCTTCCTCGGCGACGACAAGATGCTTTGGCAATCCCAGCGGTGACGACTTCCTCGATGGGCATCTGGACTTCTTCTGGTCTGCTCGGAGATGTTGCGCCGACTTCGTCCTTGAGTTTCTTCCTCGACCTTGACCGTCATCTCCTTCCCGACTCAGTGGCCTTTTGTGACGACCATTCGTCGAAGCAGATCTAGAGGAGAATAAAAGCTCACGATGATGTGGCATTTCCGGCCGAGTTTGCGGTAGTGCAGAGGACGAAGGAAAGTGCAGATGGTCGCGAGTTTCTTCTCTGACCTGCCTAGTGATGCTCTAGTTCATGGGCTCGCCTCTGTTCACTCCGGCTGTCTGCTTGTTCAACTACTGGTTCCTTCAGGGAATTAAGGTCAACTAGTTGATAGACCAGAGCGGTGCAGTGGTTTTGCTACCCCGTTGATTCATCTGGTGTTGGCCTCCGACCGCATGTGGGTTCCATGTGGGGTTGGGTTTAAGGGGGGAAAATCCTTCTTCTTCTACTCCTTGGCCCTCCTATTGCTGTGTGAAGGAACACCTTCTAGGTGTTCGTTGGAATGTTGTTGTGTAAACAGTGGCTATTTGAGAAGTTGTCATCTATTCTGAGTGCCTTTGGGATTGGGTCTCTGAGATTTGACCAGTTGATGATAGTTATGATCATTGTAGGGCTACAAATAGAGTCGCGGCCAGGAATGGAAAGTCAAAGGATTTCCCAAATCTTGGCTCATCACCACACTTTGTGGGTATTTTGATTGATAGTGGGTGTTGTGCTTTGTATGATGGTTTGACTTCATTTTGTATTCATGATGTTATCTGCTACAGTTTGCTCTGATTATGTTGTTATTCGACTTGTCCAGCTTCTATGTTGATTAGTTGTCATGGGGTTTTGTGGGGTGTCTTCCCGTATGGAACTT
Source organism: Alisma plantago-aquatica (assembly GCA_963693085.1). Taxonomy (NCBI): domain Eukaryota; kingdom Viridiplantae; phylum Streptophyta; class Magnoliopsida; order Alismatales; family Alismataceae; genus Alisma; species Alisma plantago-aquatica. The sequence goes on from OY856409.1 coordinate 1,890,395,467, forward strand.
GGAGATTGAGACCTGGAAAAGTCTGAAGGTTTGAGATTTACCTTCAAGCAGGACTATGGGTGTTGCTCTTATGCAAGTAACTCTTACCATTTGTGGGTGTACAGATGTATGTAATTGTTGCTTGTAAAAGGCCTCATATGTTTGGAATGCTTGGATTTAGATCGATAAGCTAGATAGTCTTTTTTAGTGTTTGGTTTACTCCCTAGAGATCTAGTTCTCCTCCTGCATTGGGATAGATCCTTAGACGAGTTTTTCTATTTTTTATCAGTCATGTAATGGGGTATTTATGCCCAAAGTTTTGGTATCATAGCAACGTGTATTTTTGACCGACCAAAAAAAAATAAATGTGTACCACCTATTCCATTCTTGAACACCTAATCTCACTAGTAAGTGTATAATGTGTATTGGGTTTTCAAGAAAATTTTGACAGCATTTCCCCACTGTTCTCCAAGTACATATGTACTTAGAAAACAAACAAGGAAATGCTACAGAAATTTTCTTGAAAACCCAATACACATTATACACTTACATCCTAAGTGAGATTAGGTGTTCAAGAATAGTCCCAAACCGGGGACTATCCAAGATTTACTCCTAATGAGTAAATCTTGGATGGGTTCTAGGCCAACAAATACATGTGTGTTGTCATTCTATAACATTGATTTCAACATTTCGAGTGTCCATGCATGTTCATCATCAAGATAAAGATTACACATAAATTAGTATGACCTAGGGATGGAGAGATTCATAATTGATTTCAAAATTTCTAACTTGCTCATGCATTATCATCAATCTACATCATAGTACAATAGGGATTCATATAGATGTTAGGGCGACACATCACTATAAAATTAGAGATTTAAGATTAGGGTTTAATATCTTATCTAGATTGATCACAAGATTTCAGCAATATAGTTAATTCAAGATTATGGTGAAATGTGTATTAGGGTTTTAATATCTTAATTCAACATGCATCAAAATTTACAGAATTAGTTCAAGCATTAGTATTCAATTGCAAATGTATCTTCTTCTTCCTGCTCCCTCCTTACCAAATGGATAAAAGCAAGGCCACGATCGTGTGGGATGGCCGTCGTGGCTGTGTTGGTCGACCACGGCCGTGGTGGCCACCATGGTCGTGCTGGCCACCATGGCCGTGGTCGGCCAACACAACCATGGTTGTGTCCAGCCCACAGGTCGATCGTGCCTTGCTTTTATCCATTTGGTAAGGAGGGAGCAGGAAGAAGAAGAGGTGGAGGAAGAAGAAGGGGTGGAGGAAGAAGAAGAGGCAGCAGCCTACCTGTCAGCGGCGTGGAGGAAAAAGAGAGCAACAAGGCATCCCTATCGTCAGCTGCGATGGTGTGAGGAGCTAGTGGGCGGGAGGAAGAAGACAACAGGGGGCGGTGGCAGTGACGGTGTGAGGAGTAGCGGGCGGCGGCTTAATCAGGCAGCGACGACGATCAAACAGGGGGCAGTAGCTTCGGGCAGGGGCAGCAGCTTCGCGATGAAATAGAGAGAATGGGAAGAGCCTATTTCTCGATCAATTGGGGGTTATTAAGTTAAAAAAGGCGTCGAATATTTAAAAAACTGACACTGAATATCCATCAGCGTCGGTTGCCAGAAAAAACCGACGTCCATTGGACAATCTTAACCCTAAAAACTTTTGCGGGGACTGCGCGCGAAACCTTATCAGCGTCAGTTTTTCCACAAAACCTGATGACCTTTGGAGGTAATTTTTTCATCTTTAGGTGTCGGTTATTAGGTCAAAAAACCGACGCCGTATGTGAAACTTTGAGGGTAATTTTTTTCGCTTGAAAATTTGGATTTGGCGGGCTATTTTTGGCATCGGTTCATTATAGGGAGCCAACGTTAAATAAAAAGTGATACTTGTGTCTGGCCTTTCTTCAAATATAGATGTTGGTCTCTATAATTAGCTGACGTTGTAGGGTTTAGGCGTCAGTTTTTGGTAATATCCAATGCCTCTAAATGTGACGTTATAAGCTATTTCTATAGTAGTGATTGGTCTCTGATTTAAATGCTCTAGTCAAGATTTGCACATCCTCCCAATTATCCTGGCATTGCTAATATGACCAATAAATTGTTTTATATGAGGCATATTTTGATTAATCCTTGAACATAATTGAATCTATTTGGAAATCTTATTTCCTTGAGATTATTTCCTAATTTGATATTGATTCCATGAGATCTTATGATTGAAAATATTCTAAACTATTTGTATGAAATTTTTGAATGATTTCATCCTCCTTAATTGAATCATTTTGATGTTTATTAAACTTATTCTTTATATTTAGTGTGTGTACATGTAGACTAAGTTTTTTATAGAAGCATGTACATATGTACTACATAATATTTGGGTGATCCTTTCCATCTTTAGTGCACCTTTCCACTCATATTATATGTATTAGGCACACCTTTTTGCCTAGGGTGCTCCTTTTCACCCAATTTAGGCTTCAGATTTTATTGTTCTCAGTCCTACTTAAACTAAATTATTCTAATTATTTTACATGCATTGATTATGATTTGGTAATGTTGTCAAATGGATAAAGTCATTTCTAATAATCATATCCTTTTAATAAATACCTCATCTATTGAATTCTTAATTCTCTTAAAGCTTTCTATGAGGCATGGATCTCCCTATTGGGTCCCCCTCCATCAATTGGAAGCATTACAACAATAGACTATGAAAAGAATGAAAAGAAGATCACTTTAATTTAGAAAAGAGAAAAATTGGACAACCATCTTGTTTCATCTTGTAAGGAGTGGAACTTAAGAGGGGATCCACCTCCTACTTAATTTGAGGAATAAACCCATCTAATACAAGCACACTAGTAAGTATGTCGGAATACGTGTATCTTTTTATTCTAAAATAGAAGGTATACAAGACCAAATGTAGCAACAAAATATAAAAGATCTAGCTATTACAATGCTTTTTTATATCATGATTCATTCACCACGCATGGCCATACGTAAGTAAACTAAGCTAAAGCATAGGTTTATCTAACCACCTTGAATCCATCTCCCTATAAGGATCAACTACACATGATTATGTCCTGGTCAACTTTGGTTCTCTCCTCCTTGATCTCAACATAGGGGTTGGAAGCATACCCCACAAGTGAAGACAAAGGTTGAAACTATTGGCATAAAATTTAGTATGAGCATGTAATAGACATTTCAGATCATTAGATAGAAGGAAATCAAATATAACAAGACTTCCCATCCAAGTGGAAAAGTACCATCCAAGTGGATATTTAAGAGAATACAATTTTTCAATAAGATAAAAATCAACAGTTACACTTACCATTAAAAAAATTAAGGTATTCCACAAAAGCACACATAATGAATATAGGTCACATAACCTGTTAACAATGCTAATAAGCTGGCATACAAGTGATATAAGCATAGCATTAGTAAAAATATAAAGTCAGTGGTGATAAGGGCACATAACCCATAACATGATAGAGAAGGGCACATAACCAAACTCCCTTAGCATACAAACCGGGCTATGGGGCATGTGATCCTCCATCCCAACATATATAATGCAAAGAACTAAAACTTCATTGCATCACATGAGGACTAAAACCTCAGTGCCTAAAAATATCCCAAAAGGGAATAAAACTGTAGGGGAATAAAAAACCAAAAACCAAAGAATTATATTACTTTAGGGTTATTGAATGACAAAGAATGCATACTTGTAGAGTCAAGGGGAAGTCCAGTCATATTATAGAATTTTTGAGATTTTCATCAAATAAATTGATAGTATGAAACATACACCACATAAGTGGAAAAATAGTTCATATCCACAATTAGGGTTTCATCATGCAATAAAGTACAATTTAGAGTCAATAAGAATACCGAACAATAGATTCATATCATGTAGTTCACACGAGTTAACCTCTCAGAGGAGAGAGATAGAAGTGTATAGGATAACATGTCCCAAAGGACCAAGAGAGAGAGATATAAATCTAGTTGATTGCTTAGTATGATAATAAGGGATGCATCATCAAGAGAGGGTAAAATTAGATTCATTTCTCAATATGGAAAGTAGAATGCAACATACCTCAGTTAGAGTCTATACATATCTAGGGTAAGTTGTAGTCACACATCCAAGTCACTAGCCACCTATTATGTGCATATACAAAATTAGGGTTAAATTCACACTAATTACATAAACCCTAAAATTTGCCTTTTTATAATTAATGAATTAGGTTAATAAAACCACACATCTTGTGTATTATAATTTATTAAATTAAAAAATTACTTTATTTTTCAAACTTGTAGATTATTAGTTGTTAATTTGAAAATTCTAACCAATTAGAAAATTGCATAACAATTAAACTTTTGTTATTTTTTATTTGGGTTACAGAACTTATATCATATTGTAGAGAAAACTATCATGACTTCAAAACATACTTTTGTTCATTTTTCTAGATAAATACAATTTATTACAAATTTTTAAGTTGATGTGATTTATTCAAGTTAAAGTAAAAAAAATATTCAATAGACTAATTTGCCCTCACATGTGTTTTCTCAACTATATATGTGACACATTATTTTGATCATTCACCCTTGTGTGATCAAACAGTTTTGAACACGTCGAAAAGATGAGAAAACCCCTTTTCAATTATTCCAACCAATAGAAAGGCAAAGGATAACATAGGAAATACATGTGTAAGGTTGGTCATCATCCAAACTTGTCCAAGCAGTAAACATGGGAGCATAGAAGCTCCAATTCAAAGTTGTAATACATAATGAGATGGAGGTGAAGGAAAATATTTTCATCTTCATCACCTCTTTCCAAATATGATGACTACAGAAAGGAGGGCACGATGACTTGGAGTTCTTAAATCACATCCTACCATTGCCAACTAGAAGCAACAATGGAAAGAAAAACTAAAAGGAAAATGAGAAATACCAAAATGGAAGAGCTAACACAATTGCATCTAGTTCTCAAACCCTTATGTAAAGAAATCATGAGAAACTATGAAGGAAATTTTGGGAACTGAACTAGGTACCAAAAGATAAAGGAAAATAAGTAAAAGGAATATACCATAGTAACAAAGCAATCTAAGGTGAGAAAAGGTACTTGGTGTATCTCGGAGAGAATCTAGACAAAATATGGGTCATACCAAGGGCAGACCCCCACTGATGATCTCAGGGAGTCTGTGAGAGGTAGATGGAGTTTGGATGTAAAGGGGTGGGGAAAAATGGAGATGTGCCTACTGGTTTGGGTCACTCGAGCCTTGAGGATGCTCAAGGATGGTATTATATATGCGCTAGTGTTCGGGGTAACAAGGAGACATTCCAAGAAAAGATACAGGAAAAAGAACGAGGATTGGGACCGATGAGATAGTAGGGATTGCCAAACCCTAGAAAACCTAGGATCTAAGGATGCGGAAAGGTGAGGGCATTATAAAGGGAAATGTAGATAAAAGAAAGGAGGAAAGGATAGGGAAATCAATATTGGGGAAAACAATGCTACTATGTGCAAAGAAAATAGGGAACGTCGGGTGGAGAAGGAGATAAGGAAACTATTGATCACACATGGGCCCTGCGAACAAATTGATGCGTAATAGGGAACCACCAGATTGATGTTCCCAAAGTACACAACTAGGGAAATAAACCATGACAACATGATTATTGTGAACCATAGGAAAACAAAACTTCTATAACCAAATATTCATCATATTAGATTATTTTTAGCAAATCTTTTTCCTATTGAAAATAGGATATATATGGTAATCCAATTAATATGAAACTTGACAAATAGACTAATTAGGACATGAAAAATTTGATTTTGAGATTTGTTTCCACTTTTGAATTCATTCAATAATCAGTTTAATATTTTTTCTTATCTTATATTTCCTTTCTTAATGGAATTAGGATAGCTATGATTTTTCAAATAATATGAAACTTTTCACCCAATCTAATTGTGACCCAAGGATTACAATTTACACATTAGATTTTGGTTTTGAGTTTTCTTTTTATGAATTCTGTTACAATTAGAGTTTTAGGCTCATCATCAATATATTATTATAATATTACATTGTTACCATCATTATTTATGATATGGAGTCCCATTATATTCACATTGTTACCCAGAGAGTTTCCCTATTTTATTTTCCACAAATGTTCATATTTTACTTAATTATCCTATTTATTCCATTAATTCAATATGTATTTACATAAGGGTACATTATTCATATTTATGGACATGGAAACACCCATTGTTATTCTAGTTAGTGTAAACTCAATGTGATGAGTCAACCAATTGTGAAAAGAATGAAAGGAAGATCACTTTAATTCAAAAAAAGAGAAAAATTGAACAACCAAGAGTTGAGTTGTGTGTTGCTAATGGAGCAAGAGTTGCTTCTAGTGCAACTAAAACCTATGAGTTATCTCTACCTAGTGAGCTTGTAATAGAGTTGGAGAACTACTATTATGTACCTACCATTAATAGGAACATCATATATGTATCTTGCTTAGACAAGAATGAATTTGAAATTCTTATAAATAATGGTCGATGTTCTATTAGTAAAGATGGGATCTATTATGGCAGTCCCTAATGTCTTATGGTATATACTTGATAGATCTAGGGACAAGTGTATATAACGTACCTACCTAAACAAAAAAACTCAATGACTCAAACCAACCATACCTTTGGCATCGTCGTCTAGGGCACATAAATGAGAAACACATCTCTAGACTCCATAAAGATGATTATTTGGACTTTTTTGTTTTGCATCAATAGAGACATGTGAATCTTATTTGTTGGGGAAGATGACTAAGACCCATTTCAGTGGTAACAATGAAAGGCCTAGTGATCTATTAGGACTAATACATACTGATGTATTTTGGCCTTTTAGAACAAATTCTAGAGATGGGTATTTGTACTTCATTACCTTTACTGATGATTTCAGTTGGTACGGCTATGTTTACCTATTCAAAACATAACTCAGGAATTCTTGAAAAGTTCAAGGAGTTTATGGATGAAGTACAAAACAAACTTTGCAAAAGCATTAAGGCACTTCATTCTTATCGAGGTGGAGAATACTTCATCTAATAGTTTGAGGACCTTTTGTGAGTCAATGGTATCGTATCACAGTGGACTCCACCAAGAACACCATAACACAATGGTGTATCAGAAAGAAGGAATCTCACATCGTTGCATATGATGCAATATATGATGAGTTTATCTAAACTTCTGACTACCTTTTGGGGTTATGCTCTTGAAACCACCATGTTTACTCTAAACCAAGTGTAATCTAATTCTATTCAAAAGACATCATATGAGATATGGATTGGGAAGTGTCCCATTATGTATTTTATGAGGATTTGGGGATATGAAGCTTATGTAAGGAAAATGTTTTCTAAAAATCTTGGCCCTAAGTCTGATGAGTGTTATTTTGTTGAATATCCTAAGGAGACCAGAGGATATTACTTTTATTCCCTATCTATCAACAAAGTGTTTGTTGCTAAAGATGTTGCATTCCTTGAAAAGAATGTTTTTCCAAAGGAATCAATGGGAGGAAAGTGGAACTTGAAGAGGTTCTGGATCAATAAGAAATCATTGAAACAATAAATGTATAAGAGGAACAAGGAGAATCACAAAGTGTTGTGGAATCTCAAATTTTTAATGTAACATAGGGACCTTTAGATCTAGTAGAACACGCCTTGAACATGAAAGATTTGGTTATCTTGTGACTAAGGAAGGCAGTGAGTTGGTCATAGATGATGAGACAAAAACCTATCTAGAAGCTAATAAGGGACCAAAGTCTGAGAAATGGCTTGAGGCCATGAGATTTGAGATGGAATCCATGTATGCCAACAAGGTTTGGACCTTGGTGGATCCACTTGAAGGGGTAAAACCCATCGGGTGCAAGTGGGCCTTCAAGAAGAAGACTAACATGGTGTAACATACTGAAATTCAGGGTCTTCCCTGCAATTTACCCATTCTTGAGTTTTGCTTTGCCTTTTAGTCCATTTGGACCTTTTCCATAATTTTACACATCCTTTTGGATCATTTTTGGACTCCTTGTGCAATTTGAGCACAATTTGATGTTGAAATCACCTTTTACCCTCATTTATGATAATGGAGGGGTGTTTGCACAAATAACCCAATTTAGTAGATAAGTTAGGGTTAATAATGTAATTTGGCCATTAATGATGGAAATAAGTAGATAATATTAATTTGGAGTTTTTATGATAAATATATTAATAATAATAAGCATTTGAATTAATTATGAGCATATTAACCTCTTTACTTTCTCTCTCCTCCAATTTGATGATAAATGTGTGAAAACATATTTAAAGGATGATATTTTGCTCTTAATACTCATATATAGTTATCACCTCGAATTTGACTCACTAATGGCATTAATATAGTTATTTCATAATAATTCACATCTTCTAATGTGTTAAAATACACTTTAATGAACAATATATTAATTGAGGACCTTATTGGGCATAAATACGAAATCTAATTATATAGCATCGTTCTAAATGCTAATATGAGCATGTGGTCCAAATTTGGTGGCTTTTGGACTTCATTTGACCGTTCAAATCCTTTTTATTAGCTTTCAATATAGTATAACTATAATGCATTAATCGATCTCATTGATTTCATGTGTAACGCTATGGTTCGGTTTATTTTCGCTTGTCACGCACTCCTTTTGGGCCTGCGCGCGATCCAACGGCTAGGATCCGCTGCCCAACTGATCTAACGGACGAGCAAATGTCTCCTAGCTCAGGTTGTCCGCGAGCATAGGAGCAGACCCGACCGCCGAGCTCCCCGGTCGATTTCTCAGCCTTTACTCGATCTTTTTGACTGGTTTCTTCACCCTTGAATCCTCCGTTCTCCTCCGATCAAGACGAGCTATTGCTCGCATGCTGTAACGCATTGTAGACCAAATGCCCAAAGTGCCTCCTCGATTCCTCTCCTTCATGGAGTATCAGAGCAGGTACCGGCCATCCCCACGCCTACTTAAGGGGCCGTGGAGCACCCCCGGGCTTTGAGCCTTCTTCCTCCTCCTTCAATTTCTTCTCATCTACTCTCTGTCACCCCAACCTACTCACTTTCTTTTCCGGTGAGTTTCCCGGCCAGTACCGCCACCTGCTGCACCTCGGGTTGAATCAATGCCTCGGTAAGCACCTACGGAGCCTTGGCTTCCTTCTCCTACTCCCTGTTTTCCTCGTGGTGCTCTAGATCGCCGGGTCCTATAGACCACAGAAGGAGGTTCTTTGACCTGCTTTGGTGCTCCTCCGCCTGCGGAAGGAGGTTCTTTGACTTCGCCTCGACTCCGTGAAGGTTACCCTGACCTCGGTTCTAGTTTTGGCAGCGTTTTTGTGTGGTTTCACCCCCGACCTTGTTTCCCCTGTTCCGGTCAAGTCTGGACCTCGTTCTTTTGCTCCAGAGCACGCAAGTGCGTTGGCAGTAGATCCTTGTGTTCGGGAGAGACTAGGGAACTTGTTCCCAGTTTCAGTTTCTGGTTGCGCGCCCTGAATGGCGAGATGCGCCCTGGAGCCGAGCTCCAGGCTGTGCTGCTCGTGCCATGGCCTAGCTAAGGAGAAGCCAGGTCAGTAAATGACCAAGGCGTCCTTGCTCCTGCCATTGGGCCAGCGTTTGCGGGTATGGGCAATCTCATCACTTCGCCCTGGGTTTTGTTTCTCGCTCGCGAGATTGTTACTTACGAATGAAAATATTGCCCTCATCATTTTAATTGTTTGGTTTTGGCGAGCAGGGGCAAACATGTCATTTGCCTCTCTGTTCATCCGCCTTTGACCGAGGCCCAGCGAGCCTGGACCGGCTGACATGGCCAAAGCTGATTGGCCCATGTCAGCGTGGGTCTGGCCGCTTGGCGCCTCTTGTTTTTATTTTTATTTTTGCCTATGTGGTTTTTTCCTAATATCTGATTGGTCAGATTTACTTAATTCATAGTAAATCGATCCATTGTCAGAAAAATATGAACAAATAGTCTTTGGAAAGGGTTTTTAATGATGAATCTGATTTTGTGGTTTTTGAAGCCTGATTTCAAAGTATTTTGCGAAGTTTTCCTGAGATACTCTTTTAATGGTTTAAATGTTCTAAAATACATAATTAATTCATTTTAACTCCAATTTATATAATAAAATATGTTTTCTTATTCAGGAGAATATGACTAATGATTTGGAGTTAGTTTTGAACCCTAAAGTGTGGTTTTGTAAAATTAGGGTTTTTCCTATGCTTTATGTCTTTATATATATTAATACATGTGCTATGTTTATAACTAGGATTAATGGAATGGGGATACAATCAACTTGGTGAATGTTTATGGTAATAAATAAAACAGGTATGTGCATCCTATTCTAGTATGTGGACTCTATTCATATATGTGATGATAAATGTGCAATACACCTACTCTCAGTTGGGCTTTTATCCAACCCCAATCATTATTGTGCTAGCCTTGTAAACCTTCTAATTACATTTATTGGCTCTTTACTTATTTTATGCCATTGTGGCTCATTCACTTGAATCATGCTACTACATATGTTGCCTCCTTTACTTGGAAATGTTGTAATCTTGATATTGCCTATGTGGCTCATCCTTTTGAAATATTTGGAAGCAGTGTATAATGTTGATGCTTGTTGACTCTTTTACTTCTTGGAACTCTTGGATATGGTTGTGACCTATGATGGTCTTGTTATTTATTTATTTGGGTTTTATTCCCAATGCAATGTTGCAATCTTGTTACTTTTCACTATACTGCCAAGTGACTATTTAAGCATGATGTATTTTAGGCCAAATGACAATGTAGTGTACATGAGTACAAACCACCCACAGGGCACTGAGGTTTTAGTCCTCCTGCCGGGCACTGGGGTTTTAGTCCCCCTACCCCTTTATATATATTTTTGAGGTTTGGGATGTTATTTCCCCTCTCCTCCTGGTTGAGGTCCGGTAGGTGCCTCACCCTACATTGAGATGAGTTTGGGTCTTAATATATTCATGCTATGTGATTTATTATTGTGGTGATTGTATATGGCAGTTTTCTTATTCTCAATTGATTATCTATCTCATTCTCTTAAACTCTTGTAACATGGAGAATCCTTTATTATGCTATGTTGTCGATTATTCCTTATCCAATACTTTCTTTTTAACACATACCTTGTTTATCTTTCTCTTGCTGGATGACCCCAACCATCCAGGTTAGGATCAGAGTGCGCATGGAAGCTTGGTGAACCTAAGGCTAAGGATAGGATAAGAAGAAAAGAATCATATAGTTGGCTTGATCATAGTTGCTTTTATATAGTTGTTTGGTTTGGAGACAATGTTGTATTAGTTAAGTCTTCCTCTACCTAGATCCTTGTGCTTGTATAAAGTTGTACTCCCATTTGGGAAAATTTTATAATGTACTCTTTATACATTTTGAATGAAGTCAAGATTTAATTCTTCCGCTGCCATACTTTTGATGATTCTGTTTATCATGTTTAATAGTAGAGACTATGTCTTTACAGCATGGTATCAGATCATCAAGGTAGTCGGATTCTTGACTAATTCAAAATTGTCTCCTAGATAGAACCCTTATCTTATATAGTTTCCCTTTAGTTAGTTTTTCACCTTAGAGTTGACCTAGCTTGAAAGTTAGATTTAGTATCCTAATAATAATTAACTAAAAATAAAATTTGTCAACTTTTTGGTGAAATGTCTATTGAGTAGCTATTAGAGCAAGAAGTTGAAAGTGATGGTGTCTAGAAAGGGTCAGATCTTGGGGGCTGGCAATATTTTCCTCCGCCCCACTAGCTTGGTCACGAGGACTCCTGAGCTCATATGACCTGGCCTGGCCTGATCTGAAACGGACAGCTCAAAGTAGTCTACCCTTAGACATATTACCTTATTGTTGAGTAACCTTTATAACTCTTATATGATGATTTTATTTCTTTTCTCAAACAAAAATCATCTTGTAATCCCTAAGTGCCTTATATGAGCCTTAGACTTCCATGTTTAAGGTTTGGTGAACCCTATGCTATACCTTGAGTTGGAAGATAGATTTTGGTAAGACTTCCATGCTGGATCTTATACCCTTAAAATAGTTTGACGTAGTCAACCCTTTGAGTGGAAAGGTAGTGTTAGTACCCTGTTAGATTTTGGGGTTTTTGATTTCGAGGACGAAATCCTCTTTAAGGGGGTTGGAGTCCCTGAATGCCTTGAAATCAAGAAACTCTAACTCCTTAGATATGGGATTAGTGAGCTTATATGTTTAGTGTTGAACAAACCTAATATGCTTGTAATTCATCTTGTTTGTTTATGAACAAATGGATAAGTCATATAATTCTCATGCTTGAACCTTAATATACTCATGATGCACATAATCATTAATTATTCATATGTGAATATACATAGTTTTGATTAAGTCACCCTAATGGTAAACTGTGTATGGTAAAATACACCCTAAGGATTCTTTAACATGTAATGATCATGTTGACCTAAACCTTAATATGTAATCATCTAGCCTTAGAAACATATACATATATATACCCTTAATGTTTTCATGATACATTAGTGACAATAGGTGTCATCATCACATGATATACCTTAATGCATGTAAATGGATTGTAGCCACTAAGTTACCAATATATATGTAGGGTATATCACCTTGTTCTCTAATGAACACCTCATCATAACTTGACATATTAATGTGTTACATAATATTTACTAAAATGCATATAATGACGCAAACATGATAATGGATAGTTGGATTCACATAAATATTCATAAATGCCTAATGTGAAGTAAAATATGTATAACTCATAATATGTAGTGTAATGGACGAAAATTATTAATGATATCATTAATATGAGTATAAAAGATGGTATGAAAATGTGTAATATGAACATTTTTTGGAATTGTAATAGGCTTAATAACTTGTTGGATAATATTAACCTTTTCTACAAAATAATTTGTGATAATTCTACATGATATTTTTAAGAGGATAATGGAAAATGAATTCATGTTATTAAGGTTTTGACCTAATACACTAAATAAATGTTGAAATGGCTTAGTAAACCCTAATTGTGCTTAAAACCCTTGATGAGGGAAATACCCATGATAAAATATTGAGATGTAATTGTTTTGTATAAAATGTGGCACACATAGTAGTATAATAAATATGATACCTCTTCATGATGTAGATTATATTAATAAGACAAAAATGTTAGTTTAAGTTTAATAAAAGGCTATAGGTTTTGTGGAAACCTTAGTAACACTTCACCTATGTAGATTTTATGTGATACCCTAGATTAAGTGTTATAACCTAGTGTTTAAGGTTGGGTTGTTGCACACTCACCCTCTCTTTCCTCTTGTTGTGATTTCGGGGACGAAATCCTCTTTAAGGGGTGGTGTTCTGTAACATACTGAAATTCAGGGTCTTCCATGCAATTTACCCATTCTTGAGCTTTACTTTGCCTTTTAGTCCATTTGGACCTTTTCCATAATTTTACACATCCTTTTGGATCATTTTTGGACTCCTTGTGCAATTTGAGCACAATTTGATGTTGAAATCACCTTTTACCCTCATTTATGATAATGGAGGGGTGTTTGCACAAATAACCCAATTTAGTAGATAAGTTAGGGTTAATAATGTAATTTGGCCATTAATGATGGAAATAAGTAGATAATATTAATTTGGAGTTTTTTTGATAAATATATTAATAATAATAAGCATTTGAATTAATTATGAGCATATTAACCTCTTTACTTTCTCTCTCCTCCAATTTGATGATAAATGTGTGAAAACATATTTAAAGGATGATATTTTGCTCTTAATACTCATATATAGTTATCACCTCGAATTTGACTCACCAATGGCATTTATATAGTTATTTCATAATAATTCACATCTTCTAATGTGTTAAAATACACTTTAATGAACAATATATTAATTGAGGACCTTATTGGGCATAAATACTAAATCTAATTATATAGCATCGTTCTAAATGCTAATATGAGCATGTGGTCCAAATTTGGTGGCTTTTGGACTTCATTTGACCCTTCAAATCCTTTTTATTAGCTTTCAATATAGTATAACTATAATGCATTAATCGATCTCATTGATTTCATGTGTAACGCTATGGTTCAGTTTATTTTCGCTTGTCACGCACCCCTTTTGGGCCTGCGCGCGATCCAACAGCTGGGATCCGCTGCCCAACTGATCTAACGAATGAGCAGTTGTCTCCTAGCTCAGGTTTTCCGCGAGCATAGGAGCAGACCCGACCGCCGAGCTCCCCGGTCGATTTCTCAGCCTTTACTCGATCTTTTTGACTGGTTTCTTCGCCCTTGAATCCGCCGTTCTCCTCCGATCAAGACGAGCTATTTCTCGCATGCTGTAATGCATTGTAGACCAAATGCCCAAAGTGCCTCCTCGATTCCTATCCTCCATGGAGTATCAGAGCAGGTACCGGCCATCCCCACGCCTACTTAAGGGGCCGTGGAGAACCCCCGGGCTTTGAGCCTTCTTCCTCCTCCTTCAATTTCTTCTCGTCTACTCTCTGTCACCCCAACCTACTCAGTTTCTTCTCCGGTGAGTTTCCCGGCTAGTACCGCCACCTGCTGCACCTCGGGTTGAATCAATGCCTCGGTAAGCACCTACGGAGCTTTGGCTTCCTTCTCCTACTCCCTGTTTTCCTCGTGGTGCTCTAGATCGCCGGGTCCTATAGACCACAGATGTGACCTCCGCCGGTGCCTACCTATAACCTGCTTTGGTGCTCCTCTGCCTGCAGAAGGAGGTTCTTTGACTTCGCCTCGACTCCGTGAAGGTTACCCTGACCTCAGTTCTAGTTTTGGCAGCGTTTTTGTGTGGTTTCACCCCCGACCTTGTTTCCCCTGTTCCGGTCAAGTCTGGACCTCGTTCTTTTGCTCCAGAGCACGCAAGTGCGTTGGCAGTAGATCCTTGTGTTCGGGAGAGACTAGGGAACTTGTTCCCAGTTTCAGTTTCTGGTTGCGCGCCCTGAATGGCGAGATGCGCCCTGGAGCCGAGCTCCAGGCTGTGCTGCTCGTGCCATGGCCTAGCTAAGGAGAAGCCAGGTCAGTAAATGACCAAGGCGTCCTTGCTCCTGCCATTGGGCCAGCGTTTGCGGGTATGGGCAATCTCATCACTTCGCCCTGGGTTTTGTTTCTCGCTCGCGAGATTGTTACTTACGAATGAAAATATTGCCCTCATCATTTTAATTGTTTGGTTTTGGCGAGCAGGGACAAACATGTCATTTGCCTCTCTGTTCATCCGCCTTTGACCGAGGCCCAGCGAGCCTGGACCGGCTGACATGGCCAAAGCTGATTGGCCCATGTCAGCGTGGGTCTGGCCGCTTGGCGCCTCTTGTTTTTATTTTTATTTTTGCCTATGTGGCTTTTTCCTAATATCTGATTGGTCAGATTTACTTAATTCATAGTAAATCGATCCATTGTCAGAAAAATACGAACAAATAGTCTTTGGAAAGGGTTTTTAATGATGAATCTGATTTTGTGGTTTTTGAAGCCTGATTTCAAAGTATTTTGCGAAGTTTTCCTGAGATACTCTTTTAATGGTTTAAATGTTCTAAAATACATAATTAATTCATTTTAACTCCAATTTATATAATAAAATATGTTTTCTTATTCAGGAGAATATGACTAATGATTTGGAGTTAGTTTTGAACCCTAAAGTGTGGTTTTGTAAAATTAGGGTTTTTCCTATGCTTTATGTCTTTATATATATTAATACATGTGCTATGTTTATAACTAGGATTAATGGAATGGGGATACAATCAACTTGGTGAATGTTTATGGTAATAAATAAAACAGGTATGTGCATCCTATTCTAGTATGTGGACTCTATTCATATATGTGATGATAAATGTGCAATACACCTACTCTCAGTTGGGCTTTTATCCAACCCCAATCATTATTGTGCTAGCCTTGTAAACCTACTAATTACATTTATTGGCTCTTTACTTATTTTATGCCATTTTGGCTCATTCACTTGAATCATGCTACTACATATGTTGCCTCCTTTACTTGGAAATGTTGTAATCTTGATATTGCCTATGTGGCTCATCCTTTTGAAATATTTGGAAGCAGTGTATAATGTTGATGCTTGTTGACTCTTTTACTTCTTGGAACTCTTGGATATGGTTGTGACCTATGATGGTCTTGTTATTTATTTATTTGGGTTTTATTCCCAATGCTATGTTGCAATCTTGTTACTTTTCACTATACTGCCAAGTGACTATTTAAGCATGATGTATTTTAGGCCAAATGACAATCTAGTGTACATGAGTACAAACCACCCACAGGGCACTGTGGGTTTTAGTCCCCCTGCCAGGCACTGGGGTTTTAGTCCCCCTGCCCCTTTATATATATTTTTGAGGTTTGGGATGTTATTTCCCCTCTCCTCCTGGTTGAGGTCCGGTAGGTGCCTCACCCTACATTGAGATGAGTTTGTGTCGTAATATATTCATGATATGTGATTTATTATTGTGGTGATTGTATATGGCAGTTTTCTTATTCTCATTTGATTATCTATCTCATTCTCTTAAACTCTTATAACATGGAGAATCCTTTATTATGTTATGTTGTTGATTATTCCTTATCCAATACTTTCTTTGTAACACATACCTTGTTTATCTTTCTCTTGCTGGAAGACCCCAACCATCCAGGTTAGGATCAGAGTGCGCATGGAAGCTTGGTGAACCTAAGGCTAAGGATAGGATAAGAAGAAAAGAATCATATAGTTGGCTTGATCATAGTTGCTTTTATATAGTTGTTTGGTTTGGAGACAATGTTGCATTAGTTAAGTCTTCCTCTACCTAGATCCGTGTGCTTGTATAAAGTTGTACTCCCATTTGGGAAAATTTTATAATGTACTCTTTATACATTTTGAATGAAGTCAAGATTTAATTCTTCCGCTGCCATACTTTTGATGATTCTGTTTATCATGTTTAATAGTAGAGACTATGTCTTTACACATGGATGGTAAAGAACAAAGCTATAAGGGTAGATTAGTTGCAAAGGGTTTCAGACAAGTTCAAGGTGTTGACTATGACAAAACCTTTTCTCCAGTGGTCATGGTTAAGTCCATATCATGAATATGAGATTTGGTAGATGGATGTTAAAATTGCATTCCTTAATGGAAATCTTCTTGAGGTGTGTACATGACACAACTTGAGGATTTTATAAATCTAAAGGATGAAAATAAAGTATCTAAGCTACAAAGGTCAATCTATGGATTGAAGCAAGCATCTTAGAGTTGGAATCTACATTTTGATAAGACAGTCAAAGAGTTTGGCTTTACTCAAAATGAAGATGAACCGTGTATGTACAAGAAAGTTAGTGGAAGAATGATTGCATTTCTTATATTGTATGTAGATGACATATTATTGATGGGAAATGACATCCCTACTTTATAAAAGGTAAAGGCATGGCTAGGAAATACATTTTCTTTGAATGACTTGGGAGAAGCATCCTACATCTTGGGGATAAAGATCTATAGAGTCAGATCCAAAAGGCTTCTTGGACTAAGTTAGAGCACATAAACTAAGAAAGTGTTGAAGAGGTTCAGCATGGAGAGCTCAAAGAGAGGAAACCTTCCCATGTGTCATGGAGTTACCATATCTAAAGCTCAATGTTTGAGTTCTTGTGAAGAAAAGGAATGCATGAGTAAGATTCCATATGCATCTGCAATTGGATCTATCATTTATGCAATGTTTTATACCCATTATGATGTCTCATATGCCTTGAGCATTACTAGTAGATATTAGTCAGATCCCGGTGATGCTCACTAGATAGCCGTGAAGAACATCTTTAGTACTTGAGGAAAATTAAGGATCAGTTCCTCGTCTATGGTAGGGAGGAAGAGTTGGTGGTAAAGGGTTACACCAATGCAAGATTTCAAACTAACAAAGATGATTATAGATTGCAATCAATATTGTGTTTTTCCTCAACAAAGGAGTTGTGAGTTTGAAGATTTTCAAACAAGAGACAATTGCCGATTCTACAATATAGGTCGAGTATGTTGATGCATCGAATGCAATAAAGGAGGTTGTTTGGATCAAGAGGTTCATCTCTGAATTCGGGGTGGTTCCAAGCATCTTGACACAATTGAGCTATATTTTAACAACAATGGAGCTATTGCACAAGCTAAGATTCCCTATTCACATCAATGTTTCAAGCATATACAATAGTGTTTCCATCTCATATAGACATCATACAATAAGCAGATGTGAAGATTTGTAGAGTACCAACTTAAAATAATGTTATAGACCCACAAACAAAGGCACTTTCATAGTAGAAGCATGATGGTCATGTTAGATCACTTGGGATATGATTTTTGGGTGATTGGATCTAAGTGCAAGTGGGAGATTATTGGCATGTATGCTCAGAGAGACAATTATGTGATGATTGTAATGGCATAACTTGTAAATGATTTGATTAATAATAAAGGCAAGCTTCCAATTTATTCTATTTTATTCAGTTATGAGATAATGAATTAATATAATAAATGTCTCAAGAATGATATTAATTAATTTCATATGTTTTCAATTACATGACTTGGACAATGAGATTATACAAATGTTAAGAGTGTATACATTCTTATTATGTCCCTGGTTGAATGTTAATGTGGAAGGCTGATAGACAGTAACAACACATAGGACTAGAGTGTATGTGGGTTGATGACAGAATCACATCAGTCATGATATGTGATATCAAACTATGCACATAAATACTTGTTAGAGAACAATGTATCAGACAGACCCACCATGAGAGTGACACATGGAAACCATTACAATGGTAGTCATAGTTAGCTCTCATAGTGTTGGTGGTGATTGTGGTTCTTAGACTTGAAGTCACTACGCTCATCACATGTTGTTTGGTATAGTTTGACATCATACATTGTGATCCTGGATAAGTGTTGCCATAAAGGTGATAATTGGGTGCATGTGACCCATGGGGATGATTGAGTGATGTAGATGGGATTTGTCCCTCCAATTGGAGTATGATATCATGGCCACTTTATTAGTGATACTGAGAAATGCATGGCAATGCACATGTGAGTCAATATGTGATATTAAGTTTACATATATCTCAAATAGTCTGTTATAGCAAGGAACGAAGATTGAATGTTGAAGAGGATGACTACTCAATGTCTCGAGGTCAATTTGGATATCGGTGACAAAGTAATTGTACAAACAATGCAACACCAACCACATATTGTAGGTTTAAGTTGTTATCCAACTTTCCATTTACTTGGGTAGCAATGATGTGTGACTAGGCATTGTTCTTTGCTTGTGATGTCATAATTGGTTATGGACATTCACTACCAATGTAACATGGAACCTATAAGGTCACACATAGAGGATATACCTAGAAGAGGAGTTATGATCATGAATGATAATTGAATTGATTGCTAAAGTGTTTAGGTATTCAATTCAAGCAAGAAATCAACTGACTAAACTCCCAACTGATCGGTTCATGTAATGAAATGAGCGGTTGGAGTGTCAGATTGACTGAATATTGCATTGGCCAAATTATTGATGAACTAGACACGAACTGACCAATTCACTGATTGAACCAATCGGCTCATGGTTTTGAGATGAACCACCCAGTTCAGATGTGCAATTTGATTGCATCAAGGATCGGTATTGACGTCATGTCCTACATTAATTGGATTAGAATTTCCAATACAATTGTGATCGGAAAACATGATGAAATGACTGGTTCATTGGGTGAACCAATCATTTCACATGCCAACCAATCAGTTCACTAGTGAATCTATCGTTTATCCTGACATAGGTTATGTAAATTCATGAAATTCCATTTCCTTCCACTACCACATCGTCTGGGAACCTTGACCCTAACCCCTCCTATGAATAGAGGGGTACCAGGGACTTTTTAGAGACACAACTCAATTACCTCTAACAATTATTGTCCTCTTTGTCTTTGGTAATGAATAGAGAGCTCGATCAAGTCCTGCCCGATAAAGGGAGGTATAGTAAGGGAGAACTATTTTGGAAGGGAAAGTTGATGACTAGTACACCAACACGAGGGACAACTCCTTCCTATCTATTCTAGAAGGATGATATGAGTGCTAGCCGGGTCCGTGTGAACTTCCATATATGTGTGGAGGTCATTGCCTGTCACTAGGAGGACAATGTCAGCATGTTGTCCATGGTGAAGACTAGGAGACTCTACAAATGCCATCCTAGTGCTATAGGAAGATAGCTGCATGACGACAACGATGAGGAGATTGTCGTTGGACTTGATCTAGCACTAGGTATATCCTTACAACCAAACTTTTGATTACATATTTATTGACATGATCTATTGGTATAATGGGGAATATGGTAGTAAAAATGTTTATTTCTGATGCCTACCATATGCCATATTTCCCAATAGCTATTGGCTCCCTTGTCCTCAAAGGGAAGGTTGGTTATCCTTGTCCCAGAAAAGGAAGGCCATATGTTGTAACTCATATACTGGAATATAAGGAGTGAGAGATGGCTTAAAAATCCTATAGGTTGACCTCTCTAGGTAGTGGTCGTAGACTCTACTATTTTGGAGTTAGAAACCACTATACATAGCTTGTGTTCTTGTTCTTATTCTATCTTTCTCATCCTTATTATGTATTTCTCGTTGCACTTAAATTCCATATATACAACCTTATCTCTTGATATAATTTGATGGTCTACTGAATTTGGTTTAAGTATTTGTTATCTATATTCAACCCCGTACTTCTAGATCCCATCATCCTAGATCCAACTAGTGGTTTCAGAGAGGGTCTTCTCCAAGAAATACTTCCACAAATAGGAGAAGATGGGAAACTAACAAGAGGGAAGATACTCCTTCAAAGAGAGTAAGGAAGAAAAGAAGATGAAGAATAAGAACAAGAGAGAGAAAGATCACAAAGGCTCCATCAACAAAAATGAAAGCACTAGTGGATGTGAAAATGGAAGATGCCACTACGCCCTGATGGAATGTTCAATTGAAAACTTAAATGAGGTTGATCGAATCTCTTTATATAAAGAATCTTTGGTTGAAATCATTCGTTCTGTTTGTTCCGGTCTCAAGTTCACTAAGCATAAAAGAAAAAGGCTTGCTAAAATTTTTGATTCCTTGTAGGAAGAAAAAGAAGATGTTGAAAATATTAAGGGCCTTAATTTAGAGCTTGAATTGAAAATCAATGGTGTTGAGATAGAAAACAATGCTTATCTTAGTCAAGTAAATACTCTTAAACTTGAAAATGATAATTTTCTTGATAAGATTAGATTTCTAGAAACTCAACCTTGTATGCATAGTTGTAATGAAGAGCATACTAAAATTGTTAATTCTCTCATGCTTGACATTAATGTTCTTAAAACTAAAAAAGAGGACAAAGATTTTGTTTTGCAAGGAATAGAATATGAAAATAGTATCTATCTTTCTAATATTTATTTGCTTGAAAAATAAAATGCTTCCTTGCTTGATAAAATAAATGCCCTTTAATCTTGCTCCAGTTCAACTAGTAGAGAGAATAATGTTGTTGCTCTTCATATTGAAAAATATTCTTATATGACCAAAGCTCTTTTCTTAGAAACTAACCTTTTGCATGCTAGAGATGATATCAATCAATTGTCTTCTACTATTACTTCTCTTATGCACATCAATCATAATTTGAGGTCCTCTATGCAAAGCTTCTTATATGATAAAAAGTATCTTAATCAAATACTAGATCATACTATTGAATAAATGGGTAGAGATGAAATTGGGCTTGATAGTAGCCAAAGGAACAACAAAAACAAAGGACCTAAAATTTTCAATGAATAATCCTCTAGTTCTAATGCTATGAGATCGTGTACTCATTGCAATGAAATTGGTCATTATTCTACATATTTCCCTTTTAGGAAAGCACCCAAGAGTAATAGGACTTGGGCTACTAAGATACCCCTCTGGACCCAACAATATGATTGGGGATTGTTTCATCTTGCTTCTTGTAGGTCGCTTGCTAATGGATTAACTTGATCTATTAATTTGCAAATTAATTTGTCAATCCACATAAAAGAAGAAATGTGAGATGTGTATGGGTTGGAAACAAGTGAAAAAGAAATGGTAAAAACAAAGGTAATGGTGTTCTTTCTCAAATCCAATCATAACTTGTTTTGTCAAATTTGTATGCACTTTACATATGGTTTTGAGTCAAATTTGGTATATTGTGGTTTGCATCATTTTCTTGCTAAAAACTACCCCTGATGCTTTCAAAGTGCATTATTAACTTGCTTATACATGTTTGTATATGGCTTATATTTTTATCATGCCTATAGATGTGTTTTTCTTAAATGTACATGCTTTTTTGACAACAACTGTTGTCGGATGAATTTTCCTAAGGAAACTCGACCGAAAAACACCAATAGGTATTCCCAACATTTATCATCGACTGAGAAGTTCAACCCATAATCTTGTCTGACAACACTATGCACAAAATATACATATGGCTTATTGGATGAAAATTTTCCTCTTAACTAAACTTTCTCAACCAATAGCCATATTCTTTGGCAATCCCTTGGTACCTTTATATGTATATTGCCATGGTTTAGATTCCTTATCTTGCATACAACTCTATCTTTCTTAATTGCTATTGGTATATCCATATCTTGCATTTACTTGTCTTGATTTGTTATGCATGTTTTTATGATAATATTGGTGAAACTTTGGTTGTGATTAAATTTCTTCCATTGTTCTCTAACTTTCTAAATCTATATAGTTGTATATATTATTTTGATATAACCTTGAGTTTCTGAATGGTAATCATCTTTGTTAATGATTCATATTTGCTAGTGAGTAATATCCTTTCCTATTTCTGAAAATGCATATCTCTTGATTTGGATATTTTCTCTACATCTATTTATAGATTGTTCTGTAACTGGTGAATCCTTTTCTATGATCTAGATCCTACTAGTAGTCCTAACTTGTGATATATTCTACTAGTAGCCCAAATGTGTGTAGTTCTAGACTTGTTCATCTTTTGGTATTCAACTATATTCTATGCTTGTATATTGTTTCATACATACTCAAGCTTGTTCCATAATTTTCATATCTACTATCTTGAGTTGATTGTTTGTGCAACATTACCTTGATATATGCTAGAATTACATCTAGTGTTTATCAAATGCATGTCTAGATTATATTTACATACATTACATGGCCAACCCCTTAGTTTTTTCTCTTCTACACTCCCTTTCCTAACAAGTTGTGTTTTATCTCTTCAGCCCTTACTTTTTAAAATGACAAAGAGAGAGAAGACATGTATTATTGATGCGATGATTTTGAGTCGCATTTATAGACTGGTTTGACATGTGTTTTATGCATTTATTAGTCATTTTCATGGTTAATGTTGCATAATTCATATACTTTGGTCTATGCTACTTCTTTATGTCAAATTTCCCTTATTTCAGCATTTTGAGTATTAATTATCAAAAGAATACGTTTTGTGTAGACTTATGTGGTTTCGTGTGTTAATTTCAGGAAAAACAAGTATCTTCTACTGTTGATACCATCGACAGTGGTCGATACCATCGACCGGACCACAGGTTGCCAGCCGCAAGGACCAGAAGAAACTCGATACTATCGACAGGGATGTCGATGGTATCGAGATACCATCAGGTTGCTGGCGAGAAGTGAGTCGATACTATCGACACATATGTTGATACTATCGACTAGTGGAGCTTCATCGACGGAAGAAGACAAAAGTGACACCTAAGAATGTCGATACCATCGACCCTCGTCGATGGTCTCGAGATGGCATCAGGCGCAAAGACAAAAGAAAAGAAGAACTGCCGATATCGCGCTAGGTCGATACCATCGACCCGCGTCGATGGTATCGACACCGTCAGATATGAGTTTGTTTCAGATTGATCTTAACCTGACGGCTGTGATTAATTGGTGACCTAACTCGCGAAATATACCTAATGACGGCACCCAAGAGGGAATTATCACGTCATTAGCCACTGCACACGTCCTGAGAAGGTGTGGAGAGAAGAACGGAGCCTAGAAGCATGCCCCAGCTAATCTGGACGCTGAAGAAGACGATTTCCACCACCGAAAGGCGGGAGAATGCGTATTCCACGCCAAGGATCGCTTGGATCTTCTCCGTTCAGGGGTTTCACCACTCAATCACGTTTTTCTCCATGTTTCCCTTTTTCTACTCCATGTTTTGCTTTGAGATGAACATGCGGGGATAATCCCATTTGTCTTTAGGATCGGGAGTAGCCCGGGAATTCATTGTATGACAATTTTATCATAGTAATTTATATCTTATCTCTTAAATCTGTGGTATAATTTCATTTTCTCAATTATATTGTTACTCTTGATCACCATAATAATAATCTAATGCCCTTAATTGCTTTGAAAGAAGAATTAATGGTTGAAAAGAGATGGAATTTACATTAATTGACAAATCCCTTTAACAAGGTGGTGTAAGGTTAATGGTGGATACCAAGAGATCATTTTTAATGCACCTAGTTTAGGGTATAGATTATTACGACAGTGGAACCGACCTAGACATAGGTAGCGAATTGTACCACGACAGTGGGCAATTCTGATTTCAGGCCACTACCCGGATAGAGAGATAAAATTGAGTGACTACATAGAATTTAATACAATGAAAACCCGCGGTGAAACCGCAATCCTAAAGATCTCATTTTGAATTGATTAAACTAAACCTTTAATCGATTGCTTTGTTTTGTTTTATTTTTATTTTCTTTTAATTTTACCAAAAACTCTCAACTATTTAATCGGTCTAGCTGATCGTGAGTAGTTAGTAGGAGTCTCTAACAATTTCATGTATCCCTGAGTTCGACTCGGGCCTCCAAAGGCCTATATTACATTGACGTGTTCACTTGCATTTCTACGCACAATAAATTCGTGTCAAGTTTTTGGCGCCGTTGCCGGGGATAAGGCAAGTTGTCGGCACTACGAGTGCTACAAGCGGCCACTCTAGGCCACAGTTTATTTTTTTTATCATTTTAAAAAATTCATAACTTAGTCTTTTTCACATCTTGTAGTTGTCTAGAACTGTACTGAACTTAATTTACTATTTTGCAGGTACTGCGCATGGTGCAGACGTGTAGTACCGACTACACACAACAAGCACCAGAGGTTCCACTGACGGGACCTGACGACGAGGAAGGCCACAATCAAGACCATTTAGAAGAAACAGATTTAGAATCCGAACAAGAAGAAATGGAAGAGCCACAGACAATATGGGAGAAGATCAAGGCTTCTTCCTCATCCGCTTCCAAGGGGCCGATCAAGAAGTAGGCGGTTAATATTCTGACATACAAGATTGATCCGGCTTTAATCAACTTGGTGAAGTCGAATGTTTTCCATGGGCTCAAGAATGAAGACCCCGTCGCGTATATAAGTCAATTTGTAGAGAATTGTGATATGATAAAAATAGACAGATTTCCACAAGATGTGCTCTACTTGAAGCTCTTCCCGAGTTATCTAGTGGGAAATGCGCGAGAGTGGTTACATAACCTGGATGATGAATATGTGGAATCTTGGGACCACATGGTGGAGGTTTTCTTTGAACAGTTCTTCCCACCCGAGAAGACCAATGACATGATCAGGAAGATCCACAACTTGACCCAAAAAGCAAGAGAGACCTACTCTGAGACCTGGGAAAGGTTTCAGATCATGCTCAGGCGGTGCCCGCATCACGGGCTTGACAAGGAGACACAGGTCAAGATCTTCTATTTTGCTCTCTCTGAGCATGATAGAAGTAACCTTGATCCAGTAGGGTCAGGAGTTTTCTTAAATAACACAGACACGAGGTGCTGGGAGATTCTGAAGAATATGGCGAAAAAGCAATCTTGGGGCGATAGGGATGCGCCGGAACAAGTTAAAGTTGTAGGTGAGTCCAGAGCCATAAAGGAGCTGAATGACAAGCTAGATCTTCTAGCCAAGAAATTTCTAGCCAAGGAAGATGCATCTTCGGATGAGGAAGCCCAAGTCAAATTCATGCAACAACATGGCTATAGAAACAATGATTATGCTTGGAGGAGGGACAAGAAGTTCTCATGGAAGGATCCCAATAACTTCCTACAAGATCCTGATGCAAAGCCACAACCTAGAGCTGAAGATAAAAGCACCGAGTTGCTTAGTCAAATGGTGCAGCAGAATCGGGAGATGATGAGTATGTTCAGTAAACAACTGCAGTCCCAGGGTGACATCTTGACCAAATTTGGGCAGACACTACAAAGTCATGGAGCACAAATGCGGGCGTTAGAAACCACCGTGACCCAAATTTCCAATGAAGTGGCGGCCATCAAGCATGCCAATCAGAAGAGACAGGCTGGGAATGCAGATGTGGTTCAAGCACATCTTCAAGTTAAATACATGTATGTGATTAATGAGGAAGAACCCCTCGTGACAGAGATCAAGGACCAAGGCAAAATGATGTTTGATACGGATGCTATACCGGTAATACTATATCCTCGCAGTCATTATGGACTACCAAACGGATACACTCCTTTTAGGAAATCCCGCCAAGAGCCCATGATGGTCGCACCCCCACCTATTCAAGAAGAGCATGTGAAGGCCATTCGTCAAGGTGCGGATACATCCACTGCGAGAGAGGAGACACCGCAAGTTATACCTGTTGATGATGTTCCGACAAAGTTTACGCCAGAGGGGGTCATTGAAGAAAGCTTAGGGGAGCTTGCCCCGAAAATCTCATATGTGCCACCTCATAAGCGTTTGAATGAGGCAGTTGTGTTTAGTCCGGACAGCCCTAGGCCGAAGAAAGAGCATAGGAACTATAGGAAATTCTTGGAGATGTTTAGAAAACTCCATGTAAATGTTCCGTTAATGGAGATGATAGAGAAGATTCCCGCCTATGGGAGGTTTATCAAAGAAATCATCAACAAGAAGAGGCGGATTAAAGACACAGATGTTTGCCAGATGAATGAAATGGTGAGGTCAATCATCCATGGGAATTTGCCACAGAAGAAGAAAGACCCAGGAAGCTTTTATATTCCATGTTCGATAAGTGATCGACACTTTCCACGATCTCAGTGTGATTCGGGCGCGAGAATTAATCTTATGCCACGAGCCACATTTCAAAAGCTTGGGTTGAAGGAAATGAAGAAATTAGCAGCAACTATTGAGTTGGCGGATGGGTCCATTGTAAAGCCATACAGAGTTTGCGAAGATGTACTCGTCAAGGTGGACAAGTTCATCTTTTCGGTAGATTTCATCATCATGGATATGCCACAGCTTCAAAGTTGCGAGATGTTATTAGGTAGGCCGTTTCAAGCAACGGTCGATGTAGTCACTACAATTGGGAGAGGTATGCTGACGTTGGGAATTAGTCAAGATCGAGTGGAGTTCAAGCTGCCGCATGATCCTTTGGGCACATTCTCTGAAATACCAAGTTGATGAGGATCTTCAAGTCGTCTAGCCTAAGACGTTAAATAAGGGCGCTTGTTGGGAGGCAACCCAACCATTGGTACTTTAGTTTAGTTCCTTTACATTTATAGTTTCATTTGTTTTAACTTAGTTTGTAGTGTAAAAAGATATCGTGCTCGTTTGTTACATGTGCAGGACTGAGGTAGAGTCGATACCATCGACCCTTGTGTCGATGGTATCGACTGTGGTACAGGTTGGCGATTGCAGAAATCGCATTGCGTCGATACTATCTTCGGCCTCGTCAATAGTATCGACACACCAACAGGTTGATCGCCAAGTCAAGGTCGATAGTATCGACATGCCAGTCGATACCATCGAGATCTCTGGAGATATTCCGAAGAAATCTTCTCAGTAAAGTCGATACCATTGATGGTCCTGTCGATGGTATCGACACAATCAAACTCAGAAGGTGGCGGTCGGGCCTCGCGAGGGTTTGCCCTAATCAGAGAGTCGATACTATCGACTCGTGTCGATAGTATCGACGTGCCACATCAACAATCCGCGAGGAAAGATCTACGGCGATCACAGCAACCAGGAAGTCGATCCGGGGGATGAGTCGATACCATCGACACACGTCGATAGTATCGATGTGTCAGCAATCTGGGCCCCGTAGATCCAGCCATCGACGACCGTCGATACTCACGGCAGTACGGATTGTGCTACCCGTGTCGATACCATCGACCCGTGTCGATACCATCGACCCGCGTCGATGGTATCGACGGGCATATAGCAACGCCGGCCATGGCTATATATGAGAAGGATTTGCATTAGATGACATCACAACTCCAGAGCAATCCTCCTCCACCTGTGCCGAGCGTATTCTAGAGTGATCCGAGCCCGACGATGAGCATCACCGAGCACGTTCTTCATCGAGCAGAGATTCCTTTCTCCGATCTTCACTGAGCTCTCTCTCTCTATTCCTCTTTCTGTCGCGATCATGGTGCATGTTGATGGTGCATCGTCGTCACGTGCCGACCCGATGGAAATCCTAGAATTCGTTCCACCACCTACTGCGTCGATTGCACGCCCGCGATAATTCATCCATCCACAGAGGTCAAGAAGATATGCGAGGAGATATTAAAGAGAAAGATCGAGTCGACCGGTTATGTTGAACGGGAAACCATCCGCAACTTGGGGTTCGAAGCTAACCTCGACTATGTTCTGAAGGGACAGGCTCGACACACGGGAAGATGGCCTAACGAGTTAGAGTTTCATGCAGATGGCCAGCTGTTCTTCGGTGAGTGGCCTACGTATAAGGAGCTGGTGGCTGAGTTTATGGCATCGCTGGACGTCTGCGTCGTGCCGAATGACGTCATAGCCACCGACCGCGAGTGGATCAAGGGACGGGTGTCTTTCTGGCTGTACAACATCGACTACACCCTTACACTCTGGCAGTTCAACATGATTTACAATTGGAATCACTCACCACATGACTACCGGTGGCCAGACAACCGCACCGACTACGATGCAATCTTAGCCGAGCTTGTGACGGTGCCGCCGGGCAAGTCAGTGAGTTACCACAATGTTGCGGTAGCTGACTTTGAGCATCCATTTGTCCGGATACTCCACCGGATGTTGAGTTCTATGTTGTTTGCTAGGGGTGATCTGGCTCTCAGCAAGTTTCAGGAGTCGGATCTATTTTTCTTGTATAAACTCCTGAAGCGCCAAGAATGCAACTGGGGAGCTTTCTTTTTGCAGCGGGTTTTGGTGGTAAAGAGGAGTACACGGAAAGCTCCAATTCACTTTGGAGGGCTTATCACAAAGCTGGCCTCCTACCTTGGGTTGAATTTCCAGCAGCTTACTCCTCTCTCCAACAGGAGCAAGGTGAACTTGCAACATCTGCACCGCTCCAACCTCATCCTTCTTCGAGATGGCTTGGCGTATGCACACTACCACGTCAACCATGCTTACCAAGAATGCTCGCTTCCCAATCCGGTCTTCAACATCAAAGGGGTGCAACACTTCCGATGGCCTATCATAGCCATTGCTGACTCCGATGAAGACGGAGGCAACGATGACGACAACAACAATGACGATGAGGCTGAAGAGGAAGAGGAGGCCTACACTCCTCTTCGGGCACGAGTGGTACCACGGAAGCGTCCTTGCATGCATCCGGGTGCATCTTCATCTTCACAGCTTCCACCACCACCACCGCCCTTGCAGCCAAGCGAGGATGTCTATTCTATGCAGGGCATGTATGCTATGCTGCATGAGATACAGCAGACGCAGCAACATCACACGACGATGTACACTGGTGTTCAAGAGACTACCGACCGGCTACTAGACAATCAAAGGGCAATCTTCGAGAACGAGCGTCTTCTCCTCGACAACCAACAATAGATTCATGATCGGTTGCATAGGATGGAGATGCAATAGCAGCCCTTTTACGATCACTATTGGAGCCAGAATTACTTTGGAGGCTATCCAAAACCTCCACCTAGGGCCCAGTTTGATCCGAGCTTCCAGGGGGAGTACCCATCTTGGGACCCCACGGTTCCACAGTACCCGCCTCCGCCTGAAGAGTAAATCGGTATCTCTGTTCCAACCTTTAAGATTGTTTTTGACTATGAGGCCATAGTCGAATTCAAGCTTAGGGGGGGTAGTTGGAACAATTCTATCTTTTATTTTCTCTGTTTTTTTTAGTTTTATTGCTTTGCAATCTTAGTTTGTTTGTAGGATCCACATTCTATCTAGTGTAATCGTGGATGTCTTATGTCATCTCAGTTGCATGTACATGGGAATTAAGGGAAAATTAAAAAAATTTAAGTGTTCGCAAGCTTGAGTGTTGTTCAACTTTGATCACTTAACTTAAGAAAATGATTGGTTTTGTCAACTTTAGAACAGAAAATCACAACTGTACATTCCTAATGATTCATGAAAAGTGGACGGAATTGGTTGTTTGAGCCTAAACTGACCAAATGATAGTGAGACTCTAATTTAAAGTAAGAGAGAGAAACCTCTTAACTACTACACAGGTCAGTAAGGAGGGACACATAATACTTTTCAAAGGTTCAGTCAATTAGTCTTGTGATCTTTCCACCTCACTGTTTTTTTTTACAATCCACCACAAGATTTGGAAGTAAAGTACGGTTTTAACCTTTTTGATTGCATGTCATGTAGATAGGACTTGCATTGCAACCACTTGCATATGTTTTGCATGAAAAAAAATAGAACTGTTATACATGCACATTACCCTTAGGTGCATGTCATTTAGTTGCATTCATAACTTTTATGCATAGAGTACATCATGTACCTCATTTCTTCTTTAATGGTGAATTAAATTGTTCCATACCTTCTAAATAGTTCAAATATTCGAGTAATGCAGAAAAAGTAAGTCCAATAAAGTATTCATTGGCAATTATGGATATAAGGGCTTGAAGAAAAAAAAGAAAAAAAATCTGAAAAAAAATCTGAAAAAAAAATGAAATTGAAAAAAAAAATTATTTAGAAGCAACTAGAATAAGAAGGAGAAAGGAACATAATCTCACCTGCATTTTTAGATGAGTAAGTACATGATGTAGCTCAATTAGATATCCATCTCATTTTGAGATGGGATGTTAGTGCATGCATCATTCCACCCAATCTTAGGCATTAGGGCATTTTTTATGTGCATTTGCATCATTTAGGGCATTTTTGTTTTATGCATGTTGAAACCGTATAATGCTTCCACTTCTTCCATTAGCCACCCATTCCATCCACCCGTTGCTCGGATTGGTAGGCCATCGTGATTTTCTCCTCACTTGTCAATATCAGGAGAACTGCTTCCATGTAGATGGTAGTTAGGGCGAGCAACGTAGTATAGGAGATCACAAGATGCACTAAGTCTGGACCGGAAAATTCTATTATGTTAACTGTCTTATGTGATAGTGTTCATCAGTTTTGAGGTAGACATCTTTTATGGATGATTACTGTCGCCTTTAGGGTGGTTATCATTCTGTGGTTAGCGAGGGCCGGTATGCGGATGTCCGGTGGGAGTCATGTGGGATGTTTGTTTTGATGCTTTGTTCTTTAGTTGACTCTGGCAATTCTATTCTAAGGTTTAGTTGCTCGAGGGCGAGCAATGTTCAAGCTTAAGGGCGTTTGATGTGATTATTTTGAGTCACATTTATAGACTGGTTTGACATGTGTTTTATGCATTTATTAGTCATTTTCATGGTTAATGTTGCATAATTCATATACTTTGGTCTATGCTACTTCTTTATGTCAAATTTCCCTTATTTCAGCATTTTAAGTATTAATTATCAAAAGAATATGTTTTGTGTAGACTTATGTGGTTTCGTGTGTTAATTTCTGGAAAAACAAGTATCTGCTACTGTCGATACCATCGACAGTGGTCGATACCATTGACCAGACCACAGGTTGCCAGCCGCAAGGACCAGAAGAAACTCAATACTATCTACAGGGATGTCGATGGTATCGAGATACCATTAGGTTGCTGGCGAGAAGTGAGTCGATACTATCGACACATATGTCGATACTATCGACTAGTGGAGCTTCAGCGACGTAAGAAGACAAAAGTGACGCCTAAGAATGTTGATACCATCGACCCTCGTCGATGGTATCGAGATGGCATCAGGCGCAAAGACAAAAGAAAAGAAGAACTGCCGATATCACGCTAGGTCAATACCATCGACCCGCGTCGATGGTATCGACACCGTCAGATATGAGTTTGTTTCAGATTCATCTTAATCTGACGGCTGTGATTAACTGACGAACTAACTCGGGAAATATACCTAATGACGGCGCCCAAGAGGGAATTAGCACGTCATTAGCCGTTGCACACGTCCCGAGAAGGTGTGGAGAGAAGAACGGAGCCTAGAAGCATGCCCCAGCCGATCTGGACGCTGAAGAAGATGATTTCCACCACCGAAAGGTGGGAGAACGCGTATTCCACACCAAGGATCGCTTGGATCTTCTCCGTTCAGGGGTTTCACCACTCAATCACGTTTTTCTCCATGTTTCCCTTTTTCTACTCCACATTTTGCTTTGAGATGAACATGCAGGGCTAATCCCCTTTGTTTTTAGGACCGGGAGTAGCCCGGGAATTCATTGTATGACAATTTTATCATAGTAATTCATATCTTATCTCTTAAATCTGTGGTATAATTTCATTTTCTCAATTATATTGTTATGCTTGATCACCATAATAATAATCCAATGCCCTTAATTGCTTTGAAAGAAGAATTCATGGTTGAAAAGAGACAGAATTTACATTAATTGACAAATCCCTTGAACAAGGTGGTGTAAGGTTAATGGTGGATACCGAGAGATCGTTTTTAATGCACCTAGTTTAGGGTATAGGTTACTACGACGGTGGAACCGACCTAGATATAGGTAGTGAATTGTACCACGACAGTGGGCAATTATGATTTCAGGCCACTACCCGGATAGAGAGATAAAATTGAGTGACTACATAGAATTTTATACAATGAAAACCCGTGGTGAAACCGCAATCCTAAAGATCTCATTTTGAATTGATTAAACTAAACATTTAATCGATTGCTTTGTTTTGTTTTATTTTTATTTTCTTTTAATTTTAACAACAACTCTCAACTATTTAATCGGTCTAGCTGATCGTGAGTAGTTAGTAGGAGTCTCCGACAATTTCATGTATCCCTGAGTTCGACTCGGGCCTCCAAAGGCCTATATTACATTGACGCGTTCACTTGCGTTTCTACGCACGATAAATTCATGTCAATTATGTAAAGGGGAGAAGGCATATATGTAGAACATATATGAGAAGAAGACATAATTTCTATAAATCTTATGAAAGATAACCATGTAGGAGAAATATCATCAATTCAGGGGGATTATGTGAACTCTATTAGCATCAGTTGGGGAGGTACATGAACTCAAATATACTGCAACCCCTAGGTTTCTCCAAAGGTATGATTTTACTTAAATTCTTTCAATACATTTATGGAATGGCTTGTCATCTTCAAAACGGGGGAGAATGTTAACTCAAAGTCTAAATAATTAAATTGTTGATTTGACGATGACTAACCACTTCACTTATTTGTGTCTAATGCTTCTACTTGAGTGATTTTTTATTAGGTATAGACACACTCCAAATGCCTAAATTTGTGTGCTCAAACTTTGAGAAAGTCAAGCCAAAAACAATGCAAGTGCACTTCTATGGAAAAGATATCAAATCTATTAGAATCATGATACAAATCACTTGTAATGATAGTATGACTTGTAATTAAGCTTAGAAAATATCAAGATCACTTAAATCAAATATATAAGAACTTTTATGGAACTTTCCAAATTTCATCACAAGGAATTTTGTCGATCGAGTTTCATCTAGGATAAACTCGATCGACACCCTTGATGGATCTTGGGAACTACCACAGTCAGCCGATTTTTCCCGAGACAAACTTGACTGACACCTCTGTACAGGCAAATCAAATTTAAGTTGTCAATCAAGTTTCATCCAGGATAAAATTGGCTGAAAACTCAAACTTTCTTTGTCGAATAGTGCTATCAGTCGAGTTACCTTTACTGATACTGGACCAATGATATTGTATGAAATGTTCAGAAAAAAGTGTTTTTAACATTTGGAGTGTTGTAAAACTCAAAAATATATCCATTACAACACCCCAAACGGCTAGAATTTGTCCCCAAGTGTCTCTACTGGCTAGTAGGCATCCTCAACTATAAATAAGACCCCTTGGGTTTCATCTCATGGTTATCCAAGAACTATGAATGTCCCTATATCAGATTTGAGTTCCTCTAAGAGCCTCCTTTCACTCTTAGCTTAATCACTTGCTACATCCATTAGAGTGAGTTGGAGATTTGTAAGAGAGCTAGTCCTATATGTATGTATTGTGACGCCCACACTTCCTCCACCTCCCAATGTCTCTTTTTACCATGAAGATGAAGGTTCTCTCTCTTAGCTAAGAGAGGTGAAGAAGAAGAAGGGAAGGAGTTCCTTGGTGAAAGCTTATTCTTTAAAATGTTTATAGACACTAAGTTTTATTCCCCTATCCTTTATAATATTTATAGACACTAATTTTTATTCCCCTTCTAGGTACTGGGTCTTATTCCGCTACCACATACGATGTTAGACACTGAGTTTTATTCCCCTACCATGCACTGGGTTACATTCCCCTACAAAATATTATATTTGTTTGGCATTGAGGTTTTAGTACCCCTGCCCCTTTGATGTGGAATACATATGGGTTCCTACCCTACTTTTTAGTATATGCTAGTCTACTTGTTACTCACCATGCAATTGTTTATGGATTGTGATATTATTATTGTGACATTGTCATATGGCAAGAAACTTCTTAATTTGGATTATCATTTTATTCATATTCTTTTGATACCTTCTTGGGTTGTACTTTCCTTTTTTATGGGAAGCCTTATTTATTTGATGTCCTTTATTCCTTATATTTCTCAAATCATATTTTACATTCACATACAAACATTTTGTTGATTCATCTACTTTTCTACATTTGCTGGGGTATACTTCCAACCCCAGGTTTGGGACTTGGAAGACTGAACTTAGTGGCATGGACCTGCTAGGTGAAGCTCTTGGGGGGATAGAATTGAGATAGATGGATATCCCTCTACTTATATCTTATGTTGTAACTTTCATATAAACCATTTTATGGGAGTTGATGATGTACTTTTATAAAAATTGAATATCATGAAATATCATTCCATTGCTACACTCTGGTTATTCTTGTATACCATCATTTGAGAAATGAAAAAATACACCTACTCCAACATACATTTTGAGGGTGCTTGGAATAGAGGGATTCATTCCTCAAAATAAGTTGGGAGTGAATCACCTATCTGGCCCCACTCCTTACAAGATGGTATCAAATCCTATGGTGGTTGGATTTATGACTATTTCAATTTTTTCTCCCAAATCAGAACCCTTGTTTTACATAGTCACCCTCTAAGTGAGATACCCTATAATTGACCTAAAAAAATTGTGAGATGATGAAATATGATTTAGGATTATATTAGGTACACATAAGAATCATGACTATCAAACCCTAATGCAATAAGGAATTAGGTTCTCTTACCCTTCAATAAAGTCTGGTGGTAATATATCCCTTTGGATGTTAAGATCTAACTTTAGGGTGGATTTTGGAATGAGAATGAGAGAATAGTTGATAAGAAGATCACATATAGATAAAATTGTGACTTAGTTTCTCGCATTGATTTTAAGCTCATTTTGTTTTATCTCACATGATTTCTCAAAGAAAAACTTATTTTCCATTATATAACTATATGTACAAAATGTTTTCTCTAGTTTTGTCGATACTTTATTTGAACTAGGTCACAGTAAAGGACTATATGAAGTTTGGAACGAAACCCTAGAATTACTTGGAAAAGATATCCTAAACTCTAGTTTTGCTGTTTGGAGTGATGATTAGGAACATATGCTTTGAGATAAAAGTTTAGTGGACCTACCCTTTTGTACCTATGACTTTTGGATGCTGGTGTAGACCTTAGGGTTGTTGGATTAGTAACACAAGGACCTAAAATTCAACCCTAGGTGGTTCTGAATTGATGGTTGTATGCTTGCTCTATGAACAACATAAACACCTAAAATATTCACAAAAATGATCCACAACTAACCCTAATACTTTGATGTTGTTTAGTTTGGTGTGGAGTATGTGTGATTGATAATGTTTGGATGATTTGATTTCGAATACAAAATCCTTTTAAGGGGTGGAGTGTTGTAATGAACTAGAACCTAGAAATCCTACCTTATTCCATGATTAGAAGGCTATTGAGGCTGGTTTCTTATATTTTACCAACAAGGATAAAATTAAAACACATTTACATAATAACTCAATTATGTGTCAGCATTGTAAATAAGTCCATGAACCATGTTACTTATTTTATTTGATAACTAATACTCACATAATGGCTAAACAAAAATGTAAAATATGCTTTAGAGTAACAATTGGTACTTTTGTGTCCATGAATATTAATAGTGTTCTATTATTTAAATAAATATCAAATTAATAGATTAAATATGTAAAATATTGATTCATGCATAATAATATAAGGAAAATATTTTAGAGATGAATTAAAGGTCATATGACTCAAATAAGTGAATCTTTATAATGAACGTTTATTATTTTGATAAATATAATGGTATTGAGTCAAAAATCATAATGGTGATATCACTCATAGAATGAAATCTCAAAAGTGAAATCTAATATGAAAATTGTGTTCCTTGGGTTCAAATTGGCTTGAGCTCAGAGTTTCACATTATTTGTGTAGTAATAGTTATCATAATTCTATTTAGAAAAGAAAATATGAGTTTTGCTCCAAAATAATAAATAATATACTTAATAAATCCAAATGTGAAAATAGATGTCAAAATCGGATCTACACCTCCTAATCAATCTATTTGCCAAATTTGGCTTTATTTGAGACTTGTTTAAGCCTCCAAATTACTTTAGGAAATAAAGTAATGGACTTTGACATATCATTGTTTTAAATATTTTGGTTTGGTAATATTTACCCTATTTTATTTTTCACGTGGATGGTCAGCTAGATTTCCTATTTTGTTTCTTCACAGGTTGTGTCTGGACCATTGATTTTGGATCACACAATTCACACCTTTTCTCCTACCTCGCGTGTTTTTGGAAACCAGGCACACATGAAAGGCTACCCATTATGATTATTTCTCCCCCATATCTCTCTCTAATCTCAATCATTTTCTGAGATTTCTTCACCTACTTTTCCCCTCTCTTTTCCGTGCAGCCTAACCCCAAACATACTAGGATTTCATCGCCTATATAGTTATGACCTTCTATGACTTTCTTATGCCCATGTTCTTCCTTTGTTTCCCTCTTTTTGTTTCTTTCCCTTCCCTCTCAGAACCATCACAACTTTATCAATCCAACCCACGACCTCCATAAGATCCTTTGAAGCATTTTCTAGAAGCTTTAGGACACTGATCGTGTTTGATGCCTCATCCACGAACTCAGATTTTCCAATGGGTATTCAACTGGGTCCCGATGGTGAGTTCCTTTGGCCTAGATGCTTTATGTAACATGTGGATTGCTTCGTTGCATCTCAGTGAACCTTTTTCCGATCTTGATTTTATCTTTCAAGGTTTGTACTTGTTTCCCCTCTTGCAACTCATACTATTTCTAATATCAGGGGCATATCAGAGCGATACTGGTTGGTTTACCATATGTTTTAGCCTTTTGAATCTGCAACATCATCATGAAGCTTTTGGGGTCCTTACTTCTAGCTCGGGTGCTCTCATGTGGGTTCTCTAAGCTTCTGGCCCTCCTATTGTTTGGACATGGAGAAGAGACTTCTCCTCCGGTCACATGGCGACCCAAATCGTGGGTTTTTTAGTCTAAGAAACTCCAAACACTCGGTCATAGTGTTGGTTTGGTCGTGAATGTTCCTTTGATTGGGTTCCTGATCAAAGGATCTGGGCTACAATTCTCATTCCATGGTTAGGTTGTTGTCTATGGGAAGAATATGATATTCTGGGTCATTCAAGCTTCTAGCCCTCGTTTCCTTTTTGGTTTTGGTTTTCTGATAAGGGCATTTCAGTCTTTTTGGCAGCCTATTTTGCTGTAACTGCTTGCTATGGATAGTGTGGGCCATGAGCTCAATCACTTATTTTTGTTGGTCCACTTTAGCCAAGTGTGTCGACTTTCTAGTATAATTATTGACGGGGTTTTTCTAGATTTTCTATTTATAGACAATGAGTTTTATTCCCCTGTCAGTCACTGGATCTTATTCCCCTACCACATATGATATTAGGCACTCAGTTTTATTCTCCTATTGTGCACTGAGTTATATCCTATAAAATATTATATTTATTTGGCATTGAGGTTTTAGCCCTCCTGTCCCTTTGGTATGGAATATATATGGATTCTTACCCTACTTTTTAGTATATGTAGTTTACTTGTTACTCATTGTTTATGGATTGTGATATTATTATTGTGAAATTTTTATAAGGAAAGAAACTTCTTAATCTTGATTATCATTTTATTCATGTTCTTTTGATAGTTGTTTGGGTTGTACTTTTCTTTTCTATGGGAAGCATTGTTTATTTGACATCATTTATTTCTTATATTTCTCAATCCATATTTTATATGTACATACAAACGTTTTGTTGATTCATCTACTTTTCTTCTTTTGTTGGGGTATGCTTCCAATTCCATGTGTAGGACTTGGAAGAGTGGACTTGGTGACATGGACATGTTAGGTGAAGCTCTTGGGGAGATAGAATTGAGATAGATTGATTCTATATACTTAGATCTTATGTTGTAACTTTTATGTAAACTCTTTATGAAAGTTGATGATGTATTTTGTACAAATTGAATATAGATATGAAATATTATTCTGTTGCTACACTCTAGTCATTCTTATATACCATCATTTGAGAAATGAAAAAAGCACCTATTCCAACATACCTTTTGAGGGTGTTTGGAATAGAGGGATTCATTCCTCAAATAAGTAGGGAGTGGATCCCCTACCGAGCTCCACTCCTTACCAAATATATTTCCTACCGTGAAGATTTGAAGCGGCAGATTATCGAGAAATTTTTCAATCAACTTGTCTCTACGGTAAGTTATTTATCATTTAGTTTGCATAACAAACATCGGTTTAGATTTGGTTGCTGTGTCGCAGCTAAATCGGCACACGGTAGTATCGTGCCTCATGCCCCTGACCTTGACGTCCGATGCACAGAGCGTATCTCCAAATTTGCAACTTCTCTCCACAGGCCCCTACCAAGATAAAAATGAAATTCACCTCTATATATTCTCGGCCACATGGAAATGCTGTAGTTTCATTCGTCTTGAAAAAGATTTCAATTCATGTGATGCTTACCGTGACTGCATAGTCACCGGAGAATTGTATAGATGGGCTCATCCTTGGTACCTTCCTGTTTTTCGCAAAGTCTACTGACCTGCAGCTGAGTAGTAGTTGCCAACAAAATTGGTTTATCATCTATTAAAAAGACAACTTAGTCGCATATGTTAAGTTGGTAAATGAGCAATCGGAAGAGACAACGGCTGTTTCCAGAGAACTTCTTCAAAGCACGCTGCAACCAAGTTAATAAAAATAAATGGCATATGTTTATCTATTGGACAATGTACAATGGCAGTGTATGCAATAACCAGTACATCGTCCATCCAAACATAGGTACAATAACCTAAAATTATAATTATGCTACCATCTAGTTCCATCTACTGATCCATCCGCTTGAAATCCTACACCGCAAACCAAACGGGGCCTAAACCCTTAGTGTGTATTGTTTTTTTTTTTTAAGGAAAGGTTATGTCATATATTGATAGCACATCAAGCAAGCAAAATCTGCTTAATGGAAAAACTTACAGAATGTTGGAAATGTATCAAAAAGTTTAATAACTGAAAAAGCATGCAGATCAAATGAAAATACAAATGTTTTGGTAATGTGGGGGAGGCACCCCATAACAAGCCTCTAGATGTTATGAAGATGATGAACCCTAGTTTGTTAAAAAGGACATCCGCCTGAAAGAGGAATCCCAGTTGTTGCTAAACCAAACTGACACCAGCCTCATCGTCAACCATGGCTTTGAGATCACACAGAAAAGTCGCTTCAGATTCACCTTCCTCGGATTCGTCCAGTCCCCCATCTGCTAGGTTACATGTATTTTGTTAGAATGTAAAGATCTACATCTATTTGTGATATAATATTTTGGGCCAGATTCTTTTTGTTGTTGAAAATTCTGTTGTTTCTTTCTTTCCATAGATTCCAACTGATTGTGGTGAATAAATCACTGCTTTTGAAATTTTTGTAAAGTCTATTTGGTGTTGTTTGTAAGGGAAAAGTGGCTTCCATGAGGTCAGAAAGGCAGTTTCTTGTAAAATGTGAGAAGATATTTTGAGAGAAAATACACTTGAAGAAGATGTGTTCAACCGAGTCACTGTTTTTTTCACAAAGTGAGCATCTAAAAGGGCCAATGAAACCTTTTTTTTGTAATATTTTCATCTGAGAGAAGTTTGTTATGTAGCAGAAGCCAAAGGAATGTTTTGTATTTTTGAGGCCATATCTGTTTCCATATCTTTGATGAAGATGGGGAAAGACCTCTGTAGGAGAGGTAGGTGTAGGCAAGTTTAACCGAATATTTTCTGCCCCATTTCCAAGTGATAGTATTTGAGGTGTTATTTTTCAGGGAGAGAGTTAGGTGTCTGAATTCGTTTTGACTGATCTGAGAAAGAATGTATCTTTTAAGGGAATTTGATCTATTGCTGGTGATAAGCGGTAGAGCTTTGTCAATCTTTATGTTGAGGAGTTTATTTGGAATAGTCCAATTTGGTCGAAGATTTATGACAGAGTTGTTTTCGAACCAAGGATCAAACCAAAAGGAGATATTTTTGTGCGAGTGAGGGGGAGTGTTAATGATTTGTGTTATTGTGTGGATGTTTTTGTTGATGAATTTCCAAAGTGGGGAAGCTGTTTTCTTAGGGATTTGGTGCCAGGGTGGAGAAAATTGGTAATATTTGTATTTGATGAGTTGGGTCCAGATTTTTTGTTTGTTTTGGAGCAGACTACCAATGATTTTTGCTATAAGGCAGAGTGAGTGAGTTTCAATGTTGATGATTCTCCAACCTCCTTGATCGAGAGGAGCTGATATGGTTTTCCAATTTACAAGATGGTAATATTTCCCTAGTTTATCTAGCTTGTGGGAGTTGTTCCACAGAAAATTTCTCCTGATTTTTTCTAAAATGGATTTTGTTTTTGAGGGCAGGGGAATACAGCTCAGGAAGTGGGTAGTGATAGGAGTGATGACACTGTTTAGAAGGGTAAGTCTACCCGAAAGGTTAAGGAAGTTATTTGTCTAGTTTGTGAGTTTTGTGTTTATTTTTGATATGATGGGGGTCCATATAGCATTAGTAATGTTGTATGGAGTGATGGGGAGACCTAGATATTTGATAGGGAAAACTTTGGACTTGCATTTTAAGAGGTCTCTAA
Source organism: Alisma plantago-aquatica (assembly GCA_963693085.1). Taxonomy (NCBI): domain Eukaryota; kingdom Viridiplantae; phylum Streptophyta; class Magnoliopsida; order Alismatales; family Alismataceae; genus Alisma; species Alisma plantago-aquatica. The sequence continues at coordinate 1,890,436,884 of OY856409.1, forward strand.
AGTGCTCCAAAGTAGATTGATTTATGTTTATCCAAAAGATGAAAGATTTTTGCATATTTATTTTTAGCCCAGAGATATATGAAAAGATGCCAATGATCCTGAAGATATTTTGAAGGAAGGATACATCAGGGGAGGAGAAGATAATGGTATCATCTGCAAATTGAATGATATTCTCCTTACATTATTCAGGAGAAATGATAAGACCATTTTGTTTGCCCAATTTGATCATGCGGGAGAGAATTGTAGTCAGGATGATGAATAGGTAAGGAGAGAGAGGATCCCCTTGTCTAAGTCCATTTGAGTTATGGAAATAACCAAATGGAACACCATTAATGATAGTAGAGAAATGGTCTGTTGATATGCAAGCATGGATCCAAGTAACCCAAATGTCGGGAAAACCAAAACCCTTAAGAGTTTTTAAAAGATATTGCCAGTTAACAAAGTCAAAGGCTTTTTCAAAATCTAGTTTGATGGCTAGAAGGGGGGTTTTAATTTTGTGGCAAAGATGAATCGTTTCATTTACCATCAGGAAGGCATCTTGAATGCTTCTATTTTTTAGGAAGGCAGATTGATTAAGAGGGATGATGTCCTCCAAGTGCGGTTTAATCCTGTTTGCTAGAGTTTTAGCAATGATTTTATATGAGGTATTTATGAGGCTGATGGGTCGGAAGTCAGATATGTTTTCAGGTTGACTATTTTTTTTAATCAGGGTGATGAAAGTTTTATTTATGAATTTGATAATGTTATGTGGGTTTGTACTAGCATGGAAAGCAAACAGAAAAGCTATGAAATCATTTTTATAGTGGTCCCAATTTGTCAAGTAGAATTTCACGTTAAGTCCATCAGGTCCGGGAGATTTATTTTTACCAAGGTCAGTGATAGCAGTTTGCAATTCTTCGAGGGAGAAGGATTTGATGAGTTCATGAGGATTTTTTATGTTTTTATGACAAATGGTATTCCATGATAAGTTATTGAGACATATGGGATTGTGGTTGTTATTGAAGATATTTTTAAAATGGTTTTTTATGTGGGTTATGATGGATTGTTTGTGAGATGTGTGTCTGTCATTTATTGTTAGTTGGGTTATGGCATTATGTTGAAAGTTTTGGTTACAAATTTTGTGAAAGAATTTTGTGTTTTTATCCCCTTCTTTAGCCCAAGTGATTTTAGCCCTTTGTCTCCATCTTGTGTCAATACAATTATTTATGTGGTCAAGTTCGACTTTGATGGTAAGGACAAGAGCAAGGTCAGCATTTGGGTCCTTGTCCACAAAGAGGAATTGATCTTCAAGATTTTTTTTGTAAATCAAATAAATTTAAAGGGTTTTGTAGTTTCCATTTTTTGATGTGAGTTTTGATATTTTTTGTGTTGTTTTAGATATGAAGACCAATGTTTGTTGTTTGTGAGTCGGAAAGAATCCAAGATTCTAGACAGGATCTAGAGAAGTTGTCTATGGAGAGACAACAGTTTTCAAATTTGAAAGGTCGTGTGCCCCACGAGGTAGAAGATGTGTCAAGGATTAGAGGGAAGTGGTCAGATATGGTTCGATGGGAGATATGAACTGATGAGAGAGGGTGTTTATCTTCCCAAAGGTTTGTACAAATGAAATGGTCAAGTCTGGCAAATGTCTGGTATCTAGACCAGGTGTATAAAGCGTTTGAGGGTATGATGTTGATCAAAGAGTGTTTTGTAAGCATCTGACAGAATTTTTTATCAGTTGCTGACATCGATTGTGGGGAGAGATTTGAATTGAGCCTATCTGAGATTTGGGTGATCAGATTAAAATCTCCACCCAAAACCCAGGGAGTCAAGTGTAAATTTGTAATGAGGTGGTTTAGTTCCTCAAGGTAGAGGGATTTGTTGTGTCCAGGTTCCCCATAGATACCAGAGAATGACCAGAGATATCCATCGGAAAGGTTTTTGAAATCAATGGTTATGGAGAAGTTAAGGATGGATGTGTTTTGTGAAACTAGAGTCTGGTTGTTAAAACCAACAATGATGCCTCCTTTGAAACTCTCAGGAGGTAATTGGATCCAATTTGTGATTCTACCACATTGTTTTGTTATTACATGTTGTTATTGTTGTTGCTAAAATGATTGTTACTTAGGTATTGTACCCTTGTCCTATGGAAGCGTGTGTGTCCCCGCTTGTCTTCTTTACTTTGGCGACGTGCAAGTGAGAGGTGAGGTTTGTTGTCGTGTGGGCTAATCTGGAAATATTTGTTTCTTTTAGTGAGTGAGGTGAAGGTGAGTGGGAAGTTAGACGGTTTTGTCATGTTTAACAGGTTGCTATCCATATGGAAATAATACAGCTGTCCTCTACATGTAGGATGCATTAGAACCTGAAGTGGTTATAAAATTCATACTAACGTTAGGCACTCTTGCTTTCCTACCGGGGTGTCCACCTGGTGGCATGGATCAGTAGCAGAAAAATTCAGTAAAAGAAAAAAATGAAGAGAGAAAAAATTTTGTTACTCATAACTTATAGTCTGTAATGAATTTTTGGCCAAAATAAAAAGTATTAGATTTCTTATGAAAATTACTTTCTAACACGATCTATGTTGACATATTTTAGAAAAAATAACATCAAAAAGTATAATATATATGTTTTAAAATAAAGTATTTATGTTTTGGGTAGAGTACGAGTATTTGGGTTACAATACGAGTGTTTTGGGTACAATATATCAACATATAAACATTCATATGTAATTCTAAACTGAGAGTAATGTACTCCAAAATACAGATAATGTACATATGAATATGATATCAATATTTTGGGCTACAATATCTATGTTTAAGGGTACATTACTCCCATATTAAGGTATAATATCAATATTTACTTGTTATTTTGGGAAACAAATATTGTGTTTTAGGATACGATAGCCGTGGTTGGAGTACAGTCTCCGTATTTTGGGTACAATAATACATTACTACCATTTTGGGGTACATCACTTCGGGCATTGGGGGGTATATTGCTCATTAATTAGAGTACAGTATCCATGTTTTGGATCACATTACTCCCATCTCGAGTATTGTATGAATGTTACTTAGTGATGTAATGTGTCTTAAAAAACTGGTATGTATTTTCAAAACATGGTAATGTACCCAAAATCTGGGTATTCCACTTCAAAATATAAGTATTATATTTTTCTCATGTTATGTTTTTTCTAAAGTATGTCACACTAGTGTTGTTGAAAAACATATTTTGCAAAGAATCTAATTAATACTTTTTATTTCATCAAAATATTCATTACAGATTGAAAATTATGAGAGATATTGTATCTTGAACATGGATATTGTATCCAAAATGTGGACTATTGCACCATAAAATACATGTAGTATATTTTTCATATTATCTTTTCTCTCAAAATATGTCAATATTAGTCTTAATTGAAAGTATTTTCTCTAACAAATCTAGTACTTTTTTTTCAAAAAAAATTGTTATGGCTTGAAAGCTATGAGCAATAATTTTCTCTTTCTTCCTACTCTCCTCCTATTTAATATAAAAAGATATGTCCCCTCGTTAGACTTTGTAGTCGGCCCTAAAGGGTGGGCAAGCGGATGGGCAATCGGTGATGTCTAGAATTATTCTAAAATTTATAAAAGAAAGTGATTTCCACGATACGGCGGCAAGTAGTATCGAGTCAAGGACGGGCTTGGTGAAGATAGGGTAAAGAGCCATGAAATGAGCTTTTAACCAATGATGGGCTCAGAGATAGGGCCGGTTCTTTTTTCAAAAGTGGAAAGTTCGGGGTCTTTATTTGGCATACCCGAACAAGCACTATGGGATGAAGTGGACGCTCATCTCTATGAGGAAGTGCGACGACGAACTGCTCCAACAGCGATTCCTTTATCGTGATTTGTCCGTTGACGAGGTCGATTTTTTTTCTTCTTTTTGGGGGTGGGGGCGCAATTGCCAGAGTGTCTTCAATAGCCAAACATTGTAGGTAGGAATACCAGGCAAACGAATGGACCACGTAGGTTATTAACCAATGAGTGTAGGTAGGAATATCAATTGCAGGCAAACGAATGGACCACGTAGGTTATCAACCAATGAGAGAGAACCACAATATCACATCAACCTAGTGGCCTAGCTTCGTGCGTGGGTAGGGCTGATAACAACCAAGAAGGATAGAAGCACGACACTTTTGCATTGTAAACCGCCACAAGTAAACAAGCAAGTTAAGTCAACGACTTGCGGTCGGACAACGACGTCAAGAAAATCGAACGAGGCTAATGTAGGGTGACTTCACCGCTTTGCCAAAAATCATAATCAAAAGTTATCCGTGGGCATGTAGATTAAAGAATTTTTGTAACCAAGATAACACTCCTAGCTGATCCCATGTATATTCACACAAGAGTCGTACGAAGAGCATGCGGTTCATCTTTTGTATCTTTCTTGTACAAAAGGCAATGGATTTCCATCGTAAGCTTCTTTTGTTGATGTGATATCTCTCTATCGTAGATTAACTAATAAATCCTAAAGAAGCTACATAATGCGGAATTGTTTAGTTGAGAAATATCCATGCACCTGAGTGCACATCAGTGTCAATTAATACAGATCTCAGTAGATGCACATGTATGTGCAAGGAGAAGATATTTTGTATTATTGTATTTTAATAATAATGACTAAGTAACAATAATGACTGAGTGAAGATGTCGGCAAGCTGTTGCTGGGAAATAATGAGATCAAGTTCCCTTGGGAGACGTTTTCATGAACATAGTGGTAGTCGATCTCCCGGTGCAGTTTGAGCATTAAACATTCAATTTATGGTAAGCTGAAGTGTACTTAGGTTATCCTTGTACAGAACTAGTGGTTGCTGAAGGTAAAATCTAAGATCGTAGAGCAAGGATGCAACATTGGCTCTGTCGAGGTAGACGCCATGGGCAGTGTTCTGATTAAAGCACTTGATCGTGCTACCTTTATTTCTTTAACAATCACGTAATGCAGTTGTTGCCAAAAATAAGTGTAGTAACATGTAGGTTAGCGCCGAGTTTGTGAGCAACCACCGCAGTCAACATCACTGAAGGAACATAGTATTAGGGGAGATGACTTGTAAATATGACAGTTATGAGAGAGGGTTCCATTAAAAGAGCAAAGAATTTATTTTAGCAGCTAAAGTGTTTACTAGTCGGTGGGTGCATGTACTTGTTAGATATATGGCTGTATAAGTCATGTAATATAGAGCAGTTAGTATATGGGAGCAATGCAATTTTGTGTCTTGTGCAAATGGAAAAAAAAAAGTTTTATCCCATATTGCTCACTCCTAAAACTTTTGTGGTCCTTATATGTACGATCACATGTGACACTAGTGTCCAAGAGTTCTAGGAGAGGATATACTCACCTTCTTGGTGGGTATGCGACCACAACACACAAGCACACACCCTTCACACCGGGCCGGATTTGGACTCAGGCTCGGGATTGTGGATTCTGGTGAATGGTTTCCGTCTTCTTTTTATACTAGGATATAACTACATAATTAATTATTTCTTTCCGAAACAGATTTATTAATCCTAATTAGAAAGTATTTCTCTTGTGGATTTTTTCACAACGTGTACAAGAGCGATCGAGTGATTGTATCTTAATGAGAATATGAATATGATGTGTTTAAGACTATAAATAAGCCTCCGATCATGAGGGTTATACACATCTAAAATGAACATCAGCCATCATTTATTTCTTTCGTATTTTGCAAACCCTAAAGGAGAGCTTTCATCTGTCGCTTCCGAGTTACTACGTGGAGTACTTGTCATGCGAGTAACAAGTTCTTCCTTCTTCTCTTTAGAGACGCGATCTGTCGGGCGGTAGTTCTTGCGGTCGCTAGGCTACACTGGTAGTGCAACCGAACGTTATCAAGTATGAGCGAGACGACAACTTTCTTCATATTCGTGATTGGGTCGACTAGAAGAACGACGTCTATCCTTCTAGATTGTGGGTCGCTGATTTCTTAAGTAACACATTCGTTTTTCAACAAACGATCTGATATGTGTTCCTAACTTAGTTTTTATTTTTCTTCTATACTGTTTATTCTTCTATTTTTTATCTAGATCTAGCTTAAACTTGTTAATTAATTTGCACATATTATTATTGCATGTAACGATGTAAATATAAAATTAACAACAGTACTTGCATAAATGTTTAACAACATAAGTGATCTTTGGATGGGTTATAGTTAGGTATTGTAAGGAGACGATGTGTTATAACAACCGCCGTGTTGTAGAAGTGGGTGAGGGAGTGGGAGGTGTGGTTGGTCTTTTGAACTATTCTGAGAAGAAAATAAAATAGCATTGAGGTCAGATATGACGAATCGAGCAATTGAGGTTAGATATGACGTAGGAAATACAAGTAATACAACTAAGTGTTGAGTTGGCAGCCATCAATTGGTTCAGTTATACTAATTTTGAATAAAACAAAACAAATTATTGGTAACTCTAAAAAAATAAGTTACATATAAAAATTTATCAGAAAAATGAGAGGAATCTATAGAAAATACTTACAAATTCTAATTTTCTTCTATTTTCAAAATTAGTACTAATACGGATTAAAGTGGTGAGTAAAGAATACAGATTCTAGTTTTGAGTATATCATGTTGAATATGTTAAAACTCTTGTTTTTTGCTATTATCTGATGGTGTTAAATAAGATGATAATCTAAGATGGTCATGACCATAATGATGGTAATTAGAGTTTCTAAAGTGAATAACCATGCATATGAAAAATTAGAGTTAAAGATCTTAACTTGTTATGTTGTGAATGAAACTAATCAAATCTAAGTGATCATCATGAAAGGATAAGATGGATATAGAAATTAGGGTTTCACCCAATGTTGACATACGATGAAAATAGGATTTATGTCCTTATTCCTCATTCAAACCCTAAAATTTTATATTAGGACCCGAGTAGGGTTTAATCTATTTAGTGTGACGCTGATACTTTAGAATTTTCATACATAAATATTAGAATGGTGATTGCTTAGATCGGTTGATTGAATTGATTGAATGTGCTTTAAAGTATAATTGTATAATCTGTATGGTTCATCATTGAGGTATTTGTTTATGTCCATGACTACCCGCATTAGTTTTCGGTGTTTTCTGAGTTTTTTTTATGATTGAACAACTAAATTGTTGGATGTTTCTGTTCAATTATAATTCCATCATGAGTATAACATAAAGAAAGATTATGTGAATAAAATGACAATTCTTATTTGTAAGTATTTAATGGAATATTTGTTGTTACTTTACTTGCACACTTTTGCATGCACCTTACATACAAAGTATAACTTGTTATACTGATATGTGCTTTTGTTTCATGGCATTTTGGTTACATAATAGATAAGGTGATATCAATATGTGATGGACATATAAAATTACTTTAAGACATTGAAGTTAACTTGTAAGGAAGATTAGATAGATACTTCTTCTCATATAGTTCTCACATGTACAATTCTGATGATGGAAAATCATATAAGTTCTAGAGGAACAACTTGTAAACAATATTTTTGAACTAATGGAAATTATTTTCTATTGAACATTATTTGTTTAAAATTTGGATCCTTGGGAAAATTTTAGGTAATGGATCTCATATTTTTGGCCTTTCTAAATTTTGGGTTGCTAAAAAGTGAGGTCATTAGATTTGGCATCAGAACCCCATTTTTAGAATAATATTTAATAGTTTGTAATTTCAAATAATTTGTAAAAATATGAGGGAATTATTACGACATTCTCTAAAGATATGGTGTCTACAAGGGGCCATGACTCAGGGGCTGGCGAAAAATTTCTTCGCACCGCAAGTCAGCTTACGAGGACTCTCAAGCATGTGTATCATGCCTGGATAAAGTCAAAAGATTTTGTCTGTAGTAAAGTACATTTAGGTTTTCTTCTAATTGTGATAAATCCACTTCTCATCCTCTTACTCAATAAAAGGAACTTCCCCCCTCATCTAAAGTTAGGGTTTTTGAGAAGAAGTAGGATTAAGGCAACCTCTGCCTATTAATGTACCTAAAATATGGAAATAATAATGTGCATATAATGTAGAAATAATAATGTACATGTAATGTGAAAATAATAATGTACATATGACGTGGAAATAATGATAAAGAATTTTATGGGTTTTCTCAGGCATGGGTAAACGCTAGATGGTATTAGGGTTGGTTTAGAAAAACCCTAGTGGGTCAAGGGACATAGAAACTGTAATATGCAAGGTGTAGTCCCTAACCTACATACTAAACACTAATCATGGGCAATGGGAATTATGTGGGTGATATAATAACCCTACCCATATGAGTCCTAATTAGGGTAAAAGTAATGAGAATTAAGAAAAATATAGTAAGTCTAAGTGACCTAATTTTCCATGCATGAATGTGGAGAAATTCATGGATGATGCATGTGAAAGAATTGGAATACATATGAGAAACATATGTAACCCATGGTTATACATGAACATTAAACATGAATATAAGTTGTTCATTTCCCTAGTGCTATCTGTAAAGGAATGAATGAATAAAGAGTACCTCCAGCAACGTGGGTATGCTACCTCCAATGAGTGGGTAAGTTATTGAAATACTCCCAGTGAGTGAGTATGATGTTGTGAATACCCACAGTGAGTGGGTATGGATAGAGATCACCCCTAAAGAGTGGGTAGATCATTGAAATACTCCTAGGGAGTGAGCATGAATACCCCCATTGAATGGGTATACCACATAAATTGGGCAAATAAAGGTTAAGAAGTTAAAATATAAAATGTATGTTAAAAATATTATGGATACTTAAAAAATATTAAGAAACATAAGAAACCTATGAATAACACATTTTATGAATTTTTTTTTAGATAATCATTCCTTATGTATATTTATACTGACTCATGCAACCATAGTGAAACTATAAAGCCTAAATAGTTATCTCATACAAAATGTTGATAATAGAGGGATACTAAACACCTGTGGTGTGATCCCAGTCAATTAAGTAAGAGATTTCATATAATATTACATCCCAGATGATCTAACAAGAAAGTTCATGTAATATTACACCCGATATTCAAAATTGGAGGGCATCCTCCTATGAATAAGTCTCCCTGAAGTCTGTTGGATATATGTAGTCCCATAGTATATCTAGTTTTCTCCTCCACATTCAATGGCACATTCACTATGTGCTCTAGAAATGCTGGTATCAGTTGTCTGGCTGAATATCTCCTTGTCGGTGCTATCGCCAAGACATCTTGTGAATAAGGAATTCATGATAGAAGGTGTTCACTATTGCTTTATAAAATTGATTGATATATTTAGATTGTCATATAAAATTGTGTTTCTTGTGATCCACAAGCTCCATAAGATAGCATCTACTAGTGTGTCATTTTGATTGTAAATATCAAGATGGCTTCTAGTGTTCTGCAATTTATGGAAGGTGTTAAGAATGAGTTGTGCTAAAGTGGTGGTAGATGAGGTGAGTTGGGTCCATATCATCCTCGATGTGTGACATCCACTAAAATAGGTGTTGAGTGTTTTCTCCATTGCTTTGACATAGAGGGCGTCTGGATGGACCATAAAAACCTTTATGTCTCATCATCGTGTCAGTAGGGATTTTGTCATGGAAGATCAACCATATGAGAATGTGTATTTTAGGCGGGCATTTGTCTTGCTATATAATCTTATAATCTCTAATTTGTCCTATGAATGCAAAAATTTTGTATTCCTATTTGGCGGCATATGTATTGCCCCATTGCCATGTGATGTCAGTGGTTGTGTTGTATTCAAGCTGGTGCATGAAGTTCGAATATGTGTTTGAGTTGACCCATCTGCTAAGGAATATTTTGAGATTGTTGTTTCTTATGGTTCCTAATCTGACAAGTGCTTGGACGTTGTTGTAGTTGAACATAGATGCAAGGATCGTACCGTGAATAGGATGTAGGTTGATGATCTTACGTCCAGGTCACCAAGGGTCATGCTAAAAGTTTGTAGTGTTCCATTTGTGTGGTGGTATTTAGATGGTATTCGAGATGATGTGTATCATTTTGGCTAGGCACTTCCATAGAGGTGATCCAGCCCTGGATGATTTGAAAGACCATGGTGTCTGGTGTTGATGGTATTTATGCACAAAAATGTTCACCCATAACTTATTCGTTCCTTTACATATGGATGTTGTGATTTTTTGGAGAAGGCATATGTTATGGAGTTTATTGTTGATACTACCCCATCCCCTGTCATCCTTGGGGAAACATAAAGCATCCTAGTTGGTTAGATGTAATGTTTTACTATGGTATTCCCAGAGAAACTTATGGTGTATCCTATCTATGGCTGTGAGGACTGTAGATGGAATGGGTATACATGATAGGTGGTAAATGACAATGGGTGTGAGATATGCATTCATTAAGGTAAGGCATCCCGCCAGCGTAAGGAAGTTGTTTTTCCAGGAGTTGATATGATGCTCAAATTTGTTGACGATCAAGTTCCGTGCAGAACATGGAAGTCGAGAGGGTGTGAGAGGTAGGACAAGATATGTGATGGGGAAGTTTTCTTGTGGGCATCCCAACATGTGGTTGAATCTATCAATATCAGAAATGTTGACATGGGTGTCGATAATGGTTTATTTGTGAAAGTTAATTTTGAGGCCATAGATTCTAGTAAAATAGCTAGGATTCTGACAAGGTTAACAACTTTTGTATCAATAGGTTTGATGGAATTGATGGTTTCATCAACATACTGTATAATGTTGTGTGGGCATCCCCTAGGCTTGCTGAGGGTGTCGTTATTAGTCATATTTCTAATGAGTGTGTTGAGCACAGAGGTGACAATGATGAAGAGATAGGGTCATATTGGGTCCCCTTTCCCAAGTCCATTAAACGGCGTACAATTAATAAGGGTCAAGAAAGTGATGGTGTTGATGCATGAGTGTATCCATGAACATCATTGGTTTGGGAAATTCAAACCATGCATACATTGCACTAGGAAAGCCCAGTTAATGTTATCAAAAGATTTTTCCAATTCCAATTTAAGTGTATGAATTGGTTCTCTAATGGATAGACAGGTGTGTAGGGTTTCCTGCACAATGATGAAAGTGTCTTGGATGTTTTTTTAGGTAGAAAAGCACATTGTCATTTGGGAGTTAAGATGTGGTTTCATTCAACTACTGAGCATCTTGGTGATAGTCTTGTATGATGTATTAATAAGATTAATCGGTCTATAATTACTAATGGAGGTGGGATTATCAATTTTGGGAATGAGAGCTATGTGAGTGTGATTAATAGGTTTGAGGAGGTGTGTAATGTTCTGGTGAAGGTTAATCTATTGGAAAAGCTTGATAAAATCCTCCTTGATAATCATCAATGTAGAGTGATAGAAGGACATGTCATATGCATCTGGTCCTGGTTATTTATCCATTCCAAGATTCATCATGGCCTCCTTGGTTTTCAGTTCCAGAAATGGGTCAAGAAGATTGTTTGTGGAGGAGATCTTGTGTGATAAAATCGTAGTCCAATCTAGAACCACCCCATTGTCATAAGTGTGGTCTTTGTTGTATAGATCTTTGAAGAAGTTGACAATGTGATTAGTGAGGGCCTATCTAGGTTGGATGGTAGTGCCAATATGGTCTATGTTGGTGATTAGTATTCGGTTTCATTTATTGTTGCATGTGGCATGGAAGAATTTGGTGTTCCAGTCACCCTCCTTCATCCAAGTGGTTTTGGCTTGTTGCTTCCAAATGGTCTCCTCTTGGCTTTTTAGATGTTTGATGTCTTCTTGAATTATATGGAGTGTGTCCTCATGTGGGATGAGTTGGGTGGTGGATAGGAGGAGATTTTCTTTAATAGTGGTAGCTTCTTGGATGGAACCAAAATGTAGCTTGTTCCATCTCTTCCTGAGCAATTTGAGTTTGTAATGGATATCTTGGCCCAGATCATTAGAGGAGGGGTGATTGTTCCATATGTTGGCAATAATGGGGATAAAGGTAGAGTGTATCATTAAAAATATTTCAAAACAGAATGGTTTAGGTCCCCGGGCGAGAGGTTGAGACTGGAGTAGAATGGGGTAGTGGTCAGATAAACTAGATCCATGGATTGTGGCATACGCCATTGGGTGCATGGCCATCCATAAGTTGTTACATAGAAAATAGTCTAATCTAGATCTATGTAGCCCTTTGTTCCATGTCTAACATCCATTGTTGGTGTGCATGTCTCTGAAGTTTTATTTGGTGATGAAGCTATAGAATCGAGTTGAGTTGCGAGAGGTAGGTGTGTAATCATAAGGATAGAGTTGGTATATCTCATGGGGGCCAGTAATCAGATTCAAATTACCTCCAATGATCCAGCATGTAAACTGGAATTGGTTGGCTAGGGAGTCAAGTTCGTCTAGGAAAGCTTGTATCTATCTCTAGTGAGTTATAGAGAGAGCATGGGGTAAACAGAGTCATTGCATGGGGATGATTGATGTCCACCATAGGGACCAAACCTTTAGAAAAGTTTCCCCATAAAGAGGCTCCACTTAAAGAGGGCACACCATTGATAAAAGAGGATAAGGGTGATAGGGTTAAAATAAGAAATGCTTTTTGAGGTTGCGTAAAAAATGATGATATGAAACCCTTAGTTAAACTTTTAGGGCTAGTATCCCAACCTAGTGTGGGTCAACCCTAAAGTGGGAAAGGGCCTATGGGGGAAGAAAACCCTAGACCAATAGGGTTGGATTGTGGCTAGAGAGCCTAACCTCCTCCTATGAGCCAAGAGGGAACCCTAGGTTAGGACCTTCCCTAGAAAGGTAAGTTTACTAAATCAATTTAAAGATTGAGGTTACTGATGTGATGATTTTGAGTCGCATTTATAGACATATTTTACTTGTGTTTTATGCATTTATTAGTCATTTTGGTGGTTAATTTTTCATAATTCATCTACTTTGGTCTATGATCCTTCTCTATGTCAAATCTCTCTTATTTTAGTATTTTTGAGCATAAATTATTACAAGAATATGTTTTGTTTCGGCTTATGTGGTTTCGTGTTGAAATTTCAGGAAAAACAAATATCTGCTTCTGTCGATACCATCGACGCGATCACAGGTTGCCAGCTGCAAGGAGCAGAAGGAAGTCGATACTAGCGATGGGAGAGTCGATGGTATCGATTTACCATCAGGTTGCTGGCGAGAATAGAGTCGATACTATCGACGCAAAAGTTGATACCATCGACAAGTGGAGCTACATCGACACAAAAGGACAAAACCGTTGCCACAGGTAGTCGATACCATCGACCCACGTCGATGGTATCGAGCTAGTATCAGGCGCAACAACAAAGAGAAAGAAGAATTGCCGATATTGCACAAGGTCGATACCATCGACCTGTGTCGATGGTATCGACACCGTCAGATACAAGTTTTCTTCAGATCGATCAAAATCTGACGGCTGTGATATTTTGGCGACCTAACTCGGTGATTATACCTAATGATGGTGGCCAGGAGCAAGGAATCACGTCATTAGTCGCTGCACACGTCCCGAGAAAGGGTGGAGAGAAGAACGGAGCCCAGAAGCATGCCCCAACCGTTCTGGACGCCGAAGAAGACATTTTCCACCACCAAAAGGTGGGAGAACGTGTATTCTATGCCAAGGAGCACTTGGATTTTTTCCGTTCAGGGGTTTCACCACTCAATCACGTTTTTCTCCATGTTTCCCCTTTTCACTACCATGTTTTGCTTTGAGATGAACATGCGGGGCTAATCCCCTTTATCTTTAGGACCGGGAGTAACCCGGGGAAGCATTGTATGATGATTTTATCATAGTAATTCATCATTTATCTCTCAAATCCGTGGTATGAATTTGTTTTCTCAATTATATTGTTATGCTTGATCACCATAATAATAATCTAATGCCCTTAATCACTTTGAAAGAAGGATTAACGGTTGAAAAGAGATGAATTTCACATTAATTGACAAATCCCTTGAATAAGGTGGTGTAAGGTTAATGGTGGATACCCAGAGGTCGATATTAATGCACCTAGTCTAGGGTATAGGTTACTATGATGGTAGAACCGACCTAGACATAGGTAGTGAATTGTACCACGACAGTGGGCAATTCTGATTACAGGCCACTACCCGGATAGAGAGATGAATCTGAATGACTATACTAGAAATTCATGCAATAATAACCCGCGGTGAAACCGCAATCCTAAAGATCTCCACCTGAATTGATTAAACTAAACCTTTAATCGATTATTTTGTTTTGTTTCATTTTATTTTCTTTTAATTTTACAACAACTTTCAACTATTTAACTGGTCTAGCTGATTGCGAGTAGTTAGTAGTAGTCTCCGATAATTCAGTGTCCCTGAGTTCGACTCGGGCCTCACAAAGGCCTATATTACATTGACGCGTACACTTGCATTATATGCATGGTAAAATCGTTTCAGTAACCTACAATGTCACCTAAAGTATTAAGGATATAAATGATGAAAGTACATATATTGAGTATGATTCTTTGAAACCAAGTATGCCATCTCTAAGGGACATGAGAAAAGTTAATGTGGAAGTGGATGACAGTGTGAGATCGAGCCCAGAAGAGAAACTTTCCATGAGTTCAATGAGGGGACATAAAGTGAATAATGAGCACCATAGGAGATGGAGGGAATCTGATTTAAAGAATTACATATGAAAATAATGTGCTTTTGGTAAAGCCTTAGGAAGGTTAGATCCCTAAGTTAATCCTAAGTTCAAGTAGGGAGTATTAAAGGTACATAGGACCGATGGGATTAGGAGTTGATTGTTCCCTAAATGCATAAGACTGTCTAGTCAGAAGGTAACAACTATGGTTTCCTGAGGCCCATGTCTTAGGAGATTGGCCATCTTCATGATGTTCATGTGGCCCAATGGGTGAATGTAAGAGGCACTTACTAGATGCTTAAGGATGATATCACTCCAAAAAGTACTTATACCCCTAGAGACCTCAAGGAAGTGGATGAGGCTCATTATACATGAGGAGTAACTATAAAAGATACAAGTCATGTGATCATGAAAGGATTTTTGCACAAACTAAAGACTCAAAAGGGCATTCAACTTCATGAAATATAAGAATATTGGGAAAAAGTATGTATGGTTTAGAGTCATGTTGAGGAATGATTCAACCTAAAATATGAGATTTTAAGATAATGTGTGGTACACCATCTTTGCTCTTGGACTAGGATGAACTTTGTTTTTGGACTACAATCAAACACTTATTTCATCCTATTATGAGTGAGAGAGATGAGGTAGACATATGTTATGCATAAAGTTGACATATGAGAATGAATACCTTAAGTTGAGTTTAATCACATGACCTAGGGTTTGAGGTGTTACCTCACCCTTATGAGATAACAAATGAAAAGTAGATTGGAACTAGGTGAAAAGGGTAATCACCAAGTGAAATTGGAATCATATATGAAAATGTAATCATTAAGAGATGATATCATGTAAATATTAAGGATGTGGATATACTTTGAATTGAATTCAATTATCAATCCTAGTAATGATGTGAGAAATTTTCATATCCATAAAAATGTTAAAGATATTTAAGCAATGATCCTAACCCTAAGTTGTGAAATTAAGATGAGTTATCATTCACCTTAACCTTATTGGGTGTGAATTTTGGGGACAAAATTCCTTTTCATGAGGGGTGAATGTTATATCCTCAATTTTAGTAAAATTGAATTATATAGAATGAGGCTCAAATTAATAAGTAAAGAGAATAATAATGTTGTTCTTTGTGGCATGGGTGCAACCCATGGCCCATGTAAAGGTCCATAAAACTATTTTCTTTGCAAATAGGTCCTTGTGGCACAAATTAAAGAAAAAGAAGGAATTAGCACATAAGTAAAAGCTAATGGTGTGATGAGATGTTGGTTAAACTATATGTGAGGTATCGCCTCATACCCATATTTTGGATGACTAATCAAATTTTGAGGACAAAATTCCTATAAGAGGGAAAGGATGCTATAACTTGGTTTCTCCCATGTGTATATATATATTATTGCAAATATTTATATGTCTTGTTTGAAATTTGTGGTTTGAAAGTGAAAATACTCAATAAGAAATGAATTTCGTGTATCTCACTGTTTGAAATTAAGAAAGAGTGGAAAATCCTCTAATAAAGAGATTTATAAAAGTAAGAAACAATTGATATTGTTTGATACATAATTGTGTGGAGTTCTCTAGAAAAGAGAGTTTTCATGCATAAATAAATGATAGGGTTTTTGTGGATTACTAATAACTAGAATATTGAATAACATGCAAGTTTCCAAAAGAAAATAAGATATGTGATTTTAAGGCATAATTATGTAACCATTATTGGCAAAATAATGTTTGAGGTATAAAATAGTGCTATCTTAGTCTGACCTTTGTCATACTTGGAAATAATAATGAAGAGAAGATAGTTCTAGAATTTGAGAGAAAAATGACTTTCCCTATGATTTGAGTAATTGATTTTGGGATTTACTAACAGATCAAGTTTCAACTGTTAAATACGTTCCAATAAATCCCAAAAATTGAACGTATGTGGGAAAAGGCAATAATGACATATCCTCCAAATTTGAGATGAAAAGTGTATTCCTACTGGCCTAGAGAAATTGAAGAAGAAAGAGGGTCTTTAATGTAATTAATGAAATTGTTTCCATCTTTGGAAATCAATTATATAAATTGACTTTGCTCTAGGTTAGTGGTGCCCAGTGACGTGTCATGTGCTTGGTGACTGTGTGATCGAGGATCAATGGCTGAAAAGTTCTCTTCTACCTAAGGCTTATTAGGAAAGAACATTGTTCACATAGAGGATCTGACATCTCGTTCTCCCCTTCCTTTCCACCTTTTGCTTTGGTTCTTTTCTCTTTAAAATTGAGAGAAACAAAATGAATCCAATAAGACACTATATGACTACTAACTTGCCAAGTTCAAAAAAAGCTCAGTCATATATGGGACCTATTTCTAAGCAAAGATGCAACCACCCCTTCCTTTAACCCCGTTCCTATAAAAGTTGGCTCCCTTAGGACCCTTGTTCGAAGGTCAATGCAAGGCCATCCTTGATTTCATGAGAGCTACTCTGGAGCCCCCACACCCTCCCACTCACTTATCGGTGACTTCGACTCTCCTCTAGATGATGACAGGCATCGTAAGTCAAATGCCTTGGCAAAAAAGATGGAAGCATGCTTGTGTAGAGGTCTAATGGAATAGAAGGGAAAAGAAAGGCCCCAGATGCCTCATCCTTGAACGTAGAAGCGGCCCTACTGTAGACCAAAAACACATCGTGGGTTAGCCACTTTCGGCCACCATGAACCATGTTCAAGCTATTTCTGTATCCGGAGAGGGCTGACGAAGGCAGGGACAATGAGCCCCAAGCCAGAGGAAGTAACGGGATGAAGTAACAGTAAGTTTTACTCATTTTTAGTACATCATTGTGAGTGGAAGAGAAACACAAAGGAGAAAGTTGAGGACCAAAAAAATGACCCCCTTGCCCTCTAGTCGACATGGCAAGCTAGGGATAAATTCATCTTTTGATTTCAATGTTTTTGCCCCAGACACACGAGCACATAACACCAACTAGGCATTATCTCATTGACTCATTGTGCCACATAGGTAATACAAGTAATACAACTAAGTGATGAATTGGTAGCCATCGATTGGTTCAGTTATGCTAATCTTGAATAAATCATAACAAAATTGGTAACTCAGATGAAGATAAGTTATATATGAAAATTTATCATAAAAATGAGATGAATCTAAAAAAAGTACTTACAGACTCTAATTTTGATTCTAGTTCCAAAATTATTGCTAATATGGATTAAAGTGGTGATTAAAGAATAAAAATCTTGGTTTTGAGTATTAACATGTTGAATATGTTAAAACTCCTATTTTTATGATATTATATGATCATGTTGAATAAGATGATAATCTAAGATGAGCATGACCATAATGATGGTAATTAGAGTTGCTAAAGTGAATAACCATGCATATGAAGAATTAGGATTAAAGATCCTAACTTGCTATGTTGTTAATGAAACTATCAAATCTAAATGATCATCATGAAAGGATAAGATGGGCATAGCAGTTAGGGTTTCACCCAATGTTGACATATGATGGAAATAGGGTTTATACACTTATTCCCCATTCAAACCCTAACAGTCTAGATATGGACCTGAGTAGGGCTTCATCTATTTAATTGATGGTGACACTTTAGAATTTACATACATGTAGGTTAGAATGGTGATTACTTTAATCTATTTATTGGATTGATTGAATCCACTTCAAAGTATAATTATATAATATGCAAGGCTCACCATTGAGGTATGTAGTTACGCCTATGACTACCCGCATTAGTTTGTCGGTGTTTTTCAAGTTTTTCTTGAGGATTAAACAACTAAATATTGGATGTTTATTTAGATCTATTCAATTATAATGCCACTTTGAGTATCACATAAAAAATATTGTGTGAATAAAATGACAGTTCATATCTGTAAGTATTTGATGGAATATGTTGTTAGTTTACTTGCACACTTTTGCATGCACCCCATGTACAGAATATAACTTGTTATACTGATATGTGCTTTTGTTTCACAGCATTTTAGGTACATGATAGATAAGATGATATCAAGTCATCATGGGCATATTAAGTTACTTGAAGACATTAAAGTTAACTTGTAAAGAAGATTAGATAGATTCTTCTTCTCATACAGTTCTCATAAGTACAATTTTGATGATGGAAAGTTATGTAAGCTCTAGGAAAAGACTATAAACAATGTTTTTTAATTAATGGAAAATATTTTTTATTGATTATTATTTGTTTAAAATATGGATCCTTGGGAAAATTTTAGGTAATGGCTCTCATCTTTTTGGCCTTCCATAATTGGTAGTTGTTGAAAAGTGGGGTCGTTACAGTAGTATTATAAAAGATATGGAGTTAAGTTGAAGTTTGAATGCGCGAGAGTATCAGTTCACTAGAGCCAATGGTCACATGGATTTATGTTTTGAATGTTTGTTTTTCATATTCAGAAGGAGCCATTCCTATCATCCAGATCTAACCTTATCTCGAGAGAGGACAAGCTTGACATAAATGTCCATTGCTCATAAATGATGCTAATTGTATACAATGGGTGTGATTATTTGCATGTTGGTGAGTGTGACTGGTTCATGAAACCAAATCTAAGTTCCAATTAATATAGGAATCTACCAAAAATATCTACTATTTTTTATTTTTTTAATTTGATCTTGTTTTTCCTACTTTTGATTTAATCTAGTTTGTTACATAATTTTAGTGGTGACATATATTTTACCCTTGCTCTAACTTAGATAAGCTAAAATTTAAGGTCCTATTAGTTTATCAGACCTTGGTCCTATGTTTGACTCCATTTACTACTTCTAACCCCATATTTCCTTGTGAGTGCCTAAAGGATTTGGTTCTAAAAAAATTGATCCTTAAAAATTGGCTCCATTATGGTCATATATTGTACCCGCACTCAAAGGTGAGCAATATTTGATGCCTTTTTAAGGGACAAGGAAATTGACAATTGAAAAGGACCTATGGTCTACACATATTTCATCATTGCTTTTATTAGTAATAGATTCAATTGAAACAATGTGAAGAAGTATGCATTATTACCTATAGGGCTTAACTGTGTCTAGTATCTCACCCTGACTCGTTTAATTCCCAAGTACTAACTTTACATCAAAAAAGGAACTATAACTAAAGTTGGAGAAGAAGACATTGGCGGAGGCAGTCTAGGAAGTACCTGAAGTTGTTTTTTCATCCCTTCATTTCCTTGTCCAAGTAAGAGCAAATGAGACTACACACTCTACGGTAGCTCAAAGGATGGATGTATCCAACTTGAACTCAGGCGTGCATTCATCACCATCACTCAGAAAATGATCTTTTGGGGAAATTCTCCTAAGGATAACCCCTACCACCACATTGATGGCTTTAACAATGTTTGTGACACCTTAAATATAAATAGGGTTCCTCAAAAGGTGATCTATTTTAAGTATTTCATATTCCTGGTGCAAGTCAAGGATCTCTCATGGTACCATTCTGTGAAGAATGGGAGCATAGAAAACTAGAAGGACCTATCTGATGCATTTGTAAGTAAATTATTCCCCATCTAGATTAAAAAAATAAATGCAAAAATAAGATCAATGGGATTAACCAAAAGACTTTAAAGAATCTCTATGATATGTAGGAAAGGTACCAAGTTGTAACTAGGTTTAACCAATATCCTTTGAAGAATCTTTATGATACTTGGGAAAGATACCAAAGCTATCAGAGAGAATGCCCTCAT
Source organism: Alisma plantago-aquatica (assembly GCA_963693085.1). NCBI lineage: Eukaryota > Viridiplantae > Streptophyta > Magnoliopsida > Alismatales > Alismataceae > Alisma > Alisma plantago-aquatica. The sequence continues at coordinate 1,890,457,134 of OY856409.1, forward strand.
CATATTTTCAACCAATAATACCTAATAACTATCTTATATAATGGCCTCACTTGAAGAGAAATAAAATCCATAAATGAGTCACAGGTAGAGACTTCATTGGATTAAATATTGAATGTTCTAGAGATAATAGAAAACATGGCAGTCCTTCAATATGGACAAGAATATGAAACAGGGAAAGCTGGAAAATCTCTACAATGGGAACTGTCAACAAACCAAAAGTAATGGACCCTAATAGTGAAACTAGACTAAATAGCTATAGTGTCTGCACTTCAAAGGAGAAAATTGTAATGGGAAAGAACCACATGGAAAAGTTATGAACTTTCTCATGTGTAGTGAAAGCAGACACAGCTCTGATCAGTGCATTTACACACATGATGAGGAACAAAATAACTGAAAAGTAGGAGTTGAAAATGTATCTTTCCTGGGCTATAGAGGCTAGTTGATACTAAACTCTCCTACGAAAACATGCTTGTAGAAAAAAATATCATCTCTTGAATCAACTTATTACACCACCTAAGATTGAAAGAGGTAATGCACCACTTATGTTTCAATGCACAACTCACTTTCCATAGAAGAAAAAATTGCTAAACCTAGCCAAAGTCAGGTATGATGGCCGAGATGTTTGCCTTCACCAAAAGGTAGGTTGAGATAAATGATAAGATGAACCAAAGTATAATCAACAATGACAACATGTTGAGCATTATGCAAGCTCAAATGTGGAGTATGACTAGTCAAATTTCATGATCTCTAATATCACTATTGGTATGTATGCCCTGAGAGCCAATCATGGGATGATTGGCGGGATACATTAAGATTGGTTTGATAAACATCAAAGGCAAGCTTCCACTTCTTTCTGGTTCAGTCATATGAGATAGTGATAGAACAGATTGAATGTCTAGAGAATGACAGTACTCAATGACGTATGCTTTCAGGTTAAGGACCTGAACGATGAGATCATACGGATGCTAAGAGTTTGTACATTCTCATTATGTCCCTGGTCAGATGTCATTATGGAAGGTATATAGACAACAATGACACACAAGACTATATTGTGGTGTTGGTTGATGATAGAATCTCATTAGTCATGATATAGAGATATCAAACCAAACACATAGGAACTTGTTAGAGAACAAGTGTACCAGACAGACCCACCGTGAGTTTGACACATGGAACCATGACATGGTAGTCACAGTCAGTACTCACAGTGATGGTGGTGAGTGTGATTCTTTGACCTGAAATCACTACACTCAACACATGTCGTTTGGCACACTTTGACATCATCAAACGCAGTCCTGAAACATGGGCTGTTATAAAGGTGATGATTGGGTGGCTTTGACACATGGGGCTTTTGAGGGGTGAGTGATAGATATGGGATTTGTCCCTCCTGAGGGAGTTTGATATCCAAGGCCACTTGATGAGTAGGATTTAAATAGGCATGTGAACGCATGTGTGAATCAATATGTGATATTGATGTCATACATATCTCTTCCAATCTACTCTGAGATCAAGAAAGTGAATGAACGTTGACAGGATGACTGTTCCATGCCTTGAATTCATTCTGGATATCAGTGACAAAGGAATTATACATTCACTGTAACACCATTCATGGATTGTAGGATTGAAAGTTTTTCTCCAACTTTCTATTTCACTTGGGTAGCACTGATGTGTGACTAGACACCGCTCTTTGCTTGTGAAGTCATAAGTGTTATGGACTTTCACTGCCAACGTGAAAATGGACCTGCAGGGTCACACACATAGGATTTAACCTGGAAGAGGAGTTTTGTCCACAAACAATGTTTAGATTGATTACTAAAGGAGTTTAGTAGTTCAATTAAACACTCAATTAATTGATAGCTCAAAATCATAGTGGTCAAGGTGTTGGACGGATTGATTAGAGTATCGGATTGATTGAAACCGCAATTGACTGATTCTGCACAATCTGCACTCCCAACCGATCGGCTCATGAGATGAACTGATTGGCTCAACTTGGTGAACCGATCGGCTCAGGTGGTGAGTCGATCGGCTCAAGGACAGGGTGAACGATTGCTTCAAGTGTTGAAATGATCGGTTCAACTGTTGCAACCGGGCAAGTTGGGAAAGTAGGATTGGTGAGAATTTTCTTTTCATTTCACTTGCCCAATTTGATTGGAATAAGGATTGGTATTTGATACCAATTAGAAACAAAAGATGGAAAGTCAATCGAGAACTGACCAGGACCACGAACCGACCGGTTCAGAAGTGAACCGATCGACTCGTGGGTCCCAACCGATCAGTTGAGGTGTCAACCGATTGGCTCAGGTCCCCAACCGACCGTTTCAGTTGTGAAACTATCGGTTCAGGTTGCGAGTTGGTTGTTTTTGTGGAAAATCTCGAACCCTTCTACTCCTGCTTTTAGTCCTACATTACTCGGGATGGAGAACCCTGTCCCGTAACCCTCCTATATATAGGGGTATTGGGGGCTTCTCAAAGTACAACTCAGTGCAACCAGTTTCTCTGCAAAGTTGTCGTTCTCTCTGGTTTTGGTCACCGAGAGAGCCCGAGCAAGTGCTACCCGAAAAAGGAGTCGCAGCAAGGGAAAGACAACTGCAGTTGTGACTGGTAGCATGAGAGTGTGTTGGCGACTAGTATGCCAACAGGAGGGTGCGACTCCTTATAATTCCTTGTGGGACAAGGAGATTAGAGTTCTAGGTGGTCCGTGTGGACTACTTCAGAGGAGGGAGGTTTCTTCCGCTCGGAGGACAACTGTCAATCCTGACAATCCCGGTGAGACCAGGAGTCTTCAGTCCCGGTGCGACCAGGACCTGCACAGACACCGTCCAAGACCGGAGGTGAAGACCGCACAAGGCGCAATGTATTGTCACCGAGCAAGCCTCGGGACAAGGTATGATTCCACAAACCATCCTTTCCTATTGTATAGACGTTGACGCGTTTCCTTGTTCTGGGTTTGGGACGAGAAAATATTTTTGTTTCTTCTACCTTCTCTGCCTCCCTTAAAAACCCTACAAAGGTATCAAAGCCACATCAACTGCTCTATACTTTGGGAATATCGATATGATCAATTTTGGTTTGTCGCCTTTATTTATTGCATACGATGCGAATAAAATTGGCTTTATGCATGTCCAATCCTAAATCCACAAATCCCAATTTACATATATGATATGTATTATTAATGCACTCGATACGCGTCACCCTTAAATGAGTTTTGTGGTGGATGTATAGCGTGGTTATGGCCAATAAACCCTATCTGTGTATGGTTGTATGTGGTTGCTTGCATCTCGGTCTGCGCACCAATCTTCCTTCTCCTATTTCTGATGTAACTCGAAATAATTTTAGATTTCTTTCCTACCTTTGCTCCCCTCGAATGTAACTCGAGGTTTCTCTTTTTACAATGTAAAATAGGATATAATTTTATTTCTTGTTATGTCAAAGAACGGAGGACATCCAGACAACAGCTGAGACGATCGGTTCAAGGTGTGAACTGATCGGTTGACGTTCCAGACGATCGGTTCAAGGAGTGAGCCGATCGGTTGATGACCGGTTTAAGGGACGCGATGAGCGGGTGGTGGCCATGACGAGATGCACGACGACCAGGCGAACCGATCGGTTGAAGGAGCCAACCGATCGACTAGTGGCACCCAGACGACCGGGCCAGAACGAGCATGTCATTCATGTGATGAGTTGATCTACTCATAAGGCAAAGCACAGAGTTCATCTTGTACAGGTTGCATGTGATGTAGACCTAGATGACCGTGATTCCTCTTGGCTCGAGGAATCACATTAGGATGGTCATAATCATCGCTTGTATCGTTTTGCATGTTTTTGTGGGATATAGCATGTATATGATACGTACTATGTATTGTGGTGATTGGATATAAATATGTATATAAAAACCAAATCCCTCATTAAATATTAAGTTTTAGATGCCTTCCAAATGCGACAAATGTGAAAAGCTTGATCGACCAAGTGTGGGCACGCCCAAGCGTGGTGCACCGTCTATCTCGTGGAAGCGTGAAGGATGGATATGTGGGTCTGTCCAAGCAGGGTGCATATTCATCGTATTGGCTTTGGGTCGGACTTAATAAGGTGACCTAGATAGGATCTATCACCTTGAGGCATGGAGATGATCATGGCAAGGAGTTGCATATGACATCTTATCAAGAGTTGCATATGATGCAATTGGCAAGAATTGCCTACTTGGGAGATCTATGTTGTGGGTGACAGCCCTAGCTGGTCCATGACTTAGAGGATTTTAGGATCTTGCCCACTAGAAGGTTGTACGCTGCAATCTTCTGAATTGATGGTGAGGGCTATCAATTTGAAGAAAAATAGTGGGAGCGATAATTAATTAAAGGCCGAATTATATCGTCAACTTTTCAAATCAATCAAATAAGTCAAAAATGAGTTTTTGGACTAAAATTGCATATTTTCTTTTGTAGTACAAATGACAACAAACAACAATCACTTTTCTTTGCGATCAGTCCTTGAAAAGGACAAGATAAATGGGACAAATTTCCATGACTGGTATAGGACATTGAGAATTTTTCTCACTCAAGAGCGAAAGCTCTATGTCCTGGATACTCCAATTCCATATGAACCGGCTCCTAATGCACCAAAGACAGAAAGGGATGCTTACAAGAAGCATTCTGATGATGCCATTGATGCAAAGTGCTTGATGTTGTGCTCTATGAACCACGAGTTGTAGAGACAACATGAGAACATGGGTGTCATTGAGATGATTCAGCATCTCAAGAACATGTATGAAGATCAGGCACGGCAAGAGAGATACAATGTCTCAAGGGCACTGTTCTAGTGCGTCATGATAGAAGGAGATCCAGTTGGTCCTCACACACTCAAGATGATTGGGTATGTAGAGAACCTGCAAAGACTGGGATTTCCACTGAGCCAAGAGTTGGCTACTGACGTGATACTGCAATCGTTACCAGAATCTTACAGTCAGTTTGTGATGAACTACAACATGAACAACTTTGATAGGCCACTTTTAGATTTGTTGGGCATGTTGAGGACAGCCGAGATACAGATGAAGAAGGACAAGCCTAAGTCTGTGATGGTGATCACGAGCAAGAAAGGCAAGTCCAAGCGTAAGGGCAAGGGCAAAGCTAAGAAAGGTTTTGATGCTAGCCAGGAGCCCAAGTCGTCATCAGCTCTAAGGCCAAGGGAGGCGTGACCAAGAAAGGAAATTGCCACCATTGTTAAAAGCCAGGACATTGGAAAAGGAATTGTCCTCTCTATCTGGAAGAACAAAAGAAGAAGGAGGAAACAGACGTCTCTACTTAAAGGTGTCCTGAAAGTAAGCTTGTAACACTTTTTGAGGTATATGATACCAAGATATAAAGTGTAAAGCACTCAATAAATGGGACAAGTGTTGCCACCATAGATAGGAGTAATTTAGTTTATTTTCAGTCTAAAAGGCATGTAATACAATTATGAACTGCTATTTCATATTTGCCAATAGATAGAAACACTTTATTTTTGCATATTGTATGACAATGATGGCAATCAATAAAGTTGATGTTTCAATCTTTTGAAGATATGATCTTTGTGGCAATGCCTTGTTTATCTTGTGGTATTTGATATGCATAAGATAAAATGATACCTAAAAGTTATAGATAACTCAAACAATCAAATTAGCATCAATCATGAGAAATTCATTTCTAGTTCCCATGTGATGGATAAATCTAGACTCTTTTGGTTAGAGAACCAGTAAGAGACATGAATATCTTGGACATGATTAATCAATATTCACTAATGGTAGTGGGAAAATGATCATCCTATTAGGTATAATACATGTGATGTATTTACATACCTATTGGAGTAAATTCTAATACTTCAAATGGTGTTTAGAGAAATACCAATATGAATATCTTGAAGTGTTCAAGATTATCATAGATGAAGTATGAATTTGGTAAAGTGTTAATTCTTAATGAGATCAATGAATGAAATACTTGGACTAAATGTTTGAGATCCTTATGAGTGATTATGATAGTGTATCATAGTGAACTCATGATTAAGGCATGGTGATGTCTAAATCAAGAAGGAATCATACTCTAAGGAGTTAGAGAATGATTATCAAATAATTGAATTCTTCTTAATAAAAGAATACCCCACACTAATAAAGGACATTGAGAATGACAAGGAGTTGTGAGTTCTTATATCCTTGACAGATACATCTCAATTATCTATGTGATGAATTGTTCATGTAATGAGTCAACTATCTAGATGAATATGAGGAACTGAATTTTGAGTTATGGTTTATGACCATTACATCTTAAATGACATCCATGTGAACCATAAGGTATGACCTTGATAGTAGCACCCATTGGAATAAAATCCACAAGTGCGAATAAGTCTTAAGTGTTAAGACACATGGATAACATTTGGAGAAGGATGATGCTTGTTTATTGCAACTTAATTACTAAGACATTTGGCAAATGGATTCTAAAATCACATTCCTATGAGGAATAAAACAAGGATGTGTACGTGACACAACCTGTAAGGTTTATGAATTCACTAATGCAAATGAAGTCTATAAGTTATAATGGACTAATCAATGTGATTGATTGAGTACAAGCAACTCAGAATTGGATCTTTACTTTGATAATATAGTCAAAGGGTTTAACTGATATGTCAAAGATAAAGAAGGGATCTGTGATTTAGTGGGAGATTGTTCACATTCCACATGTTGATGTGAAATGGAAATGTTATAGAATGGATATCCAAAAGTGGAAATTATCTTTAAGGAAGATAGATATGTTTCCTATGTGATAGGAATAGAGATCTATAGAGATAGTTCTCGAAAACCTCTTGACCTGAAAAGATAAAGCATACATTGGCAATCTGTACTGAAGAGTTCAGTATGCACAGATTCAGTGGGAGAAAACTTGTCCATGTTACATGGAGTTAGTATCCCAAGGCCAAGTGTCCAATTCTTATGAAGAATGGGAACACTAAGAATAGATATGGATCTATCATGTATGTAATCATCCCATTACCTTGCATGTATCGACATGGCAAGAACAAAATGCATTCATCATCTTATATGTATGACATGGCAATATGATGTGCTCATCCTGAAAACTCGTATGTGGGACATGACGAGTGGATGTCTGTCTACTTCCAGTAAGGGTTACTGGAATACCATGAGAACTTGATAAGTACTAGTGAAGTACTAGTTCTATGAAGATAAGGAAGAGTTCGATGTAAAGAGTTACATTGATGCGAACTTCCAAAAAGGATAGAAAATTAATCGCAAAGTATATATGGGATATATAAAGTGAAAGTTTGTTGATAATTGGAAATGTTCCAATAAAGCCGTTTAAAAGGAAATGTCGAGTATCTATGTGTTAGAGAACAGCAGTGGATACTATATGGATCTGGAAGTTCATGAGATGAACTTATAGATATTCCGCTCATTGATGAAAAGTATGGAATCCTTGATCATGAAATGTGGCTAAAGGTTAGCAAAGGAATACTAGATCACATATTACGGCAACTCCATCTCATACGTATGACGTACAGCGAAGAGATGAGAGACATGCAATTTATACTGACTTTGGCAAGGTGTTGCCATTACTCACTATGTTCACACTAAAGCACAGTAACATGTGGGACATGTTTAAAGATCACTATGAATATGATTCAAGGGTGATTGGCTCACAGTGCAAGTGGGAGACTGTTGGTATGTATGCCCTGAGAGACAATCATGGGATGATTGGTGGGATACATTAAGATTGATTTGATAAACATCAAAGGCAAGCTTCCAATTCTTTCTAGTTCAGCCATATGAGATAGTGATACAACAGATTGAATGTCTAGAGAATGACAATACTCATGATGTATGCTTTCAGGTTAAGGACCTGAACGATGAGATCATACAGATGCTAAGAGTTTGTACATTCTCATTATGTCCCTGGTCGGATGTCATTGTGGAAGGTAGATAGACAACAATGACACACAAGACTAGATTGTGGTGTTGGTTGATAATAGAATCTCATTAGTCATGATATAGAGATATCAAACCAAACACATAGGTACTTGTTAGAGAACAAGTGTACCAGACAGACCCACTGTGAGTTTGACACATGGAACCATGACATGGTAGTCACAGTCAGTACTCACAGTGATGGTGGTGAGTGTGATTCTCTGACCTGAAATCACTACACTCAACACATGTCGTTGGGCACACTTTGACATCATCAAACGCAGTTCTGAAACATGGGTTGTTATAAAGGTGATGATTGGGTGGCTTTGACACATGGGGCTTTTGAGGGGTGAGTGATAGATATGGGATTTGTCCCTCCTGAGGGAGTTTGATGTCCAAGGCCACTTGATGAGTAGGATTTAAATAGGCATGTGCACACATGTGTGAATCAACATGTGATATTGATGTCATACATATCTCTTCCAATCTACTCTGAGATCAAGAAAGTGAATGAACGTTGACAGGATGACTGTTCCATGCCTCGAGTTCATTCGGGATATCAGTGACAAAGGAATTATACATTCACTGTAACACCATTCACGGATTGTAGGATTGAAAGTTGTTCTCCAACTTTCTATTTCACTTGGGTAGCACGGATGTGTGACTAGGCACCACTCTTTGCTTGTGAAGTCATAAGTGTTATGGACTTTCACTGCCAATGTGAAAATGAACCTGCAGGGTCACACACATAGGATTTAACTTGGATGAGGAGTTTTGTCCACAAATAATGTTTAGATTAATTACTAAAGGAGTTTAGTAGTTCAATTAAACACTCAATTAATTGATAGCTCAAAATCATAGTGTTCAAGGTGTTGGACTGATTGATTAGAGTATCGGATTGATTGAAACCGCAATTCACTGATTCTGCACAATCTGCACTCCCAACCGATCGGCTCATGAGATGAACCGATTGGCTCAACTTGGTGAACCGATCGACTCAGGTGGTGAGTCGATCGACTCAAGGATAGGGTGAACGATTGCTTCAAGTGTTGAAACAATCGGTTCAACTGTTGCAACCAGGCAAGTTGGGAAAGTAGGATTGGTGAGAATTTTCTTTTCGTTTCACTTGCCCAATTTGATTGGAATAAGGATTGGTATTTGATACCAATTAGAAACAAAAGATTGAAAGTCAATCGAGAACTGATCAGGACCACGAACCGACCAATTCAGAAGTGAACCGATCGACTCATGGGTCCCAACCGATCGGTTGAGGTGTCAACCGATTGGCTCAAGTCCCCAACCGATCGTTTCAGTTGTGAAACTATCGGTTCAGGTTGCGAGTTGGTTGTTTTTGTGGAAAATCTCGAACCCTTCTACTCCTTCTTTTAGTCCTGCATTGCTCGGGATGGAGAACCATGTCCCATAACCCTCCTATATATAGGGGTATTGGGGGCTTTTCAAAGTACAACTCAGTGCAACCAGTTTCTCTGCAAAGTTGTCGTTCTCTCTGGTTTTGGTCACCGAGAGAGCCCGAGCAAGTGCTACCCGAAAAAGGAGTCACAGCAAGGGAAAGACAACTGTAGTTGCGACTGGTAGCATGAGAGTGTGTTGGCGACTAGTATGCCAACAGGAGGGTGCGACTCCTTACAATTCCTTGTGGGACAAGGAGATTAGAGTTCTAGGTGGTCCGTGTGGACTACTTCATAGGCGGGAGGTTTCTTCCGCTCGGAGGACAACTGTCAATCCCGACAATCCCGATGAGACCAGGAGTCTTCAGTCCCGGTGCGACCAGGACCTGCACAGACACCGTCCAAGACTGGAGGTGAAGACCGCGCAAGGCGCGATGTATTGTCACCGAGCAAGCCTCGGGACAAGGTATGATTCCACAAACCATCATTTCCTATTGTATAGACGTTGACGCGTTTCCTTGTTCTGGGTTTGGGATGAGAAAATTTTTTTGTTTCTTCTGCCTTCTCTGCCTCCCTTAAAAACCCTACAGTTGTATCAAAGCCACATCAACTGCTCTATACTTTGGGAATATCGATATGATCAATTTTGGTTTGTCGCCTTTATTTATTGCATACGATGTGAATAAAATTGGCTTTATGCATGTCTAATCCTAAATCCACAAATCCCAATTTACATATATGATATGTATTATTAATGCACTCGATACGCGTCACCCTTAAATGAGTTTTGTGGTGGATGTATAGCGTGGTTATGGCCAATAAACCCTATCTGTGTATGGTTGTATGTGGTTGCTTGCATCTCGGTCTGCGCACCGATCTTCCTTCTCCTATTTCTGATGTAACTCGAAATAATTCGATATTTCTTTCCTACCTTTGCTCCCCTCGAATGTAACTTGAGGTTTCTCTTTTTACAATGTAAAATAGGATAGAATTTTATTTCTTGTTATGTCAAAGAACGGAGGACATCCAGACAACAGCTGAGATGATCGGTTCAAGGCGTGAACCGATCGGTTGACGTTCCAGAGGATCGATTCAAGGAGTGAGCCGATCGGTTGATGACCGGTTTAAGGGACGAGACGAGCAGGTGGTGGCCATGACGAGATGCACAACGACCAGGCAAACCGATCGGTTGAAGGAGCCAACCGATCGACTGGTGGCACCCAGACGACCGGGCCAGAATGAGCATGTCATTCATGTGATGAGTTGATTTACTCATAAGGCAAAGCAAAAAGTTCATCTTGTACATCTTGCATGTGTTGTAGACCTAGATGACCGTGATTCCTCTTGGCTCGAGGAATCACATTAGGATGGTCATAATCATCGCTTGTATCGTTTTGCATGTTTTTGTGGGATATAGCATGTATATGATACGTACTATGTATTGTGGTGATTGGATATATATATATATATATGTATATAAAAACCAAATCCCTCATTAAATATTAAGTTTTAGATGCCTTCCAAATGCGACAAATGCGAAAAGCTTGATCGACCAAGTGTGGGCATGCCTAAGCGTGGTGCACCGTCTATCTCGTGGAAGCGTGAAGGATGGATATGTGGGTCTGCCCAAGCATGGTGCATATTCATCGTATTGGCTTTGGGTCGGACTTAATAAGGTGACCTAGATAGGATCTAGCACCTTGAGGCATGGAGATGATCATGGCAAGGAGTTGCATATGACATCTTATCAAGAGTTGCATATGATGCAATTGGCAAGAATTGCCTACTTGGTAGATCTATGTTGTGGGTGACAGCCCTAGCTAGTCCATGACTTAGAGGATTTTAGGATCTTGCCCACTAGAAGGTTGTACGCTGCAATCTTCTGAATTGATGGTGAGGGCTATCAATTTGAAGAAAAATAGTGGGAGCGATAATTAATTAAAGGACGAATTATATCGTCAACTTTTCAAATCAATCAAATAAGTCAAAAATGAGTTTTTGAACCCTTCTACTCCTGCTTTTAGTCCTGCATTGCCCGGGATGGAGAACCTTGTCCCATGACCCTCCTATATATAGGGGTATTGGGGGATTCTCAAAGTACAACTTAGTGCAACCAGTTGCTTTGCAAAGTTGTCGTTCTCTCTGGTTTTGGTAACCGAGAGAGCCCGAGCAAGTGCTACCCGAAAAGGGAGGCACAGCAAGGGAAAGACAACTGCATTTGCAACTGGTAGCAGGAGAGTGTGTTGGCGACTAGTACGCCAACAGGAGGGTGCGACTCCTTCCAATTCCTTGTGGGACAAGGAGATTGGAGTTCCAGGTGGTCCGTGTGGACTACTTCAGAGGCGGGAGGTTTCTGCCGCTCGGAGGACAACTGTCAATCCCGATAGTCCCGGTGAGACCAGGAGTCTTCAGTCCCGATGGGACCAGGAGTTGTACAGACACCGTCCAAGACCGGAGGTGAAGACCACGCAAGGCGTGAGGTATTGTCTCCGAGCAAGCCTCGGGACAAGGTATGATTCCACAAACCATCCTTTCCTATTGTATAGACATTGACGTGTTTCCTTGTTCTGGGTTTGGGAGGAGAAATTTTTTTTGTTTCCACTGCCTTCTCTGCCTCCCTTAAAAACCCTACAATCACAACAAGGCAATGGGTCAACATTTGGCACATTTCATAGATCTGATAAAGAACCAAGACAAATGAATTTCATCCAACACTAATAAAATTACATAGGGGCATTAGTTTTTCATGATGGATACTCTTATATCTAGAGTTATTTTTAATTAAACTATTGGAACACTCAATAGGAAACCATTGAAGTCAAACAAGAGAAGACCACTAAACCTGAACCTGAGAAAATGACTAATTAAGGAAGGGGAAAGGAAATAATCCCACTAAGAAACCATAATCTACTAAATTAGTCTTCTATAATGTGGTCCCATATAACACCTACGATATTGTTTCCATAGAAATTGATAAAGGCTCATCCCAAGATGAGATACAAAAATTCATTGAACTTGTTAAGAAGTTACATATTGATATCTCGTTTCTAGATGCTACTAAGGAAATGCCCACTTATGTTAAATTCTTCTACGATTTGATCATGAAGAGGATACATGAAGAATAGGTAGAAATGGTTAATATGGAAAAAATTTCAAGTGCTTTCAATCAAGCAAAGATGCCTACCTAGAAAGAGGAACTAGTAGCATTTGTGATTCTTTTCACTTTTGAAAACAATGAAGAAACGAAGGGGTTAGATAATCTTTGTGCAAGTATAAATGTTGTGCCATCAATGGTAATGAAGTAATTAGGTTTGAAATACATGCTAAAGAAGTGAGGATTCATTTGGCTAATCAGACATTATCAAAACCAATGGGGTTCTTGAAGATGTACCAATAAGAGTAGAGGAATTATTCATTCCTTTTTATATCACCATAATCAACATAGTGATAAGTGTCGAAGAGCACACCAATTCACTAATATGATTATCCTAAAGTTTAATCTTTTTTTATTTTCAATTAAGGCTAGTATAGAAGGGTCGATCCCATAGGATAATGTTTTTAAGATAGTTTTCTCTTAACCCAGTTGATTTTTTGAACTTATTCATTTTTGGAGTTTTTGAATATATGAACAAAAAAGTAAAATCCTATTTGGGGGTTGATTGATTACTCTGAAATAAGAAATTAAAGTACAAAAGAAATAAAAGAATACAATAAATCAATGAAAGGAAAAGATTATACTAAGACAAGAAAGTAAAAAAAGAAGATTGTCAGCACACAAGGATTATCTAAGATAAGAAATGAATTGCAAGAAATAAAAAGAGAGCGAAGAAAAAAAAGTGTTGAAAGAATGATTGAATCAGATGAGAAAGCATCGAGGTTTAGGGGTTTCACCACCTTAGCCAAAGTGAAAACAAGATCAAGAGATACACGACAAGATAGAAGCATGTATGTGAATTATTATTAAATAAAATACAAGAGACAAACTATGAGTAAGTCCATTAGTCTTGGCATTCATGCATCCTAAACCTTCAACCTAAAGAGGATTTTTCTGTGGTCACATCCAAATCCCCATGTAATCGGTTTAGGCATTTTAAGTCCCAGTTTCCATGGTCACATCCGTCGGGATTAACCCATGATAAAAATGATTAAATACTTCATCTAAATCAAAGATTTCTAAACCAACACCCATCCATCTAGAAAGTCATAAAAAATGTATGATCTGATCAACACATGGCTAAGGGGCTACTCCCCTTACCTCGATAAAGAAACTAGTCACTAGCCATGCGAATAGATGGAGAAATAAGGGGAAGAAGGTAGGAAGCCATAGACTACAAGGAAAAAATCTCTAAGGAGACCAATGTTGGTGACAATTAAATGGCTTGCTCTCTTAACCCCCCTCTCTAAAATAAAGAATTAGAAGAAAGAACAAGAATAGAGAAGAAATATATATCTAGAGAAAAGAACCAAATTTTATTGCAAAATGAAAGATTACACTATGAATTGAAAGTAACAGAGTTTCAATAATAAAATGCCACTAAAAAATGGAGCACCCTTTTTTTGTGTATTCCCCCCTCCTTTTATAGGGGAAGGAGGGATGGAAATCCTAAAATGGGGGAGAAACAAGTGGGTGTGACGGCTGATGAAAAAACTACTTGCAAGTCGTGAAATGCCCATTTGGATAAATTGAGACGGTCGTCTGGTAGCAGGCATGGTGTGTCTTGAAGGCTATGGATCAAAAATCTTATGAGAGGGTGGTGGTACCCTTTGACTGAATTTCTTAGGCTCAAAGTAATGTTTGAAATGGTTATTTTGGCTTGTAAAATGCCTGTCTCACATCGTCGTGCATGAAACCTAAGGGTTAAAACCCTAGTTGAGTGGTGGCTTGGATGTATGATCTAGTAGGAACATGAGATGGTCGTCTAAGTAAGGTTGGGTGCTCGGATGGGGCCATTAGATGATTGTCTTATTGAAGCGAGCTTCCGTCTAGAGTGTTGAGCTAGCATGTTGAACTGAGGACCAAGTGGCCTTCTGGATCTAGGGTTTGTTCTTCATGGATGTGAAATTACTGTATGGTTCTGTGAGATGGTCGTATCGTGTTGACAGGAGGTCAGATCCTTGCTTTGAAGGAAAAACCTTCAAAAAAGCAAGAAAAGAATTAAGTAAATGCAAAATAAATAAAAAAGTGGGTAAATTGTGAATTGTTCTAGAAATTATTGTAAAAGAGATAAGTTCTAATGAAAAAGACTATGAATTAAGTAAAAATATAGATGAATATGCATTCAAAAAAATACCCCAGACTTGAATCTTTGATCGTCCCAAGCAAAAAAAAATACAAATAAAATCCAATTTATACTCGCAATATGTCATTCCTCACCCTCGTAACATCCATATAATCCTTACCTCCAAATTTTAGCCAAGTGACCCAATCTCCTAGAACCACATAACACAAAGTTCTTTATTGCCTATCAAAATAATTATCATATCTTGCTTCTAAATCAAGATTTGTCTTACTTTTTCTTTGACAGACTCAATTTTTACATTTTGTGAGTTTTTGTACTAGAACATGATGAAGGGTTGTGAGGAAAAATAGTGATCCCTCCTCTATTTGAATCAGGATATAAATTTTTGGAGTTATGGCTACATCAGTCACAATTATTTTTCATGTGCACTTTTGGCATCTTTTGATGATATGCCCCTTTGTGGGGTATGGAATGGGAAGCATGCCACCCCGGAGTTCATTTTTTTCCGGTGGTGATTCTTTGCTTCTATTTTTTAGAAGTAAAATAAGGGGAAGGAAGAGGTGTCCTTGTGCTTATAACTTCAACATTTTTTTCTTCCAAAGAGTGTCATTGCCTTAGTTTTATAGTATTCCTATAAATCACATCATACAAGCTTTATAACAAGATTATTCATTGTTAAACATAGGAATAAATTATTCTTGGTTCTGATTGATTCCATATGACTTGACAACTATTCCAAGGAGTGATGTTATTTAGGAGTCCTAGGTGACAAGGTGTTTTCAGACATAGAAATTTGTAATATATTTTACAAAAAGTTTTACTTAATTCAGTAGGAGTACAATGATAGATTACTCAATTTTGTTGACTAGATAAAGGCCATTTTGCAACTAAGGAAAACAAAAGGCATGAATGACTAGATAAGGGCCATGAACAAAATAACTACATGCAAAACAAATAAAAAGGCAAAAATAATACAAGAAAGGAAAAGACACGGGGGTGGAATAGAAGCATACCACCCACCTCCACCTCCACCTCGGACTTAGATTTTTTTCTCATCCTGAGAAAACTCTAAATTAGAGATGGAGAGAAGACGATCACTCTAGCAGTGGACAATGTGAGGAAGATGGAGGACTGTTGTAGTACTTCCTTCAATATTGAGAGTTGGGGCTGGGGTAGGCCTGATGGGCCACATACTCATCATATTGGGGTTAGATGACATCATAGTGACCTTGGTGTACATGACAAGACTCATGTGAGTGTTGCATCAGGTACATGTGGTTGAGATTGTGACCTTGGTTCTACTTCTCACATTGGATTTCTTCCAACTGATCTCATATCTCACAAAAACTATAAGGCTCCTCAGGGACTTCTTCAATTTCCCCACGCCAAATGGTGTGATGTTGTGATGGTGGATGTGGTGGTCTAGTCACATCGTCATGTGCCTCCAAGGAGACACTCCTCCTATGGGTCGTAGGATCAGGTATTTCTTATGGGTTGGGATACTCAGAAGGAATCACATGATATGTGATGACAGATCAGACAAATCAAAAAATAGGTTGTTGCAAACCTAGCATGTCTGGAAGCTTGAGGTCAACTTGGGAGTCTTTATAGAGAAATTAGTAGACTCCATTCACACCAAGATAGAGGAAATTACACCCCCTTTAAGTATGTAAGGTCAATCAGGTGGTTCTTGAGCATCAGCAGAAGGAGGGAGATATGAGTGTAGCCCATAAAATACACTGTATAGGGGACTATATGGCCGATGCAGTAGGAGGACAAGGTAGTGTAGGTGTCTTGATAGTTGATATGGTCAATCATAGCACATCCCTAATTGTAGGGACAATTGTTCAGAAGACACCACAACATATAAAGCTTAAAAAGTGCAATGGAACCCTGAGTACCTTCCCTAAAGAAGAAGGTGTGGTCCAAGATGTGATGTAGGTAGAGGACCATTGGGTTGTGGATGCTAGATGCCTTGAATCTGTTGGGTAGCATGGGTGTAAGCCCAGTGATGTTAGCCCAAAACATCTCCATGTTATAAATGTCAGGGTAGACATCATGACGGCACGCCATGCATAGAGTGAGCCAATCAAATTCACCTTCATCCAAGATGAGGGAGGTAAGTTGATGGGTAGAGATTTCAAAGTTCTCACCAAAAACTCGGCCTGTGCAACTAGAGTTTCCCCATGAATCATGGAGTCAATGGTAGGTGGTGATGAACTCCAAAGTAATGTCACTATACATTGAAGTGACATGGTATGGGAAGGAGAGAATGTGATTTTTTGCTCAGGATGTTGTTGACAACCTCTTTAATGCCCGGTGCTTCAAGAGTGACATTGCAAGCCCATCACAGAAGGGAAATGCCAATCATGTAAGTTTCCCTTAATCTTTCAAAGTGATGTTCATTGACTAATTGAGCTTAGTTCCCTGAGATTGGGGCTATATGAGATGGATGTAGAGTGACCGAATCAGGGTCAGGTCTGAATTGACCCACCTCCGCTTGACGAATGTACCCGTCTATTTCCTCGAGGTCATTGGCCATATCCACGTAGATCTATAGGGAGGATTCTTGAGTGGGCTCCTGGATGTGAATGATTAGCACAGAGGTCTTGTTCTTGCAGAAATGACCGAACATGCTGACTACTACAGGGGGTTGAGATGGGCATTTGACGATATGAGACGATCATCTGATGGGATGAAACACCTGTCTGACTACATGAGATGGTTTTTTGGCCCGCAAAGTGTTTTTATCTACTGTGTTTGGACTACTTTATTGGTTGCCCAATCGATCGTCTCAGAGGGGATGTGTGTGCAAGCCACCTTAAGGAGAATATGGGAGGAAAAAGAAGTTGTTGGTGACCAAATGATCACGGGGGTGGAACGACCTTGCTTTTGGTAAGTCGTGGGCTGATAAGAAGCATGAGAGCAAGTGAGATGATCATCTCACCCAACAAGATGGTATTCTCGGTCTGTGAGTTGTGCACCACTTGACTAAGTTGACAAAACGGTGAGTGAGGAAGAAAAGGGAGGAAGAGATGCAGTGGGTGCTTGGAGGTTCTTGTCATAGAATCACAACAATGAGACGACTGGCTAGATCGACAAGATGGATGGTTGGTAATGGTGATATGGATGTTGGCCCTGGTTATGAGATGGTTGTCCTCTCCGGTGAGGCGGCCGGCGGGGGGTGTCTTTGTCACCGATGAAGCAAGCTAAGGCTTGGGGAGGAAGAAGAGGTGTGCGGGGGTGTATGTGTAAACAATCCCTTCAGTTCAGATTAATTCATAGCCAACTTGGTCACGAGACGTCTATTTGGAGCAACTTAGTCGACCATCTGGTAGTTTGGGTGGTCAGAAGTTGTTGTAAATGGTGAAACGGTCGTGAGTTTGAATGTGCCTCCTAGGGTATGAGACGACCATCTCAATTTGGTCAAACAACCATTTGGCGTGGTTATGGCACCTTTAATTTTTTATTTTCAAATGGCCATTTTTTTGGAGGGGGCACCTTAAAGGCCGACGTGGGAATCTCGTCTTCACCATATGGTCGTCTGGCTTTGTGAGATACCTTACTTTTGTCCAAATGAACGTCAATTTGGGTAGCCAACCCATATTTTTTTTAAGAATAGGAATAACTAGTATGAAATTAAAATACAATGGTTAGCTAAGACAATTATAAGGAGAGATACAAAATAATTAAAAAAATTGGGTTGCCTTCCAATAAGTGCCTAGTTTTATGCAAAGGCCTGACACGGCTGAATTATGGAACCATTTTAGGCTCGGGTGGGGGTGGTGGAAGATCTTTTAGGTCAAGGTCTTCGAGTAAATAGAGTTAATGTGCCTAAGAAGATAGAAAGTCCTCAATGGTGATATATCATTTAAGCCTATTCCCATTGACCTTAAACTTGCTAAAACCTTATCCCAGAGAAGAAAAGTGCCATGAGGGTAGGCACACTTGACAAGGTAGGGCCTGTAGCATCTAGATTTAAGTTTTATGTGAAAAAGTCTCAACCTGGAATTTCACATTAAAACTTGGTCGCCCTTACGAATATCTTTTCACCTAATATGGACATCATGCCATCATTTAGTTTTGTCTTTATAAATTCTATCATTTTCATAAGCCAACATATTAGGATCATCTAACTCTTGCATTTGCAAAAAATGTTTTCACATGTAGAAGATAAGTCCAAATTTAGAGTTTTGATGACCCAATTGGCCTTATTGTCTAATTCTATGGGTAGATGGCCTAATTTTCCATAAAACAACTTGAATGGAGTGGTGCCTATTGGAGTTTTATAGGTAGTTATGTATGCCCATAAGGCATCATTGAGTTTCAAAGCCCAATCTATCCTAGTGTGATTGACCATTTTCTATAGGATGGACTTGATTTGCCTATTTGACACCTCTACTTGACCACTAGTCTAAGGGTGGTAAGGGGTGGCAACCTTGTGATGGACTCCATATTGTTTCAACAAGGACGTAAAACTTTTCTCTAATAAGTGAGATCCTCCATTAGAGACCATGGTATGAGGTACCCCAAATCTAGGAAAAATAACATCTTTTAAAGGCTTTTTCACTAGTTTGGAATCACAAGTTTTGGTAGGGATGGATACAAACCATTTTTAAACATAGTAAATAGCCACAAAGATATACTTGTACCAGCAAGAAGAAGGGACTAGGCCATTATAATATACTCCCCAAACATCCAAGATTTTAATATCCTGCCAAGAAGTCATGGGCATTTGGTCTCTCTTAGATATTTTTCCGGGTCCTTTGACATTTATCACAGGTGAGAACAAATTTGTAGGAATATTTAAATAGATTGGGCTAAAAAAACAAGATTGTAATACTTTCCTAGAAGTTTTATTGAGAGCTTATGTGCCCTCCAGTGGGGCTAAAATGACACTGCTCAAGAATGTCATGAGCGTATACCTCAGTGACACATTTGCAATAGATTCCATCTGAGCACTGCCTAAAAAGGTATGGGTCATTCCAATAATATTGTTTCACATCATGCAAAAATTTAGCCTTATAATGTCCCTTATATTCAGGGTGCAACACACCTACAGCTAGAAAATTTACATAATCTGCAAACCAAGATATTGGGATTCCATTTTCAACAATTACCATCAGGAAGAGATTCATTGATGAGAATACCATCATCATCAAAAAATTCAAGGCAGCTAAGATGGTTGGTAACAACATTCTTACAACCTTTCTTGTCGAGTATTTCTAGGTCAAATTCTTGAAGTAAAAGAATTCAATGAAGAAAGCAGGGTGTGGCATCATTTTCAGTCATCAAGTATCTAATGGTGGCATGGTCCATGTAAACAATAAATTTGGACCCTACCAAATATGAGTGGAACTTTTTGAAGGAATATACTATGGATATCATTTCCTTCTCAGTAGTAGAGTAATTCCATTGGGCATCATTTAGAGTTTTAGATGCATAGTAAATCACATGGTGCTTTTTATCAACACGTTGTCCAAGAATAGCACCTACAACATAATCACTTGCATCACATATTAATTCAAAAGGCAATGATCAATAAGGGGCCTTAATGATGGGAGTATAAGTGAAAGCATCTTTCAAACAAAGGAAAGTGGCCATGCAAGCTTTGTGAAACACAAAAAGGGTGTCTTTTTAGAGAAGGTTGGTTAGGGTTTTGGTGATCTTTGAAAAATCACTAATGAAGCGACGATAGAAACCAGCATGCCCAAGGAAGGCATGAATGTCTTTAACAGAAGAAGGGGGTGGGAGTTTGGAGATGACCTCAATCTTGGCTCTATCAACTTCAATACCACATTTGCTCACCATATGGCCTAAAATAATACCTTCTGACACCATAAGGTGACATTTCTCCCAATTTAGAATCAAGTGTGCTTCCTCACATTTTTTCCAAAACAAAATACAGATGTCTAAGGAATGAGTCAAACCTTTCTATATAGATATATAAATCATCCATAAACACCTTCATTATGGTCTTAGTAATTCCAACGAAGATAGCAGACATACACAACTGAAAAGTAGTTGGAGCCTTGCATAACCTAAAGGGCATTCTCCGGAATGTGTAAGTGCCAAATGGGAAAATGAAGGTTGTTGTGAGACCCCTAACCTTGCTTAAATGGTTGAAAATGATTAATTACCATACTTTAATTCTTATAACTATAATATAACATTGTGATATGATTTGGAATCATAATTCAAGCTTAAGTTTCAAGTTTGGTCCAATTTGAACAGTGTTTGTGCAAGTTATGCAATTTTATGTACATTTTGGACTTTTCTACAATTTACCCAATTGAGAGGTTTTCTTCACAATTTATCAGGTGAATTATGTTCGTTGGATGTTCTCTCATCATTCTTGAGCATGTTTAGCCATCGGGCGCCTAGTTGAACCTTGGTTTTGAAGTGTTTTCCTCAAGGGTATTTTAGGGTTTACCCATGTATGGTTGAGCTACCTTTAGGAACTATCAACCAATGATTTATTTGATTGGCTTGGAAACCAACTAAGGAGAGCTAATCAGGTCTCTATGGACATTTGGGGAGCTACTTGTGTGTCTACTTGTATATCCTTAATAGTTTAAGGCCATGGATGCATGGAGAGCTTTTTAGACACCTCATGCTTCTTCTCTTTCTTATCCTAGAGCTTTATATATATATATATATATATATTTTTTTTTTTTTTTTTTTTGAGCTCCCAAACGAAAATTTTGCTTTCCATTACTTCCCTCCTGCTAATAACCTTGTTCCCTATTTGTTCAGCTGTAGAGGACCTGTCCAAGGTAGAAGAAGAAGGTGTATTTCTTGGTGGAAGCTCCTAGGGTTTTGTTTAGCTCTCTTTTAGGGTTTAAAAAGCTTCCTTCTAGTGATCTTGACTTAAAAGAGTAAGAATAACATTCTTTCCCCCATTTATTTCTTTTTTCTCCTTCCTCCTATCTTTCTCCAGGTCGAAACCTTGTTGTTCCATGATAGAAATTGCTCTAAAGCTATAAAACCCTACCTTTCTTGCTCATTATTCTTAGGGTTTGCTCATTTAATGAAGAAAGGTGTTATATGGACGAGTTCACAACTTATTCTTGGATTTTCTACCCTACCTGTCAATGCTTTCTTCTATTTGGATTTTATCTTCTCATTAGAGGCAAGTTTTATAACTTGCTCCATGTTTATTTCTTACCATAAGCTTGCTTGCTCATGTTCTTGCTTTTAAATGATGATCCATGCACTAAAAAGCTATGCTTGACTTGGATTTCAATTTTTATAATGTTCCATGTTCTGATTTCAGTTCTAGATGAACCTGTGATCATGTTTACATTATTACTAAGGTATAATATGACTTGTATTAGGTTGGTTTGACAACCGATGGTGCTAAATACCTATCAACCAATGGTTAATTTTAGGGTTTAAAGCTGGTTTCTTCTACAAACACATGACCCATTGGTTGTACCATTGCAACAAACGATGGTGTTGTCTTCATGACAATTGATTATGGTGACCAAGGGTGTCAAGTGACGTTCACCCCCTTAGGTCAGGTTTTGTCTTAATTAGAATCTTATTGATCAACAACTAAGTACCCTAATGATGCTATTAATCAAGGGTGACATGAGCTTGATATCCGATGATGATTAATGAATATAGTGTTGATCTAGAAACCTATGGTGACTCAATGGTTATTGCTAATGGTGGATCATGTCTCCACTTGTGGTGAGTTAAGCATTTAGTTGTAGAATCAATTAAACCTTAAACCAATGGTTTCTAGGGTTATTTGATGCAATGGTTGGACCTATACTCCAATGTATGGTTTTAATATACGAACTTGACCTAATGGTTAAGATCTAATGTTTCTTCATCCAATAAATTGGAATGATGCCTAAATGTAATATGTTGGTCCTAATAAAATGATTTAAATGGTTTTTGTTATGAGATCAACTTAACAAACTCATTTACTAACGGCTTGTTTTAAATAAACAATCGCTTGTGGGTTTTATCCTACTCTCAATGGAACTTTTTATGTTGTTAATCAAGGGATTTCTAGGATTATATGGTGATAGTTTCTATAGAACAACTCAATAACTTCATAGGTGGTTTGTTTGGGATGTTTATTTATGTAAATACGACCAATGGTTTTACCTTTTCAACATTTAATGGTTAGAAGTTGATGCCTTAATATTCCCATTGTTTTGGGTAAAGCCTATAGTGTAATGTTATGATTCTAATGATGAGAATTTGATGGTTCAATGCCTTAAACTTTTCATCGTACGCTTACCCTCATACGATTATGACTGATAATCACCATAATGAATTAATGGGTAACCCTAATGAGGTATAGCTTGTTACACCTAGCTTTAATATAACTAAATGATGGTAATTGGATATGAATAGTTCTTGAATGATTAATACAATCATGGAGTACTCTCTTATTGTTGTTGAAACCTTAGTATGCAATAACTCAATGGTTACACCATGATTTATGTGTGGATTCATACTTGAGAATAGTATGGAATGTGTTGCTGATGCTTCACCCTATGCATCCATGATCCAATGGGGATGCAGTGAGTTAGGGTTTGGGTATAAGTGTTGATTAGTAACATTAATATTATTTTAGCTTGTTGAACCTAACTCTAATTCAAATAGATAAATATGAGTATTCATGTTTAACATTCTTATATGATGGAATGATGGTGAAATAACCTCCTTAATATGATCATAACCTTAATATGTTAATTGGTAGTTATCATAGCCACATGGTTGATACTTTCTTATGCTAAACATGTGTTAATCATATCTAGCTTCCTTACATGTTGATGTAATAAAGGAATGTTCTTAATGTTAATAAAACCCTACTATGGTTGTTTATGAATATCTCCTAGCTCATTAATGCAATATTGTGCTGATTCGGTGTATTATATGTAAGTGATGTTGTTGAGCCTTGTTATAAGGCATGCAAAGATAATGATGATCTTGCAGGGAATAGTATGATGGTCTTAATGACCTTTGGGAATGGTTGAGCCCTTAATGAGGTGTGATCCTCTTGTGTTGATAAGGGTTGATACCCTATGATATTGTGAAAAGGATTTATATCTTGTGATAGTATGATGACTAGTGTAGTCTCATGAATGGCAAGTGAATAGTACCATGTGATGATGAGATGAGAAAATATGTTTCACACATTTTATATCTTTTGAAGTTGTGATATTATTATGCTTGTTAGAAGTGAATTTGGGTTTGAATGTCTACTTTTTTGATGTAGTCTTAATTCACCCAATTGGCATAACTAATCAAGTGCAACTCTAACCATGTAGCGCCTTGTCCCGTAGAGCCATCTTCAGTGCTAGAACTTGTTGGATGGTGAAATGAGTATTCTTAAGGGAAACTCAGAGCACATACTATTGAGTATGTAGTGGTGGCAAGTTGAGGATATATCCTTATCATCCACAATGCAGGTTAAGGAGGATGGATATGGTTATGCCTCAGACGTTTGATGGGATTGAGGACAATTGTGGTTGTACCTCGGATTAGAGGGTTTTGTATACCCAAGCTTCTAGTGTCATGACATGTACCAAGGGTGGACTAGTGGTTAGTAGCTTGACTATATGTCATTGTAGTGGTAGCTTTGACTGATATGTCACTACCTTTTTACTTGTACTGACTGAGGGGAAGAGATCCTAGGATAATGGAACTCCTAGATCTTGTACAGAACTGAATAGCCCTTCGTAGGGGTCAGTTGGACTTTGGGTGGTACGACTCCAAATCCCCAGGGCATAATAAAAGATGTAAGATAGTTGTGTAGCATATCTATTTAGGGTTATACACAACGCTTCATATTTGATGATAACCCTTGTTTGCTTTTTTTTCACTAAGATCATGTATAGTACAATAAGAGATAATAGATATGCTTATGTAGTAGTCATGCTCATGTTGTAAACAAGCTTATGTTGTCAAATATACTAACATTGATGGTTAAGATGCTGCTGCTAGCTATGTTTAATATTGTTATCCATGCCTATGTAATTAGAAATGCTTAAACTGCTAATCATGCCTATGTAGTTTTTCTTTTTTATTAAAGGACGAGGGACCCATAGAGGGTCCCCCATCATTCATTACTAGGCTGAATCAGCCATAACACAGTTCATAATGATGGAAGGGAAAGAATTCGAAAACAACAAACTACACTCATTACTTCTACATGCTATGCTCGCAGAAGTATGTCTGCTTTGTTACCACTACGCCTAATAAAATAAAGATCAAAAGAAATAAACTGACTACTAAGCCTCCTAATATCATCCACAATGGCACATAGGTAATCTCTCCTTGCTTCCCTGGACTAGAAAGCTTGGATCACTAGTTTTCTATCACCCTCCACATGAACTCTGATGTATCCCATCGACTGATCCCATTCCATCACTTTTTTTCAAACCAAGAGCCTCTGCCTCTACAACCTATTGTACAAGTCTAAGTTTGAACCCCTCCATGGCACGTACGCTCCCCTCATTGCATCGTGTGATAATTCTAGCTGATGCTCATCCATCTTCCCCAATCGAGATGTCCACATTCACCTTGATCACCCCCTCCACTGGAACCTTCCAACCACTCCCCTCTATCTCCTCCACTGCTCCATTGCTATCATCTCATGTATGTCTGTAGTTGTCATAGTCCCTGATCAGGTTGAGACTCCAACATAAAGGTAGTATCCTGCCAAGGGCGTGGCATTAAAAATCCTCTCATTTCAGCACCTCCATATTGCCCACATGGTTGCCACCAGACTATCTCTTTCTGTCATTGGAGCTGTGTCCAAAATAGCCTCCACGGCTACCGTATAGTCCTCATCTTTTATCCTTGTCCATGAGCCTTTGAATGGAGCTGCTCCTAGCCTCCCACTATTTAGTAGCATTAGGACGATGAAATAGCATATGGGGGATTCTTTCTTTCTCAGAATAACACAACAGACATGTGTCAGAGCCTCCCTTTCGTAGCCAGAATGTCAAAAGTAATTCTCCATAGGAAATGTGCCACCTTGGGAACTATAACACCCCAATTTTCATATAACATGAGCAGAAGCATCCTTACTCAATGGGGGTGTCAAAAAATGCTAATCATGCAATTAAAGTAAATGGAACACTTTGCATTGATATAAAAATGATTCTTACACAGTTCATGGTAAAAGAAATTACATCATAAACATCTATGAGGGAGAAATTATTTAGTGACATAACTAAACATGATATACATGACATCTAGATTTCATAAATACTCATGTGACATGGATTAACTGTTACTTTGGTCTTCCTCTCAACCGCTACTTGGGTTATTAAACCAACTCATAACAGTATTTGGGGCATATAACTCATATAACCCCTACATTCCTAGATATGTGGTGATCAGGAACATACCCAGAGATGTGGGATCTCACCATCCTACCCCTCACTAACTTACTAATGCACATGTCCCATACCACATGCACTAGTGAGAAAGGAGAACCGCATACAAGGTCTCATACTCATGACATTCCTCTTCAAGTCTTAATTGGGTGGCCATAAGCAATGAGAGTGGAGAGGTTGTATCATTATCTAGGGTTAGGTTGACACCTTAGGTCTAAGCTAGGTAATCATCTATATCTATTCTCTATAAGGTGAAAACTCTAGTCATTCGAGGTCATAACATATTTTCTTGATTCCATACTTATACCTAATCTCATATCTTTATCCTAGGGTGACTATGAGAATCATGTTTTCCTAGTGGCCATTTACCAAAATTGCTCTGATACCATAATGTAACACCCCAATTTTCATATAACATGAGCAGAAGAATCCTTACTCAATGGGGGTGTCACAAAATGCAAATAATGTAATTAAAGTAAATGGAACACTTTGCTTTGATATAAAAATGATTCTTACACAGTTCATAGTAAAAGAAATTACATCATGAATATCTATGAGGGCTAATTTATTTAATGACATAACTAAACATGATATACATGACATCTAGATTTCTGGACCGTCTAGGTAAATGGCACCCCACCAGGCAAAGCTTGAAGATCTACTAGCCTTCATTTCTCTTTTTGCCCTTCACTTGCTTAAGCATTCATGATTCGTAAATTACATAAAGAATTGAACATTAAGTATATGTGTCCCTCTATAACGCCCCCTTAGGAGCACATGATTGCTAGGAAAGCCCTTGACGGCCCCTTGAGGTCCATGATTCAAGAGCATATACAAACTAACTCAATTCCATTTAACTTGATCATTAACATGGCATTAAGAGTATCATAAACGTTAACATGATCATTGAACTTTAATATGATGGGATTTCTCCCTCATAAACCATTATAGGATTTCCCTTTCTTGAACATGATTCCTTAAAATCTTAATTTCATAATCATAATCATAATTAGGTTCATATCATGGATTATAATTAAAAAAGCAAGCAATAAATGATAATTATACATGATGCCTTCTTAATAGACATACATATTTCATGAAATCACATAATGTGCATAATCATAAATAACAACCAATAAACCAAATTACTTGTGCCAAATACGCTTGGCCCGCTTACCTATATCAGTTCACCTTGGGGTCAAGTCTCTGACTTGGTTGAGCCCTTAATCACCATTTTTTTTTAAAGTTCATAGTATTTATAGAGGGAAGAGCAAGCAAACACCTGCTTTGTCAATAGTTACATGGAATAATGTTCTAGTGAACATCGCTGAAACCTGACATAGATTATCTGATAAAAGGGAGCATGAAATGAAACAGAACGCAAAACTTCATGGGGGAGGCACCCCATAACATGCCTCTTTGAGAAGGTAGCATGCAGAAATAGATGGATAATAACAAAATGTTGATTAGTTCTGGATGATCAGTGCCAGTTTAAGAAAAAGGTGCATCTATTGTTGCAGCAGACTAATGCAAGTCTCATCATAAAGAAAATGGGCCTCCGATTCACCTTCATCTAAATCCTCAGTCTCCTCCTGATCCTGCATTCCTGCACATGGTGAGAATATGAAGATCTATACATATTTTAGAGATGTTGATATGCCTCACTCTTGACATGTTGTTAAAGTATCTATTGTTTCTTTCAATCCAAATGTCCAAGTAATGGTGACTAAGAGATCATCACCAATAAAGGATGTGAATGGTATGTTTGGTGACAGGTCTAAAGGAAAGTTAGCTGATGAGAGATCGAGCTGAAAATTACTAAAAAAGTGTGAAATTATGCTGAGTGTGAAATAACATTTGAAGAAAATGTGATCCACCATTTCCAAGTTGTTGTGACATAAAGAGCATGTGGAGGGACCAATGAAACCTCTCCTAAAGAGGTTTTGATCAGTGAGCAGCTTATTGTGTAAAAGAAGCTAGAAGAAAATTTTGTGTTTTTGTTGCCATTTTTGTTTCTAGATTTTGGCAGTGGGGGTGAAATACCTTTGTAGGAAAGGTAAGTATAAGCTTTCTTAAATGAGTATGTATTACCCCATTTCCATGTGATGTTGTTTGATGAATTGTGTTTCAGGTTTTGGATCATGGTTGCAAGGCTTTCTGGTTGGAGATGTAAAAGAATGCATCTTTTGAGTGCATTTGATCTGTTGCTTGTTAAAAGGCTTAGAGCTTTGGTTGTATTAATTTTGGTGAGGTTGTTGGGTATGGACCAGTTTGTGTGTAGATTTAGGATTGATTTGTTTTTGAACCATGTGTCTTTCCAAAAGGATATTTTTAGGTGTGTGTCGGGGGGGGTTATGATCTGGATGATTTTTTTGAATATTTTTTTTTATGCATTTCCAAAGGGGTGAGGCGGATTTTTTGGTAACCTTGTGCCAAGGAGGGGAATTTTGATAGTATTTAATGTTAATTAGATTGGTCCATATTTTCCTCATATTTTTTGTTAAGCAGTTGATCATTTTGGTGATAAGGCAGAAAGCATGGGTGTCTAAGTTGAGAATGCCCCAACCACCTTGATCAATTGGGGTTGAAATGGTGTCCCAGTTAACAAGGTGGTAGTGGTTACCAGAATTTGTGTCAGAAAGATGGTTGTTCCAAAGGAATTTTCTCCAAGTTTTATCTATTAGGTTTGTAGTCTTTGGTGGGAGGGGGATGCAGCTAAGGTAATGAGTGGTGATTGGTGTGATGACACTATTTAGGAGTGTAAGTTGTCCAGAAAGATTTAGGTAGTTATTTGTCCAGGATAAAAGTATCCTATTTATTTTGTCTAATATGGAGTCCATGTGGAGTGTGTGATGTTTTGAGGGGTTATAGGGAGTCCCAAGTATTGTATAGGAAATTCTTCAATCTTGCATTTAAGGAGTTCCTTGAATCTATTCATATCAGAATTTACAACATGAACCCCAAAGATGGAGGACTTATGGAGGTTTATTTTGAGTCTAGATATGTACGAGAAGATTCCTATTATTCTGATGATGTTGAGGATAGAGGAGTCTCCTGGAGATGTGAGGATGATAGTATCATCCACGAATTGTATTATGTTCTCCTGACATTCCATTAGTGAGAGAATGAGGCCATTTGCTTTGCCAAGTTGAAACATACGGGAGAGAATGGTTGTGACAATAATGAAAAAATATGGGGATAATGGGTCCCCTTGTCTTAGGCCATTTGTGTTTCTGAAGTAGCCAAAGGGGACATCATTTATGAGGGTGGAGAAAAAGTTTGTAGAGATGCAAGCATGAATCCAGCTGAACCATTTGTCAGGAAAACCAAAGCCAGAAAGCGTTTTTGTGATATATTGTCAATTAACAAAGTCAAATGCTTTTTCAAAATCCAATTTGATAGCTAGTAATGGTGTTCTATTTCTGTCACATAGGTGTATAGTTTCATTGACCATCAGGTAGGCATCTTGTATGCTTCCTCCTTTAAGAAAGGAATTTTGATTTAGAGGGATGATTTTGTTGATATGAGGATTTAGTTTGTTGGCTAGTGTTTTGGCTATAATCTTGTAGGATGTATTAATGAGGTTGATGGATCTAAATTGAGAAATGTGGTATGGTTGGTTGGTTTTTTTATGAGAGCGATAAACGTGTGGTTCAAATGTTTTATGATGTTGTGGACGTTATCACTTTCATGAAGAGCCTTAAGTAATGTGAGAAAGTCTATTTTGTAGTGCTCCCAGTTAGCAAGGTAGAATTGAACATTAAGTCCGTCTGGCCCAGGTGATTTATTTAGGCCTAAGGTTTTGATAGACAAATCCAACTCTTCTAATGTGAAAGGTTTAATAAGATCTAAAGGGTGTTATAAAATAGTGGGACAAATAGATGGCCAAACTATGTCGTTAAGGTGAGAGGGTTGGTGGTTTGTATTAAAGATGTTTTTGAAGTGTTCTGTGATGTGGTTCGTGATTGCATTTTTATGGGTTGTGATTCTGTTGTTGATTTGTAAGTATGTGATGGAGTTTTTTCTGAAGTTATTGTTGCACATTTTATGGAAGAACTTAGTGTTCTTATCCCCTTCTTTTGCCGATGTGATTTTTGCTCTTTGTTTCCATCTTATGTCTATATAGTTTTTTGTAAATTCTAGTTAAGATTTGATAGAGAGGACTAGTGCTGGATCAGCAGTAGGATCCTGGTCAACAAGATGGAATTGTTGTTCAAGGTCTTTGAGGGTGTCGGAGAGCTGGTTTGGGTTAAGGAGTTTCCAATTTTTTATGTGGGCTTTGATCTTTTTTGTGTTATCAAGAATGTGAAGTCCAAGGTTTGTTTTCTGGGTGTCATCCAGTTACCATTGTTCAACACATTTGAGTGAGAAGTTGCTTAATGAGAGCCAAAATTTGTCAAAAAGAAATGGTTTTTTTCCCCATGGTACCGTGGTGGTGTCAAGGATTAGGGGAAAGTGGTCTGAGATGGCTCGGTGGAATGTGTGAATAGTGGAGAGGGAGTGTTGGTCTTCCCAAGAGGGAGAACATATGAAGTGGTCTAGTCTGGCGAAGGTATGATTTCTTGACCAAGTGAAGGAGGCATTTGATGGCTTGAGTTCAATCAAAGCATGTTTAACTAGAAGGTGACTAAAGTGTTTGTCATATGTGGACATATGTTGAGATGAGTTGGTGGAGTTCCTTCTATCTGAGTTTTGGCTTATGAGGTTGAAATCACCCCCAAGAACCCAAGGAGATTTTGACAAAGAAGACATAATAGATTCTAATTCAGCAAGGAAAACAGTTTTATTATTTCCTGGTTCCCCATACACTCCTGTGAAATTCCAGCAAAAGCCATCAGAAGAATTTTTGATGGTGATTGTTATAGAGAAATCAAGGATGGAAGAGTTTGTAAGGGTGAAAGTTTGGTTGTTGTATCCCACTACATTCCCACCTTTAAATTATGTGGGGTGAAATTGGATCCATTCATTTATCCTATTCCCACCTATGATTTTGAGAGCAAAAGGAGAAAGACAAGTTTTTATTTTCTGGATAGTTATTAGATCAATTCTATTGGTATATATGTGAGATCAAATTTCCTTACGTCTATTGAGGTTAGCAGCCGCACAGATGTTCCATGATGAGATTCTCGTTGTGGTAATTAATCAAACATATTTGAAATCCTGGGGGGAACTACTGGATTTTGAGAGAGTCCAGGTTGACTTGGGTTGTTTTCAAATCCCTACGATTAGCCCAACCCATAAACAGATCAATATCATCTAAGGCTTTGTTTACTTTATCCTCATCCTCAAATTGAATACCAATTTTGCTAGCAAACTTAGAAAAGCTAGTTATATTAGACCAAGATGCAAAATCTTCAATGTTATCCAGATCTTGATCTTTTTCATTTGTCAATGGGGAGGAGGAATCATCAAGTACATGTGATAAATTGCATGAAGAGATAAAAGAGGAGCTTGTAGAAGTACCTGGTACTTGACAGTTGACAATATGCTTCATTTTTGCCCCTTTAGGGCATTGCAACATGATCTTTTGGAATGCGGTGGTTCCTTCTCCTTGTCTAGCACTCTTTGGATGTGGACTCTACAAAGATCTTATCTCATTTATTATAACATTTTTGAGCTTTTTCAAGGTGTTTGGGCTAAAGCTTATGTCTTGGTTGTTGTCTTTTGTAGCTATTGGAGGGGTTAGGTTCAAGCTGGTTGGTGGGGAAGCTAGACTGTGTTTGAGGGTGGTTGAGGATTTGGGTCTCTTATGGTTGGATGGGATGTTTGAGTTTCCAGAGGAAGTTGTTTTGGAGTTATTTCTTACCCAGACAAGGTGTCTATCGCCTGATTTATGAGAAGGGGTAAAGGCCTTTTTACCTTTGTTTGGACAGAACTAAGAAGGTGGCTGGGTGGATAGGTCTGAGAAGGAAATTTTGTTTTCAGATGGATTTTCGTCTGATAATTTGATATTGTATATCGATTCTCCTATTCTTATGTTGATAGCTAGAGGTAGTGACATGGCTGCTTTAATGACAAAGAGGCAGTAAGCTTTGATGTATTGCGTAGGGTGTAAGGTTTCCGGGTTGATATACTGCAAGGTTGCCCCTATGGTGCAGGCTTAGCCCCTAAAGATCTCAGCTTCCCTTAGGTGAGGTGGGAGGGTTGATATGGCTACCCAGTCAGACCCTCCTGCTGGAGCTGGAAAGGCCCCTAGATTGGTCGACCATTTGGAAAGTTTTGCTTGTATGAAGCTAGACCCACAGGGGATGGTGAGAAGTTGGTTGAAAAGATGATCTATCTTGGTGCCTTTAGGGACCATGTAAATCAGTTCAGTAGGGGAAAGGATCTTGGGTTTGAGAACAGTCTGTCCTGGAATTAGGAATGCAATGGCTTAGGTGACGTCTAGGACCTTTATCTGATTATTGTCAAGGTTGTTTTCGATAGAAACCAAAATGATACTCAAGGTGAAGACTTTTAGGAGTCTCATTGAGTTGGCAGGAAGGTCTAGGGCTATGGTGTAATCCAGATGTCCAGGAGCTTCCATATTCGATGAAGAGGAGTTAGTTTTGGGAGCAGATGCTTTGGGGGGTGCAAAGAGTATGCTAGGTTCTTGAGATGAAGGTTTGTGATATGTGGGTTTGTGGTAGGGTTTTAAAGAGGGTCAACTTCTAGTGTATATATGTTTGGAAAGGGTTGGAGGATGGTCTACATATTTGGGCGGGAGATCATCTAGACATGCAAAAGGATTGTTTATGAGTGGCTAAGAGCGATATGAGAGGTCTTTGTGTTCATATGTGCCTCTTCTGGAAACTCATTGGTAATCTTTAAAATTCATGGCTTTTTCATAAAATGGTATAGGGAAAGGTCACTTTGAGGCTGTGGCAGGTCGGTGATAACCCAGAGGAAAGTGTGCCTTGTAGTTTCTTCTGAAATGTCATGTTTGATATGTTCATGAATTTAAAGTCCTTAAACCCTAATCATGGCCTTTGAATCATTGATGAGGTTTAATGTATAAAATAATGTTTGAGGCTATGTCAGATAGATATAGAATCAAAAGAGCTTTCCAATGACTATTTTTGTGTATTTTTCCAATAAATAGATGATTTTCTATGAATTTCTAAGTAATTAACCAATCATAAAACAAGGAAAAGCCACGTGGGTAAAGACATATTATTTGCACAGTGCACAGCTGGACCCGGTCAAGTCAAAGTGGCCCAATCAGGAACTGCCGGTAGGAATCAAAGCCAACCCAGTCAGTGTACGCGTCAAATAAAAAGACACATTTAAAAAACCTAAAAAAGCCCTTGTGACATTAATCGATCGATTGAAAAAGCTAGGGAAGAGGGGTAATATTACCCTTGCCATTGCTCCCTATATGCTCCATGGCGAGAGCAGTGAATGGAGCCTGAAGAACGATCATATGCCTAGAACATGGAGAGGATCGTGGACGATCTAACAATGTCATAGACACCATCTCATCCCTCGCATCACGACGATGACATAGAGATAAAACCCAAGTTCCTAGGACGCACTGGGATGTCAGACCTCATGGCACAACTATGTGTTTGCAGAGCACAACCATTGTTGCCAAAGGACAGAAGACGAGAAAAGACTTAAGGTGATCAAGAAAGGAAAGTCATGATGTCTTGTAGAGTCAAACCAATGTCGAACACGCAACCATGAAATGAAAGGACCACCGTATCCCCGATATTCTTCGAAGGAACATGAGTAACAGGGGAGAGATTCAAAACCTAAAACTATGTATAGAAGTTGGTGTTCAAGAAACTAAAGGACATAAAACTGCTAACATGGTCAGTCGAACTCCCTCGTATCATTTTCAAGACCTGAAGTGCATAGAACCATCATAGAATCTTACACCGGTGAGGTCACACGACACGGCTACAAGTCACGGTGTCTCCGGAAAAACCAAGGCAAAGAATCGATCGGGAGAGCATTGTAAAGGTCTATAGATGCTTACAGGCCCCTCAATTGTAGAGATGGTTCCAGAGAAGCACTACAGTAAGGTGGAGGTCTTCGTAGGGCCAGTCGAGTAGGTTGAGGTGTTTGGAGGCTTCTGAGCATAAATTGGGGGAGGAGGAGGATGAGTCGGGATCTAGGAGGTCTCTTGAAACCCTAAAGTAAGGAGGGAAAGAGGGATGGTGGCGGTGCTAGAAATCTGCGGAGAGGGAGACTGATGCCCTAATGGGATTTCTTATATAGGTCGAAGGAGAAGGTGAGTAAGGACTTTTTGGTTTTGGATAGACCTTGTAGTTTCATCGATGAAAGAATTAATGCAAACTATTCATTTTGGAGG
This sequence comes from Alisma plantago-aquatica, assembly GCA_963693085.1. NCBI lineage: Eukaryota > Viridiplantae > Streptophyta > Magnoliopsida > Alismatales > Alismataceae > Alisma > Alisma plantago-aquatica. The sequence continues at coordinate 1,890,491,387 of OY856409.1, forward strand.
GAAAAAGAGATCGGGGAAGCAACATCCTGCAAAATGGCTCGGTCGAACGGATAGTGTGGAGGTAGATGACGATGTGGGGAGCATCAGATTAGATCGAACGGTCACAATTGCATGTGAGAAAAAGGAAATAGTAAAGGAGCATGTGAGAGCATTGAATAACTAAAACTATAGAGTGATTCCATGCATTATAAATGTATTTGTAATTATTCCTTAATCAAACTATATGGAAAACTTCCCAAATTCATTTAGGGGGTCAAGCTTGGTCAACATGATACCAAATTTGGACCACACGTCCAATAAGTAGTCTAGATCTTTTCAAGACACTTAAATTTTTGTTTTGACTATATATGTTCATTAATTCATTAAAAGTTATTCATCTTGAATTATGTACATAAATAGTGGAATAACACGCACTATCTTTCCATAAATTATGTACACAAAAGGTGGAATAACAACCTCTTTCATGTTTGGATTAAGTTTCATTTGAGGGTCTATAGAAGGTTTGTACTCTTCTACCATTGGAATTTTATGCATGCAAATAGCTTGATTGATTCCTATCAAATCAGCCATTTTGTATTCGAAAGCAGCTTTCCTCTTCCTAAGCTCAATCTTGTGCTTGGTTTCCTATTCATAGGTAAGATCGGAGTTAATGATAGCAAGATAAAGTTGTTGTTCATAAAGGAAGACATACTTAAGACCTTTAGGGAGGGGTTTCCTCTTGGGTTCCTTAGGGGGTTCAGGTTTTTCATCCACGAGAGAGATCATTTTGAGGTCCTCAAATTCTTCATCATGGATCTCCTCAAAGGTGTCAACATGAAGTATGTATTGCTCAAGTTGCTCATCTTCAAAGCCACAATCAATAGGGTTCACGAGCGCATTCTGGAGGGGATCCTCAACTAGTACCTATTCTTGTCTCAACTATTGGAGATTCTCAATACAATCAAGGGGATAAACCTCATTTGGAGGCTTGGTCCCCGCATGCTTTTGAACACCCTAAACTTTAGGGTTTGTTTTACTAGGCGCAAGAAGATGGTTCCAGCCTCGACATCAATCAAATCATGAGATATGGCCAAAAAGGGACGGCCAAATATGATGGGGTATCGTAAGTATCCCTTTATGTCCATGATGATAAAGTCACATGGGACATAAGCATCTTTCCCAACCCTTACAGGTATGTCTTCAATGATACCCATAGGTTTTTTCATAGAGGAATCAGACAATTGGATGGTCATGGAAGTAAGAAGCATGTCAATAAATCCCAGCCTCCTACAAAGACTGTAGGTCATTATAGAAATACTAGCACCCAAATCTGCAAGGCCCTTCTGCAAGCATTATCACCTAGGAAAAACCTAATCCCAAAGGAACTAGGATCTTTCATCTTCTTAGGCATTTTTCTTTGAATGATGTCTAAAGTATTTCTAGCAAGCATTACTATCTCATTCTCTTCAGTTGTATACTGGCTAGTCAATAAGGTTTTCATGTACTTGGACCATGTAGGCTTATCATCTAGAGAATCAAGGAAAGGAATATCCACATGCAACTTTTTCATGTCATCCCTAAATTTCATGAAACGAGTATCAAGCCTAGTTTGCTTTAGGAGGGCATGGTATGGAGGATAGGGTTTGTATACAAATATTTTTGACTCGTCAATTTCCACAGGTGGGGCCACATGAGTAGGGACGGTATCTTTAGGTTCATGAGGAGTGTCAATAATCACAGTGTCATCATCCTCAAAATATAAAGGTACAACTACGGGGGAGCAACCATAAGTTGTTCAGGATGTTTTGGATTGTTTTTAGGTTGTCTAGAAAATGTGTTGTCTGGTGGCTTTTTTTGGGAAAAGAATTGGGCTAACATAGTGTCAGTTTTCTTTTGGTAAGCTTGATGGGAAAGAAGGATTTGGTTTGTGGAAAGGATGCATTGTTCCAGGGTAGCTAACCTTTCATCAGTGGAGGGTGTGGGAGCATTTTGTTGTGCTTGAGGTTGGGGTGGTGTCTGATTAAGGTTTTGAAATTGTTGCCCTTGATAACGCCCACGATTTTGGAAATTACCACTATACTTCCCTTGATTCCCAAAGTTCCTTTGATTTTTATTATATGGGAAACTTGTTGGTGAACGGTAGTTGGATTGGGGGTGTGAAGGTCTTTATGGGAGGGAGTTGAGAGGATTTTTTAGCTCCTGCAGGATTTCCATATTGGAATCTGGGGTGGTTTCTAGCTTGGTTAGGATTGTAGTAAGACTGGACCGGGATACTATGGATTGAGTTTAGGTCCTCTAATTGACCAACTTTCAGTTGCATGGGGGTGTTTTAAAGTTATTAACATTGAAGGGTACCATGATCCTACCCTTGGGAAATCATGTATAGAGCTTTTGTAGCTCTAACTTATTCAGGTTTCCTCTCATAGGCATTGATGGTGGACTTGAGGTGATCCTATTTTAAAGAAATCAACTTAAGGGCTTCAATGATGTTTTTGATGTCAGGGTCTCCCTCAGCCATAACTACCTTGAGAACCCCATTGGTACCTCGTCTAGCTTGTGTTTCAAAAGCACGCTTCATGACTCCCCAAGTTTCTTCTAGACTTTGGAACATAAAACTTCCTCCAAGAACTTCTTGGTGTCATCATCTACACCTCGATAAAATATCTCAATGAGTTGAGATTGAGTGATGTCATGATGAGGGAAAAGTTGGACAAGTTCCCTAAATCTCTCCCAAGCTTCTCCAAGAGTTTCCCTTGGGACCACTAAAAAGAGAATGAGTTGTCCCCTGATTTCATAGGTGAGGGAAAAGGGGAAATATTTATCTAAGAACTTTGTTTGTAGGGCCTCCCAGGTGGTGGCCTGTTCTTCACTCTCCATGGAATTATACCAATTGTTGGCTTGCCCTGAAAGAGAGTACTTTAACAATCATATTCTAATGGCGTCTTCAGAAGCACATGAGATCTTATGAAAAGAACAAAGGTCGGTTAAACAATGGAGATTATCCTAACAACTCTCACCCTTGTTCCCAGAAAAAGGGTTGGCATGGAGCATGGTGATCCATTGGGTGCGGATCTCGAATTAGGGGGTTGTAATTTCATGTGGCACAAGGGGATGTGGTGCATATCTTGTTTTAGGTGTAGAAAAATCCTTGAATTGTTTTTGTCTCTCAGTCTCCCTCTGAGCAGCTTCTAAGGCCTTTTGGTCAGCTACATTGGTTGCATGTAGAGCAACTTCCTAAGCCGCACGTTCAACCATCATTCACTCTCTTTGAGAAGCAAGTGCTTGCTCAATCCTATAGGTAACTACCCCGTCATCCATCCTAACTGTGTTTTGTCAGTTTAATCGATGAAATGTTCTCTCTGGATCGGGATCAAAAACTAGCGGCATGAAATCAGCATTCGGTGGGCGGCGCATGCATAATTTATGATTGACAAATAATATACTAATGCATAAAAAATGTCTTGATGGAATGGAAACTCAGTAAAAAGAGGAGATAGTACTTTCGAAATGCTACTCGGAAGGCATAAGAAAGAAACAGAAGAAGAAAAAAAGTTTTTCAAAAAAAAATTCAGGATTCAAGAAAACAATCAATTAAAGCTAGTATAGAAGGGTTGATCCCACAGGACAACATTTTTAAGATTATTTTCTCTTAACACAATTGATTTTTTTCACTTATTTCTTTGTAGAGTTTTTGAATATATGAATGAGAAAGTAAACTCAGATTGGGGTTGATTCATTACTTTAGAACAATAAATTAAAGTGCAAAAGAAATAAATTACACTAAAGCAATGAAAGGAAAAGATTATACTAAGACACGAAAGTAAATAAAGAATATTTTTAGAACACAAAGATTATCTAAGACAAGAAATAAGTGCAACAAATAAAAAGAGAGTGATGGAAAACAAGTGTTGAAAGAATGATTGGATCAGAAGGGAAAGCATCGAGGCTTTGGGGGTTTCACCACCTTAGCCAAAGTGAAAATAAGATCAAGAGATACATGACAAGTAAGTTAGAAGCGGGTATGCAAATTATCTATAAATAAAATGCAAGACACAAATTCCATGTGAACCTATTGGTCCTAGGGTTCACACATCTTAGTCCTTCATCCTAAAGAGGATTTTTCTACGATCACATCCAAATCATCATGTAATCGGTTTAGGTGTTATAAATCCTTGTTTCTACGGTTGCATCCACTGGGATTAACCCACGATAAAAATGATTAATTACTTCATTTAAATCAGAAATTTCTCAACCAAAAACCATATATCTAAAAGTCATAAAAAATTAATCTGATCAACACATGGCTAAGGGGATACTCCGCTCTCCTCGATAAAGAAACTACTCACTAGCCATGCTAATAGATGGAGAAACAAGGAGAAGAAGGTAGGAAGCCATAGACCACAATGACACAATCTCTAAGGAAACTAATGTTGGTGACAATTAAATGGCTTCCTCTCTTAATCCTTCTTTCTAAAAGAAAGAACAAGAACAAAGAAGAAATCTAGATCTGGAGACAAGAACCAAATTTTATTACAAAATGAAAGATTACACTATGAATTGAAAGTAACAGAGTTCCAATAATAAAATGCGAGCACAAAATTGAGCACCCTTTTCTTAGTGGAGTCCCCCCTCCTTTTATAGGGGAATGAGGGGTGGAAACCCTAAAATGGGGGAGAAATAAGTGGGTGTGGCACCTGCTAAAAAATACTGCTCACGAGCTGCAAAGCACCCATCTGGATAAACTAAGATAGTTGTCTAGTGGCAGATGTGGCGTGGCCTGAAGGTTGTTGATGAAACCCTAATGAGAGGGTGGCAGCGCCCTTTGACTCGATTACTTGGGCTCAAAGTAATGTTCAAAACGGCTATTTTGGCTTGTGAAACACCCGTCTCGCACTATCGTTCATGAAACCTAAGGGTTTAAACCCTAGTTGAGTGGTGTCTTGGACGTTTGATCTAGTAGGATCATGAGATGACAGTCTGGAGTAGCTCGGGTGATCGGCTAGGACCATGAGATGATCGTCCCATTGAAGCGAGACGTCTGTCCGAAGTGTTGAGGTAGCATGTTGAGTTGAGAACCAAGTGGTCTTCTGGCTCTAGGGTTTGGGCTTCATGGATGTGAAACAACCGTTTGATTCTACGAGAAGGTTGCCTCGCGTTTCCAGGAGGTAAAATCCTTACTTTGAAGGAAAAACCTACAGAAAGTGAAAAAAAGAATTAAATATTTGCATAATAAATCAAAAAGTGGGTAAATTGTGAATTGTCCTAGAAATTACTAAAAAAGAGATAAGTTATAATGACAAAGACTATGAAAATTATGTAAAAAGATAGACGCATATGCATTCATCACACAGTCGAGGACCCATCTTGCCCCATGATCTTTGGACAACCCTTCATGTCAATGGCATGATCTCTTTTTGATGTCGAAGAAGGATTATTATGATTTGACTTGGAAATGACCACACTTATTTTAGGGTCCAATATTATACAACAAGCCCCTCTTTGTTTGAGTCAATCTATCTCACCCATTGCTACAAATAGCTAATTCATGATATTCAAAAACATAATGACATTGTAGATCCTTTGACGAGGGCCTTTATAAATTGACCATCTAATATCAATGGACATGACATTGAGGAATTATTGGAGTATCCTAAGACTGAATAAGATAGTGCAATTATCTTGGATGAATTGGAAGACCTTGGAGTTGAAATTTCCAATTATGTTTCCCTGAAATGAACCATGCTTGGTGAAGAAGCCCAAAAAACCTTTAAATGAGTTGAGACAACACCTAGGGCGTCTTCAGTATCAGTTCTTAGATAAATAAGGAAGAATCCAATTGTAATCAACATGGCCCTATATGAGGAACAAAGGGGAAATAAATTTTAAAGTTAAGATTGAGAAGGAAAGCTAGTAGATGTTTTGTAGATGATGTTGCATGCAAAAAAATTATTTGGAAGAAGATACTAAACATATAGCTCAAGGGAATAAATGTCCAAACTAACATTTGTTTGACATCGTTAGGAAATAAGTAACTAAGTCGTGTTACGCCAGGACCATCTATGCCATTAGTGACACCCTATGGGTGAGTCATGTCCATTTTGTACCCAGGAAAGGAAGTATGACAGTAGTAAAGGGAGATAATGGAATTGAACCTGCAAGAAGGGAAGTGATAGGGTGGAGAATGTGCATTGACTACAAAATTATTAATGCACACACAAAGAAATTCCATTTCCCATTATCAACCATGGATCGGGTTCGCGAATTCCTTGTACACAACTTTTATTCTACTATTTTTACGGATACTGTAGATTCTATCAAATTCAAATTCAGATCAACGATAATGAAAATATAATATTCACATGTTAATAACATATGTATGCATTTTCATAATGATATTTGTCTTATGAAATGCACCTTCTCCATTTTAGAGATGTGTAGTTTCTATTTTTTACTTCCCAGAAGATCTCATGGAAGTTTTCATATATGATTTCTCCTTATGTGGTTCCAACTATGGGGATGGCCTACAAAACCTCTCTTTAGTCTTGCAAAGATGCAAATAAAAACACCTAGTTCTAAAATGGGATAACTAATAGTTAATGGTCCAAGAAGGAATAGTGTTGGGATAGAGGTTTCAGAAAGAGGAATAGAGAAGCACCAAAGTAAGATTGAAACTAAATCTAAATTTCATCTGCCAAAATTCATAACATAAGTGAGAAGTTTCTTAGGGATTGCAATAAGCTATTTGCATCTTCATTAAAGACTTTTCAAATATATCCAAACTTTTATATATCTTAGTTCAAAGCGTTTATTTTAAATTTGTTGAAAATTATTTAAAGACTTTCAACATTCTAAAGAATGCATTCTCTATAGAAACAATCATTTAGGTGCACATTGGGACTTACCTTTGGAGTTGATGTGTGACACAATTGATTATGTAGTCGATGCAAGCCTTGGTTGGAGGAAGGAAAAATATTATGTCATTTACTATGAAAGTAAAACTCTAGATGAAGGCCAAGTCAACTATATGACTACACATAAAAAATACTCGCTACAATTTATGCATTTGAAAATTTCAAGCCTTACTTGACATGAGCTAAATTCATAGTGTATACTTTCCATCAGTTTATCAAGTATCTTATGACAAGGAAGGATACAAAGGCCAAGATTCTGATATGGGACTCCTCTTATAGGAACTTGACCATACAATTGTTGACAAAAAGGGATAAAAAATTTGGTACTTGACCACTTGCCAATAATACTTCTAGAAGATGATAATTTCCTACCAATATGTGATATATGTATCCAAGTGAATCCCTAATGTTATCTAAGGCTATTGAAAATGTGATATTATTATATGCTTACACTGTATATCATGTTGACAACTGCCCCTTGTGATCACTTATAATCAGAAAAAAAAACTCTTTTTGGAGGTGAAGGTTTACTATTAGGATGACTTCATTCTCTTTTGAAAGTGTATTGACAACCTATACTAAAGATGTATGACCGAGGTGAAATCACCATATATAATCTACAAGTGTCATGCATCCCCATACAGTGGATCATACAACAACAAAGGTTCTACATTAGGATTTTAATGACCTTCTATTTTCAAGGATGTGTAAGATTATGTAAAGGCTTGCAATGAATGTTAGAGAATTGGTGAACCTCTAGATTCAATGAAATGTGTATGTGTGACTAAATTGAAGTTGAAAATTTTGAGGTATGGGGAATTGTCTACAGGGGTCCATTCACAACTTCATTTGGAAGTATGTTTATTTTGGTTGAAATAGACTATGTTTCAAAGTGAGCAGAAGCAATTGCAACTCCAACATGTGATGCAAAAGCAATTATGAAGATGTTTAGTAAGATCATCTTCCCAAGGTATGGAGCTGCCAAAATTGTCAAAAGTGATGTGGCTTTTCTATAAGACAATTTTTATCAATTTTGAGAAAATATGGAGTCAAATAAGGTTGTCACGCCTACCAACTTCAAAAATTAGGTCAAGTTGAAGTATCAAATGGGTAGATCAAATAAATTATAGAAATAGTAGTGGGAAAATAAAGAGAGGACCGGACATATAAACTTGATGATGCCTTTTGGGCATACACAACAGCTTTAAAAACACAATAGGAACCACTCCATGCATGCTAATATATGACAAAAGCATTCCACCTACCTCATTAGCACAAATCCTAGCCTTTTGTCTCCAATGAAAAGATCACTCACTATCATCATTGTTCTCCTTGTAATGAGGAGAGAAGTTCTCCTAGGGTTCCCCTAGTTCCACTGTCACATAGCCAAGAACAAAATCAACAACAATGAGATTTGATTTATCCTTGCCAACCTCCTCAATAGGGGAAGCCATTATCATGATCTCTACCATCATCACCATCAATGAAAGCTTATCTCTTAAGACACAATCAACGAACGGGGTTTCATTGATAAGAAGATTCTTGTCGAGTAAGAAGTTTTATTGTTTGAGTAACCCCTCCTCAACAAGTAATAAAGTTTTCATCAACCCTAGTTCATCAGTAAACGACTCTCTATAACTTTATTATATCAATGACAACTTTTTTGGCCTATTTTCATCAATTTTGATCAGTGAACCTATTTCATCCATTGTCATTAACTGTCACCAAAAATAATTTTTATCAATTTTAGATCATCATTTTCATCACCTATCAGTCATCAAATTCTATCAGTTACAGTCATCTTCATCTTTAGTTGACACTTAGATCAGTTTCCTACCCTATTTTTCTTACTAATGAAAATCCATTGGTCAATTTTTTTTTATTAGTTAACTTTTCCACCTTCATTAACAACCTTTAATTGATTTTTGACTTACTCTATTATCCATCTACTGTAATCTAATTAGTACCAATGATTTTTCATCAATTGTTATCAAGCCAACATCAACTATATCAACGATATACATTGTCTATAGCCAAGATGACATGCTCATCAAAATTCTCTAAGTCAGACTTAGGGCTAGAATTGGTTGCAATGCAACATGTTGCAAGGCTATGGAGTGCAAGAAACCTACTAAGGATGAAGTGGCCCTCTAGAGGGATGAAGTTTGAAGCGACAGTTGAATGAGACAAAGAGTCCAAAAGTTATAGCTTAAAAATAGAAGAGCATGGGGATCCAATTTCAGGAAGTATGCAAGTCATGTACCTAGAAGACAATCAAAGGCATCTACAAGAGCCCAACCCACCAGAGCAGTCTTCGTTAGAGGTAGATGAAGCCTCAACATCATACAAATACACACTTCAAAAGGTAGATATGAAACCTGGAAAGGAAAGAAGTTAACCCCCCCCAAAAAAAAAACTTAGTGAAGAAGAAGACCATGGAAAGGAAATGAGCTGACAAAGAAACAGAGGTTGTACTTAGGACAGTCAGTAGAACAAAATCTATAGTGCAGTCCTCCAGCTAAGATCACACCCATTGAACTTGAAGCAACACCATCATATATTCATTCTAATAATTGTTTCATCCCTAGAGATGAGGATTGTCAAAAGAACTAAAAAATAATGGATATGAAAAGAATATTCAAGGTGATAACGTACAGGTGCATTAGAACCCTGGACGAGTTGGGTATTTGTGATAGGTTCAAGGAGCTCCTATGAACCTAGAATATTTACTATGATATGAAGTTAGAGTTTATGTCCTCTTTATTAAGACTCTCCATTGAAAAGAGCGAGCATGATCACTATGGAGGAAAATACAATTTTACAGTCAAAGTATCCAAGAAGGACCATATACTGATGAAAAAGATGATGAATATGATCTTATGCAAGATAGATAAAGAGGTGGTTTGTGCGAACAACTCAAAATGAGATATGGAGTTTATAGGGTTCAACAGAGATTGACTTGGGAATTTCTCATAAATGACAAGTTCTATAAACCCAGTCAATTCACAAGTTCATATGTGCATTCTAGGATGGTGTGCATTATTCATAAGCTTATAATTTGCACGATCTTCACTAGACCTGATATAGGGAAATTAAACAGGGAGGATCTTCACATATTGTGCTTCATATTAAAAAATAAGAGAATGAAAATAATAAGTTTGTTGATTGATAAACTGATACCAAGTGGTCCAAAAGGGTCAAAAGAACTCTACATGGGAGGTCTTGTCACTCTGATTAGAAATTGAATATATTACCCCATGATTCCATGTAACTACAACAAACAAAGGGGGCCCAATCATTTACATCAATTACCTCATGTCCAAAAAATTCTGGAAAGAAAGAAAAGGAACCATAAAATCTTCAACATATTTAAGAAGTTTGATGACCTCCTACCCCTCCCTGAGATGTACAGTTACAATTATAATAAACTTCTTTCTCATAAGAAGAATTACTAAAAATGATCTCTAGATCTATGATCTTCACTATGATGGATAGGCCAAAGGAAGGCATTATAGCTAAGGGAAAGGAAGTAGTAGAAACCAGACCTCTTGAGTCATCCAAAGAAGAAAAGGGGACAATGCTACAAAGCATGCTAAAAAAGGCTAATTATTAGGATGCCCAAGAAAGCTATAAAAGAGCCTAAAAGAGAAGTAGATCCTTAACTCAGCAATCACTAACTAAGAACACTATAGTAGTGGTTTCATAACCAACTACTCAACCTAAGGAGACAACTACTAAGATGGATAGTCAAGATGTTGAACAAGCCCAACACATAACATTGGAAATAGTGATGTCCCCTACATGGAGAAGTTGACATAGCTGATATAGAAATCATTAGCATGAGGGGGACCATCAACTACTCTCCACTTGTAGAGAACCAAAAGAAGGAGTTGGAGGAGCCGACAAACAAAGGGATGATTTATCCCCCTACACCAAGAGCCATCATGAAGCAAACTCCTTCAACAAGTAGTTAATCAAACACAACCACTAAATTTATGGAGTTTTGGGTGGCAGTTTGACATAACGCATGAGATGGTTGTCACTTATGCACATAATATTTCTAGTTTATCTTTGGATGTAAAACACTAACCACATAGGTCAATAAAATAACAACACAAATGAAATTGCTTGTGTGACTTACCTAACACCATGAGCACCTACCAACCATCCAAAACCAAATGAATGAAGCCATGATAAACATTGCAAAACAAATCACAAGGTTGAAAAAGAAATGCAAAGAATTGCATAAAGAAACGTACAAGATGCAATGAGAACATATCTTAGACAAAGAAGAAAATTAGAAAAAGAGGAAGGAAGCATCGCCAACACCACTATAAGGAAAAGATAAAATTGAAGCCACCTAATCACTGTAATCAAAGAGTTCCACAAAATTGAATGGTGTCCCCCTCACCAACTCGTAAGACTAGAAAACATGACAAAGTGGGCATGGCTATGGTAGTCCACATGCAAAATATAAAAGCTATTGCTACAACAACATCACCAGTGTACTTTGCCACATCAGTACAGTCATATCACGATGATAGGAATGAATTTGTAAAAAAAACATTGGTGACTTCAAAGAAGATGATGAAGTTGAGATAAACTCAATAGTTTCCCCAGGGCAATTGACTAATGTACCATCAACAAAGGGGAAGCAAGGACAAACATAGGTTGCAGAAGAAAAAACAAGAAACCTAATGTAGCAGTGATGACAAATGTTAACTATGAAGAAGCAGTGGGTGAAAACAATGTAGTTATAGCACAAAGACAACTAACAGATGAGATGGTGCAGGAAACTATAGAAGATGTGATGGAGAAATTAGAAAATATTTTTCATTATGAAGTTCCACCACCACCACCATTTGGAGAAACTTGCAGTGAATTCCTCTCTAGACACACACAAAACCATTTGTTATGACAAGAGCCCAGCAAAAAGATAAAATGGAGGCAAGCCATAAAGATAGCTTGTTTGGAAATGATGAGGGAAACATTCAAAGCTTCTTTCACAATGCTTCCAATGGAATGGCCAATCCAATCTTCCCTAAATGAGAAATCCCTAATGATATAAGAAGACTCAAGCCAATACCTCTCTCTTGCAAAATGAAGGATATGCTCATGACGTCCATGTCTAGAATACTATTGAGAAACATACATTTCCTCAGTAACAATTTAGATGACAATAAACCTAGGAGATGTTTTTATGTAAACTAGGGCCACATTTTGAAAAGTGAAGATTTCCAAAGTACATTCAAGACAAAAGCTTCAACAATAAAAAGATTCTTCAAAGTTCTTTGTGGCACCATTATAGAAATATTTTGGTACCTAGATAGAGAGGGGATTTCCTTCAATGTAACACCAACTTTATCATCCCGCCTATACAAAAACACCATAGATGCATTGTGGATCAAATAACTCATTGCATCATTACAAAAAAATATATTAATAAACAGCATCATGCTGCCCTACAAAGTTAAAGATCAATGGACTCTATCCTTATTGGACTTAGTAAATCACCAAGGCGTGATATACAATGACAACAAAAAATAATTCATGAGGAAGAAACTTCTTTTTCATGACCTTGAAGCCATAAATGTACAAAGAATGCTTAGTCTAGAGAACAAAATCAAAGCATTGATGACTGGAACACATCTGGATTGAAAATTTTCACGATAAATTCACATGTCCCCCAACAACTACAATACTTGATGGAACAATACCTTTATCATTATGTGAATGAAGGAAGCTCTGATAGGAGAATACATCTTTTAATTATAATCAATGAAGACTTACATTGGTTGTGTGGTATGTATGTCATGGAAGATATCCATCATAGAAGATTATTCTACAATTCCTCCACTGATACAATTCCAAGATAGTTGTATACTACCATACCCCTTCTAAAAAAAATATGTGGAGGGAAGAGTTGCAAACTCTATGGACTTAACCAACCTAGCACAAAGAACAAAAATAAATCCCTTTTCAAATTGGGCCAGAAAATAAGCAATCGCATATCAAGATTCATAATAGCACAAGCAACACAACGAAGTCCTACTTCATATGAAGTCAGCATCAAAATAACAAGATGGTCTAGAAACATTAATTTCACCATATAAGTCTATAGCTCCACAACAAGACCAAAAATAGTTATTGTCCAAAGAATATGAATGATTCAAAACAACATATGTGACTCATCCCACATTTGATCTAGAACAAGAGAATATGCTAGAGTAGACTCAAAAGGAACAACTACAATATACACGTGTGGGGTATTTGAAGATAAAAATCATCTACAAAGAATAGAGATCCAAGAAAAATTCCATGAAATTTAGCCAAAGCAGCCCAAGGAAATATAGGTAAGTTGAGGAAGAAAACATACCAAATGGGCCATCCGAGATAATAAAAGTGACTTTCTAGGTCTTTGACATATGGGCATGCAATAGCCTAAATCAAGAAGACTTAGACCTACTTATGGAGAAGCTAAGAGAATACAACTAGCATGGGAATCCTAACCAGGAAACATTTTCATCATATAAGAATATCTCTAAGATATCCTAAAAATTAATGGGTACATGATTGTACATGCATTTTAGATTATCAATCCCTATTCAGGGATGAACTCCCCAATGCCCATATGGAAAGAATTCTACTACAAGGGTACATCATGGTAATAAGGATTCTAGAGAGAAATAGATGCTTAATTGAGTGGTTACAATTGTTAATTCCATGGAACATTCTTTTAACCAATATTTCATGATGCCCACTGGACCCTGATGTTGACTCAAGGTCAATTAGGTCAATGTTGACTCACGTCTAAATTGACTAAACCCGTGTTTTGATGATGACTAACCATTCCACATATTGGTGTCTAATGCCTCTACTTGAGTGTTTTCAGATTAGGTATAGACACACTCCAATTGCCCTAACTTGCGCATCTCAAATTGGAGAAAAGACAAGTCAAAGTCATACAAGTGGACGTTTTTGTAATATGATGTATATCCATTAGAATCATGTTGTAAATCACTTGTAATGATTGTATGACTTGTAATTAAGCTTAGAAAAATATCAGGAACACTTAGATCGAATATTAGAGCACTTTTAATGCAACTTTGAAAATCAATTACAGGCACTTGTTCGGTCGAGTTTCCCACCCTGAAACTCGACCGATCAACCTTGGTCGATTTTCTGAAGATTGCATCGGTCGAGTTGTGCACTCACAGAACTCGACCGATTGGGTAGTAGGCCAGTTCCAGTTGGAATGGTCGGTCGAGTTTCCTCAGAACAAACTCGACCGATCATTTCAATATCGGGATGCCTGCTACTTGATCGGTCGAGTTACACATATAGAAACTCGACCGAATGCACTGTACGGAAAAGTGCAGAAAAGTGTTTCTAGCCGTTGTGGAGTTGCAACAAGTGAAAATAGATTTGTTGCAAGCCACAAAACGGCTAGTTTTCATTCACAAGTGTTCCCAAAGGCTAAGAGGTATCCCCAGCAATAAATAGGACCCCTTGGGCTTCATTCCAAGGTTGAGCATTCATTGCAAACTCTTTGTGAGGTTCCTATTCTATAGTTGAGTGCTTCCTACAGCCTCCTCTCTCTCTCTAAGCTTAATCACTTACTACATCCATTAGAGTGAGTAGGAAATCTGTAAGAGAGCTAGTCCTATTTGTATATCTTGTGAGGCTCTCACTTTCACCACCTCCCCATTTCTCATTTGCTATCTTGAAGATGAAGGTTCTCTCTCTTGTCCAAGAGAGGTGAAGAAGAACAAGGGAAGGAGTCCCTTGGTGAAGATCAAGGCAGAAGACTTGGAGCTAGAGTGGGTAAGCCCTTGGAGAAGGCAAAAGACTCAAGCTCAAGTAGGTAAGACCTTGGTGGAAAGCTTCTCCGAGTGAAGGTGAAGTCAAAGGCGGAAGATCCAAGAAGAGTGGGTAATTCCTGCAAGGCCGAAGACTTGTGCAAGAGTGGGTAAGTCCTTGGAGAAGGCCGAAGACTCTTGCAAAGTGGGTAAGTCCTTGGTAAGGTTGAAGACTCTTTGTATTGGATAGTTAAGTCCTTTGTTGGTCATGTATTGTATGTCTTATTAATGAATATAAGAGTGCAATTGGTTGAAGTCCTAGAGGTTGACCTCTCTAGGCAAGTGGACTGACACACTTCTAGTTTGAAGTGTGGAACCACTCTAAATAGCTTGTCTAATTGGTGCATGTTCAATCTCTCTTGTCCTTGCTATGCTTGATTTAGGTGCACTCAAATTACCTATTTAACAACCTTATCTTGTCATATATTTTGAAGGTTTAATGAATTTTGTGTAAGTGCTTTCAGCTCTATTCACCCCTCCTCTAGAACATCTAATCACCCATCTAGGATCCAACAAGTGGTATCAGAGCGGGTCTTCTCCAACCATACTTCCACAAGTAGGAGAATATGGGTGACTATGAAGATGGGCAACCTTCAAAGAGAACAATAGAAGGAAACAAGAGTGAAAAAGGGATCACAAAGGCTCCATCAACAAATGAAAGCACTAGTGGAAGATCTAGTGAATTTGAAGATGGAAGATGCCATTGCACCCTCTTGACAAGCTCAATTAAAGATTTAAATGAGGTAAATCCAAGTGTTGAGATTCTAATCAATTATTATCTTAGTCAACTAAATGCTTCTAAATTTGCAAATTCTAGCTTTCTTGATAAGATTAAATTTTTAGAATCTCAACCTTCTATGACTACTTCATACATAAAGCTTGCTTCTACTATTGTTTCTCTCTCTATTGTTTCTTATGCTCTTAAATGTGCTTATGAGAGTCAAGAGCTTACTTTGTAAGGAATAGAATGTGTAGATAAAGTTTATCCTTCAAATATTACTTGTCTTGTATATGAACTTGCTTCCTTGCATAGTAGTGTAATTGCTCTTGACCCTCATACTATCTTTTCTTATAGAGAGAAAGTTTTTAATGCTCTATCTTGCGATAAAGATTCTTACATGACTAAAGATGTTTGCTTAGAAATCTATCTTGTGCATGCTAGAGATGATATGAATCTATTGTGTTTTACCTTTACTTCTCTTATGCATGACAATCATAGTTTGAGATCTTCTTTGCAAATATTTTTTGGTGATAAAAAGAATCTCAATCAAATCCTAGACCATACCGCCAAACAAATGGGTAGAGATGGCATTGGACTTGATTGTAGCCAAAGGAACAACAAAGACAAAGGACCTTCAATTTTCAATGAAGAATCCTCCAGTTCCAAGGCTACGGGCACTTGTAATTATTGCAATGAATTTGGTCATTATTCTAATTGTTGTCCTTTTAGGAAAGCACCCAAGAGCAATAGAACTTGGGTTGCTAAACTAATCCCTCCAGACCCAAAAACATGATTGGGGACCATTTCATCTTTCTTCTTGTAGGTACTTGCAAATGGATTGACTTGAGGTATTGAATTGCAAATTGTCTTGTCAATCCACATGCAAGAAGAAAGGTGAGATGTGTAGAGGGTGACAACAAGTGGAAAAGCAATGGTAAGCACAAAGGTAATGGTTTTATTGCTTATAACCTATCCTAACTTGTTTTTGTCAAGTTAGTGTGCACTATACATATGGTTTTTGAGTCAAAAGTGGTATTTTGTGTTTCTCTTCACACTCTTGCTCAAAAACTGTTTCTAATGCTTATATAGTGCATTACCAACTTGCTTAGACATGCTTGGATATGGTTTGTATTTTTAGCATGCCTTTAAATATGTTTTTATGAAATATATGTGCTTTTTGACAACTGCTCTGTCGGTCGAGTTTTCCCTAGTGAAACTCGACCGATGGGCACCAATAGGTGTTTCCAGCAGCTGTCATCGATCGAGTTGTCCATGCACAGAACTCGACCGATAACACTGTGCACAATATATACATTTGGCTTATTGAGTGAGAATTTCCCTCTCAACTAGATCTTCTCAACCAATAGCTTTATTCTTTGGAACTCTCATTTGGTACCTTTATATATGCATATTGCCATGATCTAAATTTCCTATCTTGCTTACAACTCTATCTCTCTAATTGCTCTAAATTGGTATATCTATATCTTGCAATTACTTGCTTTGAGTTGTTTTGCAGGTTTTGATGATGATCGCTTTGGATCTCTTGGTTGTGTCTTAAATTGCTTCCGTTGTGCTCTAACTTGCTACATCTATAGGTGTATATCTTGTATTTGATACAACCTTGAGGTTCTTAGGGGTAATCATCTTATGGTAAGGATGCATATCTAGTGAGTTATATCCTTTCATGCTTCTAAAATTGCATATCTCTCTGTTTGGATATATCTCTACATCTACTCATAGATTTCTTTATCTTTTGGTATCTCTTGCTATTCTCTAAATCCTACTAGTAGTCCTAACTTGTAATATCATCTACTAGTAGTTCATATACATGTAGTTCTAACCCTGTCAATAATTGCCATCTTTGATCATCTATATGTTATGCTTGTATCTTATCTCATACATGCTCAAGATTGTTCCTTGAATTGCATATCTACTATATTGAGTTACTTGCATAACATTGTGATGCAGGGCACATAGAGCTACATTATATATAGAAATTGGAGCATTTTTGGATTTTATGCAGATTTTGCTCTAGTTTCAGTTTTTGCTGCAAGTATAGTGTTTTTTATGCAGAAACACTCTTCTGAGCAAGACTCATCGCTGTGCTATGAGCTCCGATGGTTTTTGGTCAAATTCCATCATCTTGAGGGTCAAAATTGTGATTTATTGTTTTTCTGCAGCACTTTATCTTGCATTTTTTGGGTTGTTCAAGTATATGCTTTAACTTGCTTTTCTTTCTATGCTTGGACAAGCCCCTATCTGCGCTCTTCTACTCTCCTTATATATTTGTGTTATCTCCTTTCTCTTTAACAAGTGATGTTTCTTTTTTTTCATACCCCCACCTTTTTGAAATGACAAAGGGGGAGAAAGGTATGTCTTCTTTTAAAAAGAGGAAGAAGGCATGTCTTACATGAAGAAGAGAAGTATGTCCATGTAAAGGGGAGAAGGTAAAGGGGAGGAGACATATATGTGTAGACATATATGAGTATAATATATAGTTTCTATAAATGTTATGAAAGCTAACCATACAGGAAAAATAGCATCAATGGAGGGGGAGTATGAAAACTCCATGCGCATCAATTGAGGGGGAGCATATGAACTCAATTCTATTGAAACCCCTAGGTTTCTCCAAAGGTATGACTTTACTTTAAAGCTTTCAATACATTTATGGAATGGTTTGTCATCTTCAAAAAGGGGGAGAATGTTGACTCAAGGTCAATTAGGTCAATGTTGACTCACGTCTACATTGACTAAACCCGTATTTTGATGATGACTAACCATTCCACATATTGGTGTCTAATGCCTCTACTTGAGTGTTTTCAGATTAGGTATAGACACACTCCAATTGCCCTAACTTGCGCATCTCAAATTGGAGAAAAGACAAGTCAAAGTCATACAAGTGGACCTTTTTGTAATATGATGTATATCCATTAAATCATGTTGTAAATCACTTGTAATGATTGTATGACTTGTAATTAAGCTTAGAAAAATATCAGGAACACTTAGATCGAATATTAGTGCATTTTTAATGCAACTTTGAAAATCAATTACAGGCACTTGTTCGGTCGAGTTTCCCACCCTAAAACTCGACCGATCAACCTTGGTCGATTTTCTGAAGATTGCATCGGTCGAGTTGTGCACTCACAGAACTCGACCGATTGGGTAGTAGGCCAGTTCCAGTTGGAATGGTCGGTCGAGTTTCCTCAGAACAAACTCGACCGATCATTTCAATATCGGGTTGCCTGCTACTTGATCGGTCGAGTTACACATATAGAAACTCGACCAAATGCACTGTACGGAAAAGTGCAGAAAAGTGTTTCTAGCCGTTGTGGAGTTGCAACAAGTGAAATCAGATCCGTTGCAAGCCACAAAACGGTTAGTTTTCGTTCACAAGTGTTCCCAAAGGCTAAGAGGCATCCCCAGCTATAAATAGGACCCCTTGGGCTTCATTCCAAGGTTGAGCATTCATTGCAAACTCGTTGTGAGGTTCCTATTCTATAGTTGAGTGCTTCCTACTACCTCCTCTCTCTCTCTAAGCTTAATCACTTGCTACATCCATTAGAGTGAGTAGGAAATCTGTAAGAGAGCTAGTCCTATTTGTATATCTTGTGAGGCTCTCACTTCCACCACCTCCCCATCTCTCATTTGCTATCTTGAAGATGAAGGTTCTCTCTCTTGTCCAAGAGAGGTGAAGAAGAACAAGGGAAGGAGTCCCTTGGTGAAGATCAAGGCAGAAGACTTGGAGCTAGAGTGGGTAAGCCCTTGGAGAAGGCAAAAGACTCAAGCTCAAGTAGGTAAGACCTTGGTGGAAAGCTTCTCCGAGTGAAGGTGAAGTCAAAGGCGGAAGATCCAAGAAGAGTGGGTAATTCCTGCAAGGCCAAAGACTTGTGCAAGAGTGGGTAAGTCCTTGGAGAAGGCCGAAGACTCTTGCAAAGTGGGTAAGTCCTTGGTAAGGTTGAAGACTCTTTGTATTGGATAGGTAAGTCCTTTGTTGGTCATGTATTGTATGTCTTATTAATGAATATAAGAGTGCAATTGGTTGAAGTCCTAGAGGTTGACCTCTCTAGGCAAGTGGACTGACACACTTCTAGTTTGAAGTGTGGAACCACTCTAAATAGCTTGTCTAATTGGTGCATGTTCAATCTCTCTTATCCTTGCTATGCTTGATTTAGTTGCACTCAAATTACCTATTTAGCAACCTTATCTTGTCATATATTTTGTAGGTTTAATGAATTTTGTGTAAGTGCTTTCAGCTCTATTCACCCCCCTCTAGAGCATCTAATCACCCATCTAGGATCCAACAAGTGGTATCAGAGCGGGTCTTCTCCAACCATACTTCCACAAGTAGGAGAATATGGGTGACTATGAAGATGGGCAACCTTCAAAGAGAACAATAGAAGGAAACAAGAGTGAAAAAGGGATCACAAAGGCTCCATCAACAAATGAAAGCACTAGTGGAAGATCTAGTGAATTTGAAGATGGATGATGCCATTGCACCCTCTTGACAAGCTCAATTAAAGATTTAAATGAGGTAAATCCAAGTGTTGAGATTCTAATCAATTATTATCTTAGTCAACTAAATGCTTCTAAATTTGCAAATTCTAGCTTTCTTGATAAGATTAAATTTTTAGAATCTCAACCTTCTATGACTACTTCATACATAGAGCTTGCTTCTACTATTGTTTCTCTCTCTCTATTGTTTCTTATGCTCTTAAATGTGCTTATGAGAGTCAAGAGCTTACTTTGCAAGGAATAGAATGTGTAGATAAAGTTTATCATTCAAATATTACTTGTCTTGTATATGAACTTGCTTCCTTGCATAGTAGTGTAATTTCTCTTGACCCTCATACTATCTTTTCTTATAGAGAGAAAGTTTTTAATGCTCTATCTTGTGATAAAGATTCTTACATGACTAAAGATGTTTGCTTAGAAATCTATCTTGTGCATGCTAGAGATGATATGAATCTATTGTGTTTTACCTTTACTTCTCTTATGCATGACAATCATAGTTTGAGATCTTCTTTGCAAATATTTTTTGGTGATAAAAAGAATCTCAATCAAATCCTAGACCATACCGCCAAACAAATGGGTAGAGATGGCATTGGACTTGATTGTAGCCAAAGGAACAACAAAGACAAAGGACCTTCAATTTTCAATGAAGAATCCTCCAGTTCCAAGGCTACGGGCACTTGTAATTATTGCAATGAATTTGGTCATTATTCTAATTGTTGTCCTTTTAGGAAAGCACCCAAGAGCAATAGAACTTGGGTTGCTAAACTAATCCCTCCGGACCCAAAAACATGATTGGGGACCATTTCATCTTTCTTCTTGTAGGTACTTGCAAATGGATTGACTTGAGGTATTGAATTGCAAATTGTCTTGTCAATCCACATGAAAGAAGAAAGGTGAGATGTGTAGAGGGTGACAACAAGTGGAAAAGCAATGGTAAGCACAAAGGTAATGGTTTTATTGCTTATAACATATCCTAACTTGTTTTTGTCAAGTTAGTGTGCACTATACATATGGTTTTTGAGTCAAAAGTGGTATTTTGTGTTTCTCTTCACACTCTTACACAAAAACTGTTTCTAATGCTTATATAGTGCATTACTAACTTTCTTAGACATGCTTGGATATGGTTTGTATTTTTAGCATGCCTTTAAATATGTTTTTATGAAATATATGTGCTTTTTGACAGCTGCTCTGTCGGTCGGTCGAGTTTGCCCTAGTGAAACTCGACCGATGGGCACCAATAGGTGTTGCCAACAGCTGTCATCGATCCAGTTTTCCATGCACAGAACTCGACCGATAACACTGTGCACAGAATATACATTTGGCTTATTGAGTGAGAATTTCCCTCTCAACTAGATTTTCTCAACCAATAGCTTTATTCTTTGGCACTCTCATTTGGTACCTTTATATATGCATATTGCCATGATCTAAATTGCCTATCTTGCTTACAACTCTATCTCTCTAATTGCTCTAAATTGGTATATCTATATCTTGCAATTACTTGCTTTGAGTTGTTTTGCAGGTTTTGATGATGATCTCTTTGGATCTCTTGGTTGTGTCTTAAATTGCTTCCGTTGTGCTCTAACTTGCTACATCTATAGGTGTATATCTTTTGTTTGATACAACCTTGAGGTTCTTAGGGGTAATCATCTTATGGTAAGGATGCATATCTAGTGAGTTATATCCTTTCATGCTTCTAAAATTGCATATCTCTCTGTTTGGATATATCTCTACATCTACTCATAGCTTGCTTTATCTTTTGGTATCTCTTGCTATGATCTAGATCCTACTAGTAGTCCTAACTTGTAATATCATCTACTAGTAGTTCATATACATGTAGTTCTAACCCTGTCAATAATTGCCATCTTTGATCATCTATATGTTATGCTTGTATCTTATCTCATACATGCTCAAGATTGTTCCTTGAATTGCATATCTACTATCTTGAGTTACTTGCATAACATTGTGATGCAGGGCACATAGAGCTACATTATATGTAGAAATTGGAGTATTTTTAGATTTTATGCAGATTTTGCTCCAGTTTCAGTTTTTGCTGCAAGTATAGTGTTGTTTATGCAGAAACACTGTTCTGAGCAAGACTCATCGCTATGCCATGAGCTCCGATGGTTTTTGGTCAAATTCCATCATCTTGAGGGACAAAATTGTGATTTATTGTTTTTCTACAGCACTTTATCTTGCATTTTTTGGGTTGTTCAAGTATATGCTTTAACTTGCTTTTCTTTCTATGCTTGGACAAGCCCCTATCTGCGCTCTTCTACTCTCCTTATATATTTGTGTTATCTCCTTTCTCTTTAACAAGTGATGTTTCTTTTTTTTCATACCCCCACCTTTTTGAAATGACAAAGGGGGAGAAAGGTATGTCTTCTTTTAAAAAGAGGAAGAAGGCATGTCTTACATGAAGAAGAGAAGTATGTCCATGTAAAGGGGAGAAGGTAAAGGGGAGGAGACATATATGTGTAGACATATATGAGTAGAAGACATAGTTTCTATAAATGTTATGAAATCTAACCATACAGGAGAAATAGCATCAATTGAGGGGGAGTATGAAAACTCCATGTGCATCAATTGAGGGGGAGCATATGAACTCAATTCTATTGAAACCCCTAGGTTTCTCCAAAGGTATGACTTTACTTTAAAGCTTTCAATACATTTATGGAATGGTTTGTCATCTTCAAAAAGGGGGAGAATGTTGACTCAACGTCAATTAGGTCAATGTTGACTCACGTCTAAATTGACTAAACCCGTATTTTGATGATGACTAACCATTCCACATATTGGTGTCTAATGCCTCTACTTGAGTGTTTTCAGATTAGGTATAGACACACTCCAATTGCCCTAACTTGCGCATATCAAATTGGAGAAAAGACAAGTCAAAGTCATACAAGTGGACGTTTTTGTAATATGATGTATATCCATTAGAATCATGTTGTAAATCACTTGTAATGATTGTATGACTTGTAATTAAGCTTAGAAAAATATTAGGAACACTTAGATCGAATATTAGAGCACTTTTAATGCAACTTTGAAAATCAATTACAGGCACTTGTTCGGTCGAGTTTCCCACCCTGAAACTCGACCGATCAACCTTGGTCGATTTTCTGAAGATTGCATCGGTCGAGTTGTGCACTCACAGAACTCGACCGATTGGGTAGTAGGCCAGTTCCAGTTGGAATGGTCGGTCGAGTTTCCTCAGAACAAACTCGACCGATCATTTCAATATCGGGCTGCCTGCTACTTGATCGGTCGAGTTACACATATAGAAACTCGACCGAATACACTGTATAGAAAAGTGCAGAAAAGTGTTTCTAGCCGTTGTGGAGTTGCAACAAGTGAAAATAGATCTGTTGCAAGCCACAAAATGGCTAGTTTTCGTTCACAAGTGTTCCCAAAGGCTAAGAGGCATCCCCAGCTATAAATAGGACCCCTTGGGCTTCATTCCAAGGCTGAGCATTCATTGCAAACTCTTTGTGAGGTTCCTATTCTATAGTTGATTGCTTCCTACAGCCTCCTCTCTCTCTCTAAGCTTAATCACTTGCTACATCCATTAGAGTGAGTAGGAAATCTGTAAGAGAGCTAGTCCTATTTGTATATCTTGTGAGGCTCTCACTTCCACCACTTCCCCATCTCTCATTTGCTATCTTGAAGATGAAGGTTCTCTCTCTTGTCCAAGAGAGGTGAAGAAGAACAAGGGAAGGAGTCCCTTGGTGAAGATCAAGGCAGAAGACTTGGAGATAGAGTGGGTAAGCCCTTGGAGAAGGCAAAAGACTCAAGCTCAAGTAGGTAAGACCTTGGTGGAAAGCTTCTCCGAGTGAAGGTGAAGTCAAAGACGGAAGATCCAAGAAGAGTGGGTAATTCATGCAAGGTCGAAGACTTGTGCAAGAGTGGGTAAGTCCTTGGAGAAGGCCGAAGACTCTTGCAAAGTGGGTAAGTCCTTGGTAAGGTTGAAGACTCTTTGTATTGGATAGGTAAGTCCTTTGTTGGTCATGTATTGTATGTCTTATTAATGAATATAAGAGTGCAACTGGTTGAAGTCCTAGAGGTTGACCTCTCTAGGCAAGTGGACTGACACACTTCTAGTTTGAAGTGTGGAACCACTCTAAATAGCTTGTCTAATTGGTGCATGTTCAATCTCTCTTGTACTTGCTATGCTTGATTTAGTTGCACTCAAATTACCTATTTAGCAACCTTATCTTGTCATATATTTTGTAGGTTTAATGAATTTTGTGTAAGTGCTTTCAGCTCTATTCACCCCCCCTCTAGAGCATCTAATCACCCATCTAGGATCCAACAAGTGGTATCAGAGCGGGTCTTCTCCAACCATACTTCCACAAGTAGGATAATATGGGTGACTATGAAGATGGGCAACCTTCAAAGAGAACAATAGAAGGAAACAAGAGTGAAAAAGGGATCACAAAGGCTCCATCAACAAATGAAAGCACTAGTGGAAGATCTAGTGAATTTGAAGATGGAAGATGCCATTGCACCCTCTTGACAAGCTCAATTAAAGATTTAAATGAGGTAAATCCAAGTGTTGAGATTCTAATCAATTATTATCTTAGTCAACTAAATGCTTCTAAATTTGCAAATTCTAGCTTTCTTGATAAGATTAAATTTTAGAATCTCAACCTTCTATGACTACTTCATACATAGAGCTTGCTTCTACTATTGTTTCTCTCTCTATTGTTTCTTATGCTCTTAAATGTGCTTATGAGAGTCAAGAGCTTACTTTGCAAGGAATAGAATGTGTAGATAAAGTTTATCCTTCAAAGATTACTTGTCTTGTATATGAACTTGCTTCCTTGCATAGTAGTGTAATTGCTCTTGACCCTCATACTATCTTTTCTTATAGAGAGAAAGTTTTTAATGCTCTATCTTGTGATAAAGATTCTTACATGACTAAAGATGTTTGCTTAGAAATCTATCTTGTGCATGCTAGAGATGATATGAATCTATTGTGTTTTACCTTTACTTCTCTTATGCATGACAATCATAGTTTGAGATCTTCTTTGCAAATATTTTTTGGTGATAAAAAGAATCTCAATCAAATCCTAGACCATACCGCCAAACAAATGGGTAGAGATGGCATTGGACTTGATTGTAGCCAAAGGAACAACAAAGACAAAGGACCTTCAATTTTCAATGAAGAATCCTCCAGTTCCAAGGCTACGGGCACTTGTAATTATTGCAATGAATATGGTCATTATTCTAATTGTTGTCCTTTTAGGAAAGCACCCAAGAGCAATAGAACTTGGGTTTCTAAACTAATCCCTCCAGACCCAAAAACATGATTGGGGACCATTTCATCTTTCTTCTTTAGGTACTTGCAAATGGATTGACTTGAGGTATTGAATTGCAAATTGTCTTGTCAATCCACATGAAAGAAGAAAGGTGAGATGTGTAGAGGGTGACAACAAGTGGAAAAGCAATGGTAAGCACAAAGGTAATGGTTTTATTGCTTATAACATATCCTAACTTGTTTTTGTCAAATTAGTGTGCACTATACATATGGTTTTTGAGTCAAAAGTGGTATTTTGTGTTTCTCTTCACACTCTTGCTCAAAAACTGTTTCTAATGCTTATATAGTGCATTACTAACTTGCTTAGACATGCTTGGATATGGTTTGTATTTTTAGCATGCCTTTAAATATGTTTTTATGAAATATATGTGCTTTTTGACAGCTGCTCTGTCGGTCGAGTTTGCCCTAGTGAAACTCGACCGATGGGCAACAATAGGTGTTGCCAACAGCTGTCATTGATCGAGTTGTCCATGCACAGAACTCGACCGATAACACTGTGTACAGAATATACATTTGGCTTATTGAGTGAGAATTTCCCTCTCAACTAGATTTTCTCAACCAATAGCTTTATCCTTTGGCACTCTCATTTGGTACCTTTATATATGCATATTGCCATGATCTAAATTTCCTATCTTGCTTACAACTCTATCTCTCTAATTTCTCTAAATTGGTATATCTATATCTTGCAATTAGTTGATTTGAGTTGTTTTGCAGGTTTTGATGATGATCTCTTTGGATCTCTTGGTTGTGTCTTAAATTGCTTCCGTTGTGCTCTAACTTGCTACATCTATAGGTGTATATCTTGTGTTTGATACAACCTTGAGGTTCTTAGGGGTAATCATCTTATGGTAAGGATGCATATCTAGTGAGTTATATCCTTTCATGCTTCTAAAATTGCATATCTCTCTGTTTGGATATATCTCTACATATACTTATATCTTTCTTTATCTTTTGGTATCTCTTGCTATGATCTAGATCCTACTAGTAGTCCTAACTTGTAATATCATCTACTAGTAGTTCATATACATGTAGTTCTAACCCTGTCAATAATTGCCATCTTTGATCATCTATATGTTATGCTTGTATCTTATCTCATACATGCTCA
Organism: Alisma plantago-aquatica; assembly: GCA_963693085.1. NCBI lineage: Eukaryota > Viridiplantae > Streptophyta > Magnoliopsida > Alismatales > Alismataceae > Alisma > Alisma plantago-aquatica. The sequence goes on from OY856409.1 coordinate 1,890,517,788, forward strand.
AGATTGTTCCTTGAATTGCATATCTACTATCTTGAGTTACTTGCATAACATTGTGATGCAGGGCACATAGAGCTACATTATATGTAGAAATTGGAGTATTTTTGGATTTTATGCAGATTTTGCTCCAGTTTCAGTTTTTGCTGCAAGTATAGTGTTTTTTATGCAGAAACACTCTTCTGAGAAAGACTCATCGATGTGCCATGAGCTCCGATGGTTTTTGGTCAAATTCCATCATCTTGAGGGTCAAAATTGTGATTTATTATTTTTCTGCAGCACTTTATCTTGCATTTTTTGGGTTGTTCAAGTATATGCTTTAACTTGCTTTTCTTTCTATGCTTGGACAAGCCCCTATCTGCGCTCTTCTACTCTCCTTATATATTTGTGTTATCTCATTTCTCTTTAATAAGTGATGTTTCTTTTTTTTCATACCCCCACCTTTTGAAATGACAAAGGGGGAGAAAGGTATGTCTTCTTTTAAAAAGAGGAAGAAGGCATGTCTTACATGAAGAAGTGAAGTATGTCCATGTAAATGGGAGAAGGTAAAGGGGAGGATACATATATGTGTAGACATATATGAGTAGAAGACATAGTTTCTATAAATGTTATGAAAGCTAACCATACAGGAGAAATAGCATCAATTGAGGGGGAGTATGAAAACTCCATGTGCATCAATTGAGGGGGAGCACATGAACTCAATTCTATTGAAACCCCTAGGTTTCTCCAAAGGTATGACTTTACTTTAAAGCTTTCAATACATTTATGGAATGGTTTGTCATCTTCAAAAAGGGGGAGAATGTTGACTCAAGGTCAATTAGGTCAATGTTGACTCACGTCTAAATTGACTAAACCTGTATTTTGATGATGACTAACCATTCCATATATTGGTGTCTAATGCCTCTACTTGAGTGTTTTCAGATTAGGTATAGACACACTCCAATTGCCCTAACTTGCGCATCTCAAATTGGAGAAAAGACAAGTCAAAGTCATACAAGTGGACGTTTTTGTAATATGATGTATATCCATTAGAATCATGTTGTAAATCACTTGTAATGATTGTATGACTTGTAATTAAGCTTAGAAAAATATCAGGAACACTTAGATCGAATATTAGAGCACTTTTAATGCAACTTTGAAAATCAATTACAGGCACTTGTTCGGTCGCGTTTCCCACCCTGAAACTCGACCGATCAACCTTGGTCGATTTTCTGAAGATTGCATCGGTCGAGTTGTGCACTCACAGAACTCGACCGATTGGGTAGTAGGCCAGTTCCAGTTGGAATGGTCGGTCGAGTTTCCTCAGAACAAACTTGACCGATCATTTCAATATCGGGTTGCCTGCTACTTGATCGGTCGAGTTACACATATAGAAACTCGACCGAATGTACTGTACGAAAAAGTGCAGAAAAGTGTTTCTAGCCGTTGTAGAGTTGCAACAAGTGAAAATAGATCCGTTGCAAGCCACAAAATGGCTAGTTTTCGATCACAAGTGTTCCCAAAGGCTAAGAGGCATCCCCAGCTATAAATAGGACCCCTTGGGCTTCATTCCAAGGTTGAGCATTCATTGCAAACTCTTTGTCAGGTTCCTATTCTATAGTTGAGTGCTTCCTACAGCCTCCTCTCTCTCTCTCTAAGCTTAATCACTTGCTACATCCATTAGAGTGAGTAGGAAATCTGTAAGAGAGCTAGTCCTATTTGTATATCTTGTGAGGCTCTCACTTCCACCACCTCCCCATCTCTCATTTGCTATTTTGAAGATGAAGGTTCTCTCTCTTGTCCAAGAGAGGTGAAGAAGAACAATGGAAGGAGTCCCTTGGTTAAGATCAAGGCAGAAGAATTGGAGATAGAGTGGGTAAGCCCTTGGAGAAGGCAAAAGACTCAAGCTCAAGTAGGTAAGACCTTGGTGGAAAGCTTCTCCGAGTGAAGGTGAAGTCAAAGGCGGAAGATCCAAGAAGAGTGGGTAATTCCTGCAAGGCTGAAGACTTGTGCAAGAGTGGGTAAGTCCTTGGAGAAGGCCGAAGACTCTTGAAAAGTGGGTAAGTCCTTGTTAAGGTTGAAGACTCTTTGTATTGGATAGGTAAGTCCTTTGTTGGTCATGTATTGTATGTCTTATTAATGAATATAAGAGTGCAATTGGTTGAAGTCCTAGAGGTTGACCTCTCTAGGCAAGTAGACTGACACACTTCTAGTTTGAAGTGTGGAACCACTCTAAATAGCTTGTCTAATTGGTGCATGTTCAATCTCTCTTGTCCTTGCTATGCTTGATTTAGTTGCACTCAAATTACCTATTTAGCAACCTTATCTTGCATTATATTTTGTAGGTTTAATGAATTTTGTGTAAGTGCTTTCAGCTCTATTCACCCCCCCCCCTCTAGAGCATCTAATCACCCATCTAGGATCCAACAAGTGGTATCAGAGCGGGTCTTCTCCAACCATACTTCCACAAGTAGGAGAATATGGGTGACTATGAAGATGGGCAACCTACAAAGAGAACAATAGAAGGAAACAAGAGTGAAAAAGGGATCACAAAGGCTCCATCAACAAATGAAAGCACTAGTGGAAGATCTAGTGAATTTGAAGATGGAAGATGCCATTGCACCCTCTTGACAAGCTCAATTAAAGATTTAAATGAGGTAAATCCAAGTGTTGAGATTCTAATCAATTATTATCTTAGTCAACTAAATGCTTCTAAATTTGCAAATTCTAGCTTTCTTGATAAGATTAAATTTTTAGAATCTCAACCTTCTATGACTACTTCATACATAGAGCTTGCTTCTACTATTATTTCTCTCTCTATTGTTTCTAATGCTCTTAGATGTGCTTATGAGAGTCAAGAGCTTACTTTGCAAGGAATAGAATGTGTAGATAAAGTTTATCCTTCAAAGATTACTTGTCTTGTATATGAACTTGCTTCCTTGCATAGTAGTGTAATTGCTCTTGACCCTCATACTATATTTTCTTATAGAGAGAAAGTTTTTAATGCTCTATCTTGTGATAAAGATTCTTACATGACTAAAGATGTTTGCTTAGAAATATATCTTGTGCATGCTAGAGATGATATGAATCTATTGTGTTTTACCTTTACTTCTCTTATGCATGACAATCATAGTTTGAGATCTTCTTTGCAAATATTTTTTGGTGATAAAAAGAATCTCAATCAAATCCTAGACCATACCGCCAAACAAATGGGTAGAGATGGCATTGGACTTGATTGTAGCCAAAGGAACAACAAAGACAAAGGACCTTCAATTTTCAATGAAGAATCCTCCAGTTCCAAGGCTACGGGCACTTGTAATTATTGCAATGAATTTGGTCATTATTCTAATTGTTGTCCTTTTAGGAAAGCACCCAAGAGCAATAGAACTTGGGTTGCTAAACTAATCCCTCCGGACCCAAAAACATGATTGGGGACCATTTCATCTTTCTTCTTGTAGGTACTTGCAAATGGATTGACTTGAGGTATTGAATTGCAAATTGTCTTGTCAATCCACATGAAAGAAGAAAGGTGAGATGTGTAGAGGGTGACAACAAGTGGAAAAGCAATGGTAAGCACAAAGGTAATGGTTTTATTGCTTATAACCTATCCTAACTTGTTTTTGTCAAGTTAGTGTGCACTATACATATGGTTTTTGAGTCAAAAGTGGTATTTTGTGTTTCTCTTCACACTCTTGCTCAAAAACTGTTTCTAATGCTTATATAGTGCATTACTAACTTGCTTAGACATGCTTGGATATGGTTTGTATTTTTAGCATGCCTTTAAATATGTTTTTATTAAATATATGTGATTTTTGACAGCTGCTCTGTCGGTCGAGTTTGCCCTAGTGAAACTCGACCGATGGGCACCAATAGGTGTTGCCAACAGCTGTCATCGGTCGAGTTGTCCATGCACAGAACTCGACTGATAACACTGTGCACAGAATATACATTTGGCTTATTGAGTGAGAATTTCCCTCTCAACTAGATTTTCTCAACCAATAGCTTTATTATTTGGCACTCTCATTTGGTACCTTTATATATGCATATTTCCATGATCTAAATTGCCTATCTTGCTTACAACTCTATCTCTCTAATTGCTCTAAATTGGTATATCTATATCTTGCAATTACTTGCTTTGAGTTGTTTTGCAGGTTTTGATGATGATCTCTTTGGATCTCTTGGTTGTGTCTTAAATTGCTTCCGTTGTGCTCTAACTTGCTACATCTATAGGTGTATATCTTGTGTTTGATACAACCTTGAGGTTCTTAGGGGTAATCATCTTATGGTAAGGATGCATATCTAGTGAGTTATATCCTTTCATGCTTCTAAAACTGAATATCTCTCTGTTTGGATATATCTCTACATCTACTCATAGCTTGCTTTATCTTTTGGTATCTCTTGCTATGATCTAGATCCAACTAGTAGTCCTAACTTGTAATATCATCTAATAGTAGTTCATATACATGTAGTTCTAACCCTGTCAATAATTGCCATCTTTGATCATCTATATGTTATGCTTGTATCTTATCTCATACATGCTTAAGATTGTACCTTGAATTGCATATCTACTATCTTGAGTTACTTGCATAACATTGTGATGCAGGGCACATAGAGCTACATTATATGTATAAATTGGAGTATTTTTGGATTTTATGCAGATTTTGCTCCAGTTTCAAATTTTGCTGCAAGTATAGTGTTTTTTATGCAGAAACACTCTTCTGAAAAAGACTCATATAAAATGAGCTCCGATGGTTTTTGGTCAAATTCCATCATCTTGAGGGTCAAAATTGTGATTTATTGTTTTTCTACAGTACTTTATCTTGCATTTTTTGGGTTGTTCAAGTATATGCTTTAACTTGCTTTTCTTTCTATGCTTGGACAAGCCCCTATCTGCGCTCTTCTACTCTCCTTATATATTTGTGTTATCTCCTTTCTCTTTAACAAGTGATGTTTCTTTTTTTTCATACCCCCACCTTTTTGAAATGACAAAGGGGGAGAAAGGTATGTCTTCTTTTAAAAAGAGGAAGAAGGCATGTCTTACATGAAGAAGAGAAGTATGTCCATGTAAAGGGGAGAAGGTAAAGGGGAGGAGACATATATGTGTACACATATATGAGTAGAAGACATAGTTTTTATAAATGTTATGAAAGCTAACCATACAGGATAAATAGCATCAATTGAGGGGGAGTATGAAAACTCCATGCGCATCAATTGAGGGGGAGCATATGAACTCAATTCTATTGAAACCCCTAGGTTTCTCCAAAGGTATGACTTTACTTTAAAGCTTTCAATACATTTATGGAATGGTTTGTCATCTTCAAAAGGGGGAGAATGTTGACTCAAGGTCAATTAGGTCAATGTTGACTCACGTCAAAATTGACTAAACCCGTATTTTGATGATGACTAACCATTCCACATATTGGTGTCTAATGCCTCTACTTGAGTGTTTTCATATTAGGTATAGACACACTCCAATTGCCCTAACTTGCGCATCTCAAATTGGAGAAAAGACAAGTCAAAGTCATACAAGTGGACGTTTTTGTAATATGATGTATATCCATTAGAATCATGTTGTAAATCACTTGTAATGATTGTGTGACTTGTAATTAAGCTTAGAAAAATATCAGGAACACTTAGATCGAATATTAGAGCACTTTTAATGCAACTTTGAAAATCAATTACAGGCACTTGTTCGGTCGAGTTTCCCACCCTGAAACTCGACCGATCAACCTTGGTCGATTTTCTGAAGATTGCATCGGTCGAGTTGTGCACTCACAGAACTCGACCGATTGGGTAGTAGGCCAGTTCCAGTTGGAATGGTCGGTCGAGTTTCCTTAGAACAAACTCGACCGATCATTTCAATATCGGGCTGCCTGCTACTTGATCGGTCGAGTTACACATATAGAAACTCGACTGAATGCACTGTACGGAAAAGTGCAGAAAAGTGTTTCTAGCCGTTGTGGAGTTGCAACAAGTGAAAATAGATCTGTTGCAAGCCACAAAACGGCTAGTTTTCATTCACAAGTGTTCCCAAAGGCTAAGAGGCATCCCCAGCTCTAAATAGGACCCATTGGGCTTCATTCCAAGGTTGAGCATTCATTGCAAACTCTTTGTGAGGTTCCTATTCTATAGTTGAGTGCTTCCTACAGCCTCCTCTCTCTCTCTAAGCTTAATCACTTGCTACATCCATTAGAGTGAGTAGGAAATATGTAAGAGAGCTAGTCCTATTTGTATATCTTGTGAGGCTCTCACTTCCACCACCTCCCCATCTCTCATTTGCTATCTTGAAGATGAAGGTTCTCTCTCTTGTCCAAGAGAGGTGAAGAAGAACAAGGGAAGGAGTCCCTTGGTGAAGATCGAGGCAGAAGACTTGGAGCTAGAGTGGGTAAGCCCTTGGAGAAGGCAAAAGACTCAAAATCAAGTAGGTAAGACCTTGGTGGGAAGCTTCTCCGAGTGAAGGTGAAGTCAAAGGCGGAAGATCCAAGAAGAGTGGGTAATTCCTGCAAGGCCGAAGACTTGTACAAGAGTGGGTAAGTCCTTGGAGAAGGCCGAAGACTCTTGCAAAGTGGGTAAGTCCTTGGTAAGGTTGAAGACTCTTTGTATTGGACAGGTAAGTCCTTTGTTGGTCATGTATTGTATGTCTTATTAATGAATATAAGAGTGCAATTGGTTGAAGTCCTAGAGGTTGACCTCTCTAGGCAAGTGGACTGACACACTTCTAGTTTGAAGTGTGGAACCACTCTAAATAGCTTGTCTAATTGGTGCATGTTCAATCTCTCTTGTCCATGCTATGCTTGATTTAGTTGCACTCAAATTACATATTTAGCAACCTTATCTTGTCATATATTTTTTAGGTTTAATGAATTTTGTGTAAGTGCTTTCAGCTCTATTCACCCCCCCTCTAAAGCATCTAATCACCCATCTAGGATCCAACAAGTGGTATCAGAGCGGGTCTTCTCCAACCATACTTCCACGAGTAGGAGAATATGGGTGACTATGAAGATGGGCAACCTTCAAAGAGAACAATAGAAGGAAATAAGAGTGAAAAAGGGATCACAAAGGCTCCATCAACAAATGAAAGCACTAGTGGAAGATCTAGTGAATTTGAAGATGGAAGATACCATTGCACCCTCTTGACAAGCTCAATTAAAGATTTAAATGAGGTAAATCCAAGTGTTGAGATTCTAATCAATTATTATCTTAGTCAACTAAATGCTTCTAAGTTTGCAAATTCTAGCTTTCTTGATAAGATTAAATTTTTAGAATCTCAACCTTCTATGACTACTTCATACATAGAGCTTGCTTCTACTATTGTTTCTCTCTCTATTGTTTCTAATGCTCTTAAATGTGCTTATGAGAGTCAAGAGCTTACTTTGCAAGGAATAGAATGTGTAGATAAAGTTTATCCTTCAAAGATTACTTGTCTTGTATATGAACTTGCTTCCTTGCATAGTAGTGTAATTGCTCTTGACCCTCATACTATCTTTTCTTATAGAGAGAAAGTTTTTAATGCTCTATCTTGTGATAAAGATTCTTACATGACTAAAGATGTTTGCTTAGAAATCTATCTTGTGCATGCTAGAGATGATATGAATCTATTGTGTTTTACCTTTACTTCTCTTATGCATGACAATCATAGTTTGAGATCTTCTTTGCAAATATTTTTTGGTGATAAAAAGAATCTCAATCAAATCCTAGACAATACCGCCAAACAAATGGGTAGAGATGGCATTGTACTTGATTGTAGCCAAAGGAACAACAAAGACAAAGGACCTTCAATTTTCAATGAAGAATCCTCCAGTTCCAAGGCTACGGGCACTTGTAATTATTGCAATGAATTTGGTCATTATTCTAATTGTTGTCCTTTTAGGAAAGCACCCAAGAGCAATAGAACTTGGGTTGCTAAACTAATCCCTCAGGACCCAAAAACATGATTGGGGACCATTTCATCTTTCTTCTTGTAGGTACTTGCAAATGGATTGACTTGAGGTATTGAATTGCAAATTGTCTTGTCAATCCACATGAAAGAAGAAAGGTGAGATGTGTAGAGGGTGACAACAAGTGGAAAAGCAATGGTAAGCACAAAGGTAATGGTTTTATTGCTTATAACCTATCCTAACTTGTTTTTGTCAAGTTAGTGTGCACTATACATATGATTTTTGAGTCAAAAGTGGTATTTTGTGTTTCTCTTCACACTCTTGCTCAAAAACTGTTTCTAATGCTTATATAGTGCATTACTAACTTGCTTAGACATGCTTGGATATGGTTTGTATTTTTAGCATGCCTTTAAATATGTTTTTATGAAATATATGTGATTTTTGACAGCTGCTCTGTCGGTCGAGTTTGCCCTAGTGAAACTCGACCGATGGGCACCAATAGGTGTTGCCAACAGCTGTCATCGGTCGAGTTGTCCATGCACAGAACTCGACCGATAACACTGTGCACAGAATATACATTTGGCTTATTGAGTGAGAATTCCCCTCTCAACTAGATTTTCTCAACCAATAGCTTTATTCTTTGGCACTCTAATTTGGTACCTTTATATATGCATATTTCCATGATCTAAATTTCCTATCTTGCTTACAACTCTAACTCTCTAATTGCTCTAAATTGGTATATCTATATCTTGCAATTACTTGCTTTGAGTTGTTTTGCAGGTTTTGATGATGATCTCTTTGGATCTCTTGGTTGTGTCTTAAATTGCTTCCGTTGTGCTCTAACTTGCTACATCTATAGGTGTATATCTTGTGTTTGATACAACCTTGAGGTTCTTAGGGGTAATCATCTTATGGTAAGGATGCATATCTAGTGAGTTATATCCTTTCATGCTTCTAAAATTGCATATCTCTCTGTTTGGATATATCTCTACATCTACTCATAGCTTGCTTTATCTTTTGGTATCTCTTGCTATGATCTAGATCTTACTAGTAGTCCTAACTTGTAATATCATCTACTAGTAGTTCATATACATGTAATTCTAACCCTGTCAATAATTGCCATCTTTGATCATCTATATGTTATGCTTGTATCTTATCTCATACATGCTCAAGATTGTTCCTTGAATTGCATATCTACTATCTTGAGTTACTTGCATAACATTGTGATGCAAGGCACATAGAGCTACATTATATGTAGAAATTGGAGTATTTTTAGATTTTATGCAGATTTTGCTCCAGTTTCAGTTTTTGCTGCAAGTATAGTGTTTTTTATGCAGAAACACTCTTCTGAGCAAGACTCATCGCTATGGCATGAGCTCCGATGGTTTTTGGTCAAATTCCATCATCTTGAGTGTCAAAATTGTGATTTATTGTTTTTCTGCAGCACTTTATCTTGCATTTTTTGGGTTGTTCAAGTATATGCTTTAACTTGCTTTTCTTTCTATGCTTGGACAAGCCCCTATCTGCGCTCTTCTACTCTCCTTATATATTTGTGTTATCTCCTTTCTCTTTAACAAGTGATGTTTCTTTTTTTTCATACCCCCACCTTTTTGAAATGACAAAGGGGGAGAAAGGTATGTCTTCTTTTAAAAAGAGGAAGAAGGCATGTCTTACATGAAGAAGAGAAGTATGTCCATGTAAAGGGGAGAAGGTAAAGGGGAGGAGACATATATGTGTAGACATATATGAGTAGAAGACATAGTTTTTATAAATGTTATGAAAGCTAACCATACAGGAGAAATAGCATCAATTGAGGGGGAGTATGAAAACTCCATGCGCATCAATTGAGGGGGAGCATATGAACTCAATTCTATTGAAACCCCTAGGTTTCTCCAAAGGTATGACTTTACTTTAAAGCTTTCAATACATTTATGGAATGGTTTGTCATCTTCAAAAAGGAGGAGAATGTTGACTCAAGGTCAATTAGGTCAATGTTGACTCACGTCTAAATTGACTAAACCCGTATTTTGATGATGACTAACCATTCCACATATTGATGTCTAATGCCTCTACTTGAGTGTTTTCAGATTAGGTATAGACACACTCCAATTGCCCTAACTTGCGCATCTCAAATTGGAGAAAAGACAAATCAAAGTCATACAAGTGGACGTTTTTGTAATATGATGTATATCCATTAGAATCATGTTGTAAATCACTTGTAATGATTGTATGACTAGTAATTAAGCTTAGAACAATATCAGGAACACTTAGATCGAATATTAGAGCACTTTTAATGCAACTTTGAAAATCAATTACAGGCACTTGTTCGGTCGATTTTCCCACCCTGAAACTCGACCGATCAACCTTGGTCGATTTTCTGAAGATTGCATCGGTCGAGTTGTGCACTCACAGAACTCGACCGATTGGGTAGTAGGCCAGTTCCAGTTGGAATGGTCGGTCGAGTTTCCTCAGAACAAACTCGACCGCTCATTTCAATATCGGGCTGCCTGCTACTTGATCGGTCGAGTTACACATATAGAAACTCGACCGAATGCACTGTACGGAAAAGTGCAGAAAAGTGTTTCTAGCCGTTGTGGAGTTGCAACAAGTGAAAATAGATCTGTTGCAAGCTACAAAACGGCTAGTTTTCGTTCACAAGTGTTCCCAAAGGCTAAGAGGCATCCCCAGCTATAAATAGGACCCCTTGGGCTTCATTCCAAGGTTGAGCATTCATTGCAAACTCTTTGTGAGGTTCCTATTCTATAGTTGAGTGCTTCCTACAGCCTCCTCTCTCTCTCTAAGCTTAATCACTTGTTACATCCATTAGAGTGAGTAGGAAATCTGTAAGAGAGGTAGTCCTATTTGTATATCTTGTGAGGCTCTCACTTCCACCACCTCCCCATCTCTCATTTGCTATCTTGAAGATGAAGGTTCTCTCTCTTGTCCAAGAGAGGTGAAGAAGAACAAGGGAAGGAGTCCCTTGGTGAAGATCAAGGCAGAAGACTTGGAGCTAGAGTTGGTAAGCCCTTGGAGAAGGCAAAAGACTCAAGCTCAAGTATGTAAGACCTTGGTGGAAAGCTTCTCCGAGTGAAGGTGAAGTCAAAGGCGTAAGATCCAAGAAGAGTGGGTAATTCCTGCAAGGCCGAAGACTTGTGCAAGAGTGGGTAAGTCCTTGGAGAAGGCCGAAGACTCTTGCAAAGTGGGTAAGTCCTTGGTAAGGTTGAAGACTCTTTGTATTGGATAGGTAAGTCCTTTGTTGGTCATGTATTGTATGTCTTATTAATGAATATAAGAGTGCAATTGGTTGAAGTCCTAGAGGTTGACCTCTCTAGGCAAGTGGACTGACACACTTCTAGTTTGAAGTGTGGAACCACTCTAAATAGCTTGTCTAATTGGTGCATGTTCAATCTCTCTTGTCCTTGCTATGCTTGATTTAGTTGCACTCAAATTACCTATTTAGCAACCTTATCTTGTCATATATTTTGTAGGTTTAATGAATTTTGTGTAAGTGCTTTCAGCTCTATTCACCCCCCCCTCTAGAGCATCTAATCACCCATCTAGGATCCAACAAGTGGTATCAGAGCGGGTCTTCTCCAACCATACTTCCACAAGTAGGAGAATATGGGTGACTATGAAGATGGGCAACCTTCAAAGAGAACAATAGAAGGAAACAAGAGTGAAAAAGGGATCACAAAGGCTCCATCAACAAATGAAAGCACTAGTGGAAGATCTAGTGAATTTGAAGATGGAAGATGCCATTGCACCCTCTTGACAAGCTCAATTAAAGATTTAAATGAGGTAAATCCAAGTGTTGAGATTCTAATCAATTATTATCTTAGTCAACTAAATGCTTCTAAATTTGCAAATTCTAGCTTTCTTGATAAGATTAAAATTTTAGAATCTTAACCTTCTATGACTACTTCATACATAGAGCTTGCTTCTACTATTGTTTCTCTCTCTATTGTTTCTTATGTTCTTAAATGTGCTTATGAGAGTCAAGATCTTACTTTTCAAGGAATAGAATGTGTAGATAAAGTTTATCCTTCAAAGATTACTTGTCTTGTATATGAACTTGCTTCCTTGCATAGTAGTGTAATTGCTCTTGACCCTCATACTATCTTTTCTTATAGAGAGAAAGTTTTTAATGCTCTATCTTGTGATAAAGATTCTTACATGACTAAAGATGTTTGCTTAGAAATCTATCTTGTGCATGCTAGAGATGATATGAATCTATTGTGTTTTACCTTTACTTCTCTTATGCATGACAATCATAGTTTGAGATCTTCTTTGCAAATATTTTTTGGTGATAAAAAGAATCTCAATCAAATCCTAGACCATACCCCAAAACAAATGGGTAGAGATGCCATTGGACTTGATTGTAGCCAAAGGAACAACAAAGACAAAGGACCTTCAATTTTCAATGAAGAATCCTCCAATTCCAAGGCTACGGGCACTTGTAATTATTGCAATGAATTTGGTCATTATTCTAATTGTTGTCCTTTTAGGAAAGAACCCAAGAGAAATAGAACTTGGGTTGCTAAACTAATCCCTCCGGACCCAAAAACATGATTGGGGACCATTTCATCTTTCTTCTTGTAGGTACTTGCAAATGGATTGACTTGAGGTATTGAATTGCAAATTGTCTTGTCAATCCACATAAAGAAGAAAGGTGAGATGTGTAGAGGGTGACAACAAGTGGAAAAGCAATGGTAAGCACAAAGGTAATGGTTTTATTGCTTATAACCTATCCTAACTTGTTTTTGTCAAGTTAGTGTGCACTATACATATGGTTTTTGAGTCAAAAGTGGTATTTTGTGTTTCTCTTCACACTCTTGCTCAAAAACTGTTTCTAATGCTTATATAGTGCATTAATAACTTGCTTAGACATGCTTGGATATGGTTTGTATTTTTAGCATGCCTTTAAATATGTTTTTATGAAATATATGTGCTTTTTGACAGCTGCTCTATCGATCGAGTTTGCCCTAGTGAAACTCGACCGATGGGCACCAATAGGTGTTGGCAACAGCTGTCATCGGTCGAGTTGTCCATGCACAGAACTCGACCGATAACACTGTGCACAGAATATACATTTGGCTTATTGAGTGAGAATTTCCCTCTCAACTAGATTTTCTCAACCAATAGCTTTATTCTTTGGCACTCTCATTTGGTACCTTTATATATGCATATTGCCATGATCTAAATTGCCTATCTTGCTTACAACTCTATCTCTCTAATTGCTCTAAATTGGTATATCTATATCTTGCAATTACTTGCTTTGAGTTGTTTTGCAGGTTTTGATGATGATCTCTTTGGATCTCTTGGTTGTGTCTTAAATTGCTTCCATTTTTCTCTAACTTGCTACATCTATAGGTGTATATCTTGTGTTTGATACAACCTTGAGGTTCTTAGGGGTAATCATCTTATGGTAAGGATGCATATCTAGTGAGTTATATCCTTTCATGCTTCTAAAATTGCATATCTCTCTGTTTGGATATATCTCTACATCTACTCATAGCTTGCTTTATCTTTTGGTACTTCTTGCTATGATCTAGATCCTACTAGTAGTTCTAACTTGTAATATCATCTACTAGTAGTTCATATACATGTAGTTCTAACCCTATCAATAATTTCCATCTTTGATCATCTATATGTTATGCTTGTATCTTATCTCATACATGCTCAAGATTGTTTCTTGAATTGCATATCTACTATCTTGAGTTACTTGCATAACATTGTGATGCAGGGCACATAGAGCTACATTATATGTAGAAATTGGAGTATTTTTGGATTTTATGCAGATTTTTCTCCAGTTTCAGTTTTTGCTGCAAGTATAGTGTTTTTTATGCAGAAACACTCTTCTGAGCAAGACTCATCGCTATGCCATGAGCTCCGATGGTTTTTGGTCAAATTCCATCATCTTGAGGGTCAAAATTGTGATTTATTGTTTTTCTGTAGCACTTTATATTGCATTTTTTGGGTTGTTCAAGTATATGCTTTAACTTGCTTTTCTTTCTATGCTTGGACAAGCCCCTATCTGCGCTCTTCTACTCTCCTTATATATTTGTGTTATCTCCTTTCTCTTTAACAAGTGATGTTTCTTTTTTTTCATACCCCCACCTTTTTGAAATGACAAAGGGGGAGAAAGGTATGTCTTCTTTTAAAAAGAGGAAGAAGGCATGTCTTACATGAAGAAGAGAAGTATGTCCATGTAAAGAGGAGAAGGTAAAGGGGAGGAGACATATATGTGTAGACATATATGAGTAGAAGACATAGTTTCTATAAATGTTATGAAAGCTAACCATACAGGAGAAATAGCATCAATTGAGGGGGAGTATGAAAACTCCATGCGCATCAATTGAGGGGGAGCATATGAACTCAATTCTATTGAAACCCCTAGGTTTCTCCAAAGGTATGACTTTACTTTAAAGCTTTCAATACATTTATGGAATGGTTTGTCATCTTCAAAAAGGGGGAGAATGTTGACTCAAGGTCAATCAGGTCAATGTTGACTCACGTCTAAATTGACTAAACCCGTATTTTGATGATGAGTAACCATTCCACATATTGGTGTCTAATGCCTCTACTTGAGTGTTTTCAGATTAGGTATAGACACACTCCAATTGCCCTAACTTGCGCATCTCAAATTGGAGAAAAGACAAGTCAAAGTCATACAAGTGGACGTTTTTGTAATATGATGTATATCCATTAGAATCATGTTGTAAATCACTTGTAATGATTGTATGACTTGTAATTAAGCTTAGAAAAATATCAGGAACACTTAGATCGAATATTAGAGCAATTTTAATGCAACTTTGAAAATCAATTACAGGCACTTGTTCGGTCGAGTTTCCCACCCTGAAACTCGACCGATCAACCTTGGTCGATTTTCTGAAGATTGCATCGGTCGAGTTGTGCACTCACAGAACTCGACCGATTGGGTAGTAGGCCAGTTCCAGTTGGAATGGTCGGTCGAGTTTCCTCAGAACAAACTGGACCGATCATTTCAATATCGGGCTGCCTGCTACTTGATCGGTCGAGTTACACATATAGAAACTCGACCGAATGCACTGTACGGAAAAGTGCAGAAAAGTGTTTCTAGCCGTTGTGGAGTTGCAACAAGTGACAATAGATCTGTTGCAAGCCACAAAATGGCTAGTTTTCATTCACAAGTGTTCCCAAAGGCTAAGAGGCATCCCCAGCTATAAATAGGACCCCTTGGGCTTCATTCCAAGGTTGAGCATTCATTGCAAACTCTTTGTGAGGTTCCTATTCTATAGTTGAGTGCTTCCTACATCCTCCTCTCTCTCTCTAAGCTTAATCACTTGCTACATCCATTAGAGTGAGTAGGAAATCTGTAAGAGAGCTAGTCCTATTTGTATATCTTGTGAGGCTCTCACTTCCACCACCTCCCCATCTCTCATTTGCTATCTTGAAGATGAAGGTTCTCTCTCTTATCCAAGAGAGGTGAATAAGAACAAGGGAAGGAGTCCCTTGGTGAAGATCAAGGCAGAAGACTTGGAGCTAGAGTGGGTAAGCCCTTGGAGAAGGCAAAAGACTCAAGCTCAAGTAGGTAAGACCTTGGTGGAAAGCTTCTCCGAGTGAAGGTGAAGTCAAAGGCGGAAGATCCAAGAAGAGTGGGTAATTCCTGCAAGGCCGAAGACTTGTGCAAGAGTGGGTAAGTCCTTGGAGAAGGCCGAAGACTCTTGCAAAGTGGGATAGTCCTTGGTAAGGTTGAAGACTCTTTGTATTGGATAGGTAAGTCCTTTGTTGGTCATGTATTGTATGTCTTATTAATGAATATAAGATTGCAATTGGTTGAAGTCCTAGAGGTTGACATCTCTAGGCAAGTGGACTGACACACTTCTAGTTTGAAGTGTGGAACCACTCTAAATAGCTTGTCTAATTGGTGCATGTTCAATCTCTCTTGTCCTTGCTATGCTTGATTTAGTTGCACTCAAATTACCTATTTAGCAACCTTATCTTGTCATATATTTTGTTGGTTTAATGAATTTTGTGTAAGTGCTTTCAGCTCTATTCACCCCCCCCCCCTCTAGAGCATCTAATCACCCATCTAGGATCCAACAAGTGGTATCAGAGCGGGTCTTCTCCAACCATACTTCCACAAGTAGGAGAATATGGGTGACTATGAAGATGGGCAACCTTCAAAGAGAACAATAGAAGGAAACAAGAGTGAAAAAGGGATCACAAAGGCTCCATCAACAAATGAAAGCACTAGTGGAAGATCTAGTGAATTTGAAGATGGAAGATGCCATTGCACCATCTTGACAAGCTCAATTAAAGATTTAAATGAGGTAAATCCAAGTGTTGAGATTCTAATCAATTATTATCTTAGTCAACTAAATGCTTCTAAATTTGCAAATTCTAGCTTTCTTGATAAGATTAAATTTTTAGAATCTCAACCTTCTACGACTACTTCATACATAGAGCTTGCTTCTACTATTGTTTCTCTCTCTATTGTTTCTTATGCTCTTAAATGTGCTTATGAGAGTCAAGAGCTTACTTTGCAAGGAATAGAATGTGTAGATAAATTTTATCCTTCAAAGATTACTTGTCTTGTATATGAACTTGCTTCCTTGCATAGTAGTGTAATTGCTCTTGACCCTCATACTATCTTTTCTTATAGAGAGAAAGTTTTTAATGCTCTATCTTGTGATAAAGATTCTTACATGACTAAAGATGTTTGCTTAGAAATCTATCTTGTGCATGCTAGAGATGATATGAATCTATTGTGTTTTACCTTTACTTCTCTTATGCATGACAATCATAGTTTGAGACCTTCTTTGCAAATATTTTTTGGTGATAAAAAGAATCTCAATCAAATCCTAGACCATACCGCCAAACAAATGGGTAGAGATGGCATTGGACTTGATTGTAGCCAAAGGAACAACAAAGACAAAGGACCTTCAATTTTCAATGAAGAATCCTCCAGTTCCAAGGCTACGGGCACTTGTAATTATTGCAATGAATTTGGTCATTATTCTAATTGTTGTCCTTTTAGGAAAGCACCCAAGAGCAATAGAACTTGGGTTGCTAAACTAATCCCTCTGGACCCAAAAACATGATTGGGGACCATTTCATCTTTCTTCTTGTAGGTACTTGCAAATGGATTGACTTGAGGTATTGAATTGCAAATTGTCTTGTCAATCCACATGAAAGAAGAAAGGTGAGATGTGTAGAGTGTGACAACAAGTGGAAAAGCAATGGTAAGCACAAAGGTAATGGTTTTATTGCTTATAACCTATCCTAACTTGTTTTTGTCAAGTTAGTGTGCACTATACATATGGTTTTTGAGTCAAAAGTGGTATTTTGTGTTTCTCTTCACACTCTTGCTCAAAAACTATTTCTAATTCTTATATAGTGCATTACTAACTTGCTTAGACATGCTTGGATATGGTTTGTATTTTTAACATGCCTTTAAATATGTTTTTATGAAATATATGTGCTTTTTGACAGCTGCTCTGTCGGTCGAGTTTGCCCTAGTGAAACTCGACCAATGGGCACCAATAGGTGTTGCCAACAGCTGTCATCGGTCGAGTTGTCCATGCACAGAACTCGACCAATAAAACTGTGCACAGAATATACATTTGTCTTATTGAGTGAGAATTTCCCTCTCAACTAGATTTTCTCAACCAATAGCTTTATTCTTTGGCACTCTCATTTGGTACCTATATATATGCATATTGCCATGATCTAAATTGCCTATCTTTCTTACAACTCTATCTCTCTAATTGCTCTAAATTGGTATATCTATATCTTGCAATTACTTGCTTTGAGTTGTTTTGCAGGTTTTGATGATGATCTCTTTGGATATCTTGGTTGTGTCTTAAATTGCTTCCGTTGTGCTCTAACTTGCTACATCTATAGGTGTATATCTTGTGTTTGATACAACCTTGAGGTTCTTAGGGGTAATCATCTTATGGTAAGGATGCATATCTAGTGAGTTATATCCTTTCATGCTTCTAAAATTGCATATCTCTCTGTTTGGATATATCTCTACATCTACTCATAGCTTGCTTTATCTTTTGGTATCTCTTGCTATGATCTAGATCCTACTAGTAGTCCTAACTTGTAATATCATCTACTAGTAGTTCATATACATGTAGTTCTAACCCTGTCAATAATTGCCATCTTTGATCATCTATATGTTATGCTTGTATCTTATCTCATACATGCTCAAGATTGTTCCTTGAATTGCATATCTACTATCTTGAGTTACTTGCATAACATTGTGATGCAGGGCACATAGAGCTACATTATATGTAGAAATTGGAGTATTTTTTGGATTTTATGCAGATTTTGCTCCAGTTTCAGTTTTTGCTGCAAGTATAGTGTTTTTTATGCAGAAACACTCTTCTGAGAAAGACTCATCGCTATGCCATGAGCTCCGATGGTTTTTGGTCAAATTCGATCATCTTGAGGGTCAAAATTGTGATTTATTGTTTTTCTACAGCACTTTATCTTGCATTTTTTGGGTTGTTCAAGTATATGCTTTAACTTGCTTTTCTTTCTATGCTTGGACAAGCCCCTATCTGCGCTCTTCTATTGTCCTTATATATTAGTGTTATCTCCTTTCTCTTTAACAAGTGATGTTTCTTTTTTTTCATACCCCCACCTTTTTGAAATGACAAAGGGGGAAAAAGGTATGTCTTCTTTTAAAAAGAGGAAGAAGGCATGTCTTACATGAAGAAGAGAAGTATGTCCATGTAAAGGGGAGAAGGTAAAGGGGAGGAGACATATATGTGTAGACATATATGAGTAGAAGACATAGTTTCTATAAATGTTATGAAAGCTAACCATACAGGAGAAATAGCATCAATTGAGGGGGAGTATGAAAACTCCATGCGCATCCATTGAGGGGGAGCATATGAACTCAATTCTATTGAAACCCCTAGGTTTCGCCAAAGGTATGACTTTACTTTAAAGCTTTCAATACATTTATGGAATGGTTTTTCATCTTCAAAAAGGGGGAGAATGTTGACTCAAGGTCAATTAGGTCAATGTTGACTCACGTCTAAATTGACTAAACCCGTATTTTGATGATGACTAACCATTCCACATATTGGTGTCTAATGCCTCTACTTGAGTGTTTTCAGATTAAGTATAGACACACTCCAATTGCCCTAACTTGCGCATCTCAAATTGGAGAAAAGACAAGTCAAAGTCATACAAGTGGACGTTTTTGTAATATGATGTATATCCATTAGAATCATGTTGTAAATCACTTGTAATGATTGTATGACTTGTAATTAAGCTTAGAAAAATATCAGGAACACTTAGATCGAATATTAGAGCACTTTTAATGCAACTTTGAAAATCAATTACAGACACTTGTTCGGTCGAGTTTCCCACCCTGAAACTCGACCGATCAACCTTGGTTGATTTTCTGAAGATTGCATCAGTCGAGTTGTGCACTCACAGACCTCGACCGATTGGGTAGTAGTCCAGTTCCAGTTGGAATGGTCGGTCGAGTTTCCTTAGAACAAACTCGACCGATCATTTCAATATCGGGCTGCCTGCTACTTGATCGGTCGAGTTACACATATAGAAACTCGACCGAATGCACTGTACGGAAAAGTACAGAAAAGTGTTTCTAGCCGTTGTGGAGTTGCAACAAGTGAAAATAGATCTGTTGCAAGCCACAAAACGGCTAGTTTTCATTCACAAGTGTTCCGAAAGGCTAAGAGGCATCCCCAACTATAAATAGGACCCCTTGGGCTTCATTCCAAGGTTGAGCATTCATTGCAAACTCTTTGTGAGGTTCCTATTCTATAGTTGAGTGCTTCCTATAGCCTCCTCTCTCTCTCTAAGCTTAATCACTTGCTACATCCATTAGAGTGAGTAGGAAATCTATAAGAGAGCTAGTCCTATTTGTATATCTTGTGAGGCTCTCACTTCCACCACCTCCCCATCTCTCATTTGCTATCTTGAAGATGAAGGTTCTCTCTCTTGTCCGAGAGAGGTGAAGAAGAACAAGGGAAGGAGTCCCTTGGTGAAGATCATGGCAGAAGACTTGGAGCTAGAGTGGGTAAGCCCTTGGAGAAGGCAAAAGACTCAAGCTCAAGTAGGTAAGACCTTGGTGGAAAGCTTCTCCGAGTGAAGGTGAAGTCAAAGGCAGAAGATCCAAGAAGAGTGGGTAATTCCTTCAAGGCCGAAGACTTGTGCAAGAGTGGGTAAGTCCTTGGAGAAGGCCGAAGACTCTTGCATAGTGGGTAAGTCCTTGGTAAGGTTGAAGACTCTTTGTATTGGATAGGTAAGTCCTTTGTTGGTCATGTATTGTATGTCTTATTAATGAATATAAGAGTGCAATTGGTTGAAGTCCTAGAGGTTGACCTCTCTAGGCAAGTGGACTGACACACTTCTAGTTTGAAGTGTGGAACCACTCTAAATAGCTTGTCTAATTGGTGCATGTTCAATCTCTCTTGTCCTTGCTATGCTTGATTTAGTTGCACTCAAATTACCTATTTAGCAACCTTATCTTGTCATATATTTTGTAGGTTTAATGAATTTTGTGTAAGTGCTTTCAGCTCTATTCACCCCCCCTCTAGAGCATCTAATCACCCATCTAGGATCCAACAAGTGGTATCAGAGTGGGTCTTCTCCAACCATACTTCCACAAGTAGGAGAATATGGGTGACTATGAAGATGGGCAACCTTCAAAGAGAACAATAGAAGGAAACAAGAGTGAAAAAGGGATCACAAAGGCTCCATCAACAAATGAAAGCACTAGTGGAAGATCTAGTGAATTTGAAGATGGAAGATGCCATTGCACCCTCTTGACAAGCTCAATTAAAGATTTAAATGAGGTAAATCCAAGTGTTGAGATTCTAATCAATTATTATCTTAGTCAACTAAATGCTTCTAAATTTGCAAATTCTAGCTTTCTTGATAAGATTAAATTTTTAGAATCTCAACCTTCTATGACTACTTCATACATAGAGCTTGCTTCTACTATTTTTTCTCTCTCTATTGTTTCTTATGCTCTTAAATGAGCTTATGAGAGTCAAGAGCTTACTTTGCAAGGAATAGAATGTGTAGATAAAGTTTATCCTTCAAAGATTACTTGTCTTGTATATGAACTTGCTTCCTTGCATAGTAGTATAATTGCTCCTGACCCTCATACTATCTTTTCTTATAGAGAGAAAGTTTTTAA
Source organism: Alisma plantago-aquatica (assembly GCA_963693085.1). NCBI lineage: Eukaryota > Viridiplantae > Streptophyta > Magnoliopsida > Alismatales > Alismataceae > Alisma > Alisma plantago-aquatica. Next base: position 1,890,538,809 of record OY856409.1, read on the forward strand.
TGCTCTATCTTGTGATAAAGATTCTTACATGACTAAAGATGTTTGCTTAGAAATCTATCTTGTGCATGCTAGAGATGATATGAATCTATTGTGTTTTACCTTTACTTCTCTTATGCATGACAAACATAGTTTGAGATCTTCTTTGCAAATATTTTTTGGTGATAAAAAGAATCTCAATCAAATCCTAGACCATACCGCCAAACAAATGGGTAGAGATGGCATTGGACTTGATTGTAGCCAAAGGAACAACAAAGACAAAGGACCTTCAATTTTCAATGAAGAATCCTCCAGTTCCAAGGCTACGGGCACTTGTAATTATTGCAAAGAATTTGGTCATTATTCTAATTTTTGTCCTTTTAGGAAAGCACCCAAGAGAAATAGAACTTGGGTTGCTAAACTAATCCCTCCGGACCCAAAAACATGATTGGGGACCATTTCATCTTTCTTCTTGTAGGTACTTGCAAATGGATTGACTTGAGGTATTGAATTGCAAATTGTCTTGTCAATCCACATGAAAGAAGAAAGGTGATATGTGTAGAGGGTGACAACAAGTGGAAAAGCAATGGTAAGCACAAAGGTAATGGTTTTATTGCTTATAACCTATCCTAACTTGTTTTTGTCAAGTTAGTGTGCACTATACATATGGTTTTTGAGTCAAAAGTGGTATTTTGTGTTTCTCTTCACACTCTTGCTCAAAAACTATTTCTAATGCTTATATAGTGCATTACTAACTTGCTTAGACATGCTTGGATATGGTTTGTATTTTTAGCATGCCTTTAAATATGTTTTTATGAAATATATGTGCTTTTTGACAGCTGCTCTGTCGGTTGAGTTTTCCCTAGTGAAACTCGATCGATGGGCACCAATAGGTGTTGCCAACAGCTGTCATCGGTCGAGTTGTCCATGCACAGAACTCGACCGATAACACTGTGCACAGAATATACATTTGGCTTATTGAGTGAGAATTTCCCTCTGAACTAGATTTTCTCAACCAATAGCTTTATTCTTTGGCACTCTCATTTGGTACCTTTATATATGCATATTGCCATGATCTAAATTGCCTATCTTGCTTACAACTCTATCTCTCTAATTGCTCTAAATTGGTATATCTATATCTTGCAATTACTTGCTTTGAGTTGTTTTGCAGGTTTTGATGATGATCTCTTTGGATCTCTTGGTTGTGTCTTAAATTGCTTCCGTTGTGCTCTAACTTGCTACATCTATAGGTGTATATCTTGTGTTTGATACAACCTTGAGGTTCTTAGGGGTAATCATCTTATGGTAAGGATGCATATCTAGTGAGTTATATCCTTTCATGCTTCTAAAATTGCATATCTCTCTATTTGGATATATCTCTACATCTACTCATAGCTTGCTTTATCTTTTGGTATCTGTTGCTATGATCTAGATCCTACTAGTAGTCCTAACTTGAAATATCATCTACTAGTAGTTCATATACATGTAGTTCTAATCCTATCAATAATTGCCATCTTTGATCATCTATATGTTATGCTTGTATCTTATCTCATACATGCTCAAGATTGTTCCCTGAATTGCATATCTACTATCTTGAGTTACTTGCATAACATTGTGATGCAGGGCACATAGAGCTACATTATATGTAGAAATTGGAGTATTTTTGGATTTTATGCAGATTTTTCTCCAATTTCAGTTTTTGCTGCAAGTATAGTGTTTTTTTTGCAGAAACACTCTTCTGAGAAAGACTCATCGCTATGCCATGAGCTCCGATGGTTTTTGGTCAAATTCCATCATCTTGAGGGTCAAAATTGTGATTTATTGTTTTTCTGCAGCACTTTATCTTGCATTTTTTGGGTTGTATAAGTATATGCTTTAACTTGCTTTTCTTTCTATGCTTGGACAAGCCCCTATCTGCGCTCTTCTACTCTCCTTATATATTTGTGTTATCTCCTTTCTCTTTAACAAGTGATGTTTCTTTTTTTTCATACCCCCACCTTTTTGAAATGACAAAGGGGGAGAAAGGTATGTCTTCTTTTAAAAAGAGGAAGAAGGCATGTCTTACATGAAGAAGAGAAGTATGTCCATGTAAAGGGGAGAAGGTAAAGGGGAGGAGACATATATGTGTAGACATATATGAGTAGAAGACATAGTTTCTATAAATGTTATGAAAGCTAACCATACAGGAGAAATAGCATCAATTGAGGGGGAGTATGAAAACTCCATGCACATCAATTGAGGGGGAGCATATGAACTCAATTCTATTGAAACCCCTAGGTTTCTCCAAAGGTATGACTTTACTTTAAAGCTTTCAATACATTTATGGAATGGTTTGTCATCTTCAAAAAGGGGGAGAATGTTGACTCAAGGTCAATTAGGTCAATGTTGACTCACGTCTAAATTGACTAAACCCGTATTTTGATGATGACTAACCATTCCACATATTGGTGTCTAATGCCTCTACTTGAGTGTTTTCAGATTAGGTATAGACACACTCCAATTGCCCTAACTTGCGCATCTCAAATTGGAGAAAAGACAAGTCAAAGTCATACAAGTGGACGTTTTTGTAATATGATGTATATCCATTAGAATCATGTTGTAAATCACTTGTAATGATTGTATGACTTGTAATTAAGCTTAGAAAAATATCAGGAACACTTAGATCGAATATTAGAGCACTTTTAATGCAACTTTGAAAATCAATTACAGGCACTTGTTCGGTCGAGTTTCCCACCCTGAAACTCGACCGATCAACCTTGGTCGATTTTCTGAAGATTGCATCGGTCGAGTTGTGCACTCACAAAACTCGACCGATTGGGTAGTAGGCCAATTCCAGTTGGAATGGTCGGTCGAGTTTCCTCAGAACAAACTCGACCGATCATTTCAATATCGGGCTGCCTGCTACTTGATCGGTCGAGTTACACATATAGAAACTCGACCGAATGCACTGTACGGAAAAGTGCAGAAAAGTGTTTCTAGCCGTTGTGGAGTTGCAACAAGTGAAAATAGATCCGTTGCAAGCCACAAAACGGCTAGTTTTCGTTCACAAGTGTTCCCAAAGGCTAAGAGGCATCCCCAGCTATAAATAGGACCCCTTGGGCTTCATTCCAAGGTTGATCATTCATTGCAAACTCTGTGTGAGGTTCCTATTCTATAGTTGAGTGCTTCCTACATCCTCCTCTCTCTCTCTAAGCTTAATCACTTGCTACATCCATTAGAGTGAGTAGGAAATCTGTAAGAGAGCTAGTCCTATTTGTATATCTTGTGAGGCTCTCACTTCCACCACCTCCCCATCTCTCATTTGCTATCTTGAAGATGAAGGTTCTCTCTCTTGTCCAAGAGAGGTGAAGAAGAACAAGGGAAGGAGTCCCTTGGTGAAGATCAAGGCAGAAGACTTGGAGCTAGAGTGGGTAAGCCCTTGGAGAAGGCAAAAGACTCAAGCTCAAGTAGGTAAGACCTTGGTGGAAAGCTTCTCCGAGTGAAGGTGAAGTCAAAGGCGGAAGATCCAAGAAGAGTGGTTAATTCCTGCAAGGCCGAAGACTTGTGCAAGAGTGGGTAAGTCCTTGGAGAAGGCCGAAGACTCTTGCAAAGTGGGTAAGTCCTTGGTAAGGTTGAAGACTCTTTGTATTGGATAGGTAAGTCCTTTGTTGGTCATGTATTGTATGTCATATTAATGAATATAAGAGTGCAATTGGTTGAAGTCCTAGAGGTTGACCTCTCTAGGCAAGTGGACTGACACACTTCTAGTTTGAAGTGTGGAACCACTCTAAATAGCTTGTCTAATTCGTGCATGTTCAATCTCTCTTGTCCTTGCTATGCTTGATTTAGTTGCACTCAAATTACCTATTTAGCAACCTTATCTTGTCATATATTTTGTAGGTTTAATGAATTTTGTGTAAGTGCTTTCAGCTCTATTCACCCCCCCCCCTCTAGAGCATCTAATCACCCATCTAGGATCCAACAAGTGGTATCAGAGCGGGTCTTCTCCAACCATACTTCCACAAGTAGGAGAATATGGGTGACTATGAAGATGGGCAACCTTCAAAGAGAACAATAGAAGGAAACAAGAGTGAAAAAGGGATCACAAAGGCTCCATCAACAAATGAAAGCACTAGTGGAAGATCTAGTGAATTTGAAGACGGAAGATGCCATTGCACCCTCTTGACAAGCTCAATTAAAGATTTAAATGAGGTAAATCCAAGTGTTGAGATTCTAATCAATTATTATCTTAGTCAACTAAATGCTTCTAAATTTGCAAATTCTAGCTTTCTTGATAAGATTAAATTTTTAGAATCTCAACCTTCTACGACTACTTCATACATAGAGCTTGCTTCTACTATTGTTTCTCTCTCTATTGTTTCTTATGCTCTTAAATGTGCTTATGAGAGTCAAGAGCTTACTTTGCAAGGAATAGAATGTGTAGATAAAGTTTATCCTTCAAAGATTACTTGTCTTGTATATGAACTTTCTTCCTTGCATAGTAGTGTAATTGCTCTTGACCCTCATACTATCTTTTCTTATAGAGAGAAAGTTTTTAATGCTCTATCTTGTGATAAAGATTCGTACATGACTAAAGATGTTTGCTTAGAAATCTATCTTGTGCATGCTAGAGATGATATGAATCTATTGTGTTTTACCTTTACTTCTCTTATGCATGACAATCATAGTTTGAGATCTTCTTTGCAAATATTTTTTGGTGATAAAAAGAATCTCAATCAAATCCTAGACCATACCGCCAAACAAATGGGTAGAGATGGCATTGGACTTGATTGTAGCCAAAGTAACAACAAAGACAAAGGACCTTCAATTTTCAATGAAGAATCCTCCAGTTCCAAGGCTACGGGCACTTGTAATTATTGCAATGAATTTGGTCATTATTCTAATTTTTGTCCTTTTGGGAAAGCACCCAAGAGCAATAGAACTTGGGTTGCTAAACTAATCCCTCCGGACCCAAAAACATGATTGGGGACCATTTCATCTTTCTTCTTGTAGGTACTTGCAAATGGATTGACTTGAGGTATTGAATTGCAAATTGTCTTGTCAATCCAAATGAAAGAAGAAAGGTGATATGTGTAGAGGGTGACAACAAGTGGAAAAGCAATGGTAAGCACAAAGGTAATGGTTTTATTGCTTATAACCTATCCTAACTTGTTTTTGTCAAGTTAGTGTGCACTATACGTATGGTTTTTGAGTCAAAAGTGGTATTTTGTGTTTCTCTTCACACTCTTTCTCAAAAACTATTTCTAACGCTTACATGGTGCATTACTAACTTGCTTAGACATGCTTGGATATGGTTTGTATTTTTAGCATGCCTTTAAATATGTTTTTATGAAATATATGTGCTTTTTGACAGCTGCTCTGTCGGTCGATTTGCCCTAGTGAAAATCGACCGATGGGCACCAATAGGTGTTGCCAACAGCTGTCATCGGTCGAGTTGTCCATGCACAGAACTCGACCGATAACACTGTGCACAGAATATACATTTGGCTTATTGAGTGAGAATTTCCCTCTCAACTAGATTTTCTCAACCAATAGCTTTATTCTTTGGCACTCTCATGTGGTACCTTTATATATGCATATTGCCATGATCTAAATTGCCTATCTTGCTTACAACTCTATCTCTCTAATTTCTCTAAATTGGTATATCTATATCTTGCAATTACTTGCTTTGAGTTGTTTTGCAGGTTTTGATGATGATCTCTTTGGATCTCTCGGTTGTGTCTTAAATTGCTTCTGTTGTGCTCTAACTTGCTACATCTATAGGTGTATATCTTGTGTTTGATACAACCTTGAGGTTCTTAGGGGTAATCATCTTATGGTAAGGATGCATATCTAGTGAGTTATATCCTTTCATGCTTGTAAAATTGCATATCTCTCTGTTTGGATATATCTCTACATCTACTCATAGCTTGCTTTATCTTTTGGTATCTCTTGCTATGATCTAGATCCTACTAGTAGTCCTAACTTGTAATATCATCTACTAGTAGTTCATATACATGTAGTTCTAACCCTGTCAATAATTGCCATCTTTGATCATCTATATGTTATGCTTGTATCTTATCTCATACATGCTCAAGATTGTTCCCTGAATTGCATATCTACTATCTTGAGTTACTTGCATAACATTGTGATGCAGGGCACATAGAGCTACATTATATGTAGAAATTGGAGTATTTTTGGATTTTATGCAGATTTTGCTCCAGTTTCAATTTTTGCTGCAAGTATAGTGTTTTTTATGTAGAAACACTCTTCTGAGCAAGATTCATTGTTGTGCCATGAGCTCCGATGGTTTTTGGTCAAATTCCATCATCTTGAGGGTCAAAATTGTGATTTATTGTTTTTCTGCAGCACTTTTTCTTGCATTTTTTGGGTTGTTCAAGTATATGCTTTAACTTGCTTTTCTTTCTATGCTTGCACAAGCCCCTATCTGCGCTCTTCTACTCTCCTTATATATTTGTGTTATCTCCTTTCTCTTTAACAAGTGATGTTTCTTTTTTTTCATACCCCCACCTTTTTGAAATGATAAAGGGGGAGAAAGGTATGTCTTCTTTCAAAAAGAGGAAGAAGGCATGTCTTACATGAAGAAGAGAAGTATGTCCTTGTAAAGGGGAGAAGGTAAAGGGGAGGAGACATATATGTGTAGACATATATGAGCAGAAGATATAGTTTCTATAAATGTTATGAAAGCTAACCATACAGGAGAAATAGCATCAATTGAGGGGGAATATGAAAACTCCATGTGCATCAATTGAGGGGGAGCATATGAACTCAATTCTATTGAAACCCCTAGGTTTCTCCAAAGGTATGACTTTACTTTAAAGCTTTCAATACATTTATGGAATGGTTTGTCATCTTCAAAAAGGGGGAGAATGTTGACTCAAGGTCAATTAGGTCAATGTTGACTCACGTCTAAATTGACTAAACCCGTATTTTGATGATGACTAACCATTCCACATATTGGTGTCTAATGCCTCTACTTGAGTGTTTTCAGATTAGGTATAGACACACTCCAATTGCCCTAACGTGCGCATCTCAAATTGGAGAAAAGACAAGTCAAAGTCATACAAGTGGACGTTTTTGTAATATGATGTATATCCATTAGAATCATGTTGTAAATCACTTGTAATGATTGTATGACTTGTAATTAAGCTTAGAAAAATATCAGGAACACTTAGATCGAATATTAGATCACTTTTAATGCAACTTTGAAAATCAATTACATGCACTTGTTCGGTCGAGTTTCCCACCCTGAAACTCGACCGATCAACCTTGGTCGATTTTCTGAAGATTGCATCGGTCGAGTTGTGCACTCACAGAACTCGACCGATTGGGTAGTAGGCCAGTTCCAGTTGGAATGGTCGGTCGAGTTTCCTCAGAACAAACTCGAACGATCATTTCAATATCAGGCTGTCTGCTACTTGATCGGTCGAGTTACACATATAGAAACTCGACCGAATGCACTGTACAGAAAAGTGCAGAAAAGTGTTTCTAGCCATTGTGGAGTTGCAACAAGTGAAAATAGATCCGTTGCAAGCCACAAAAGGGCTATTTTTCGTTCACAAGTGTTCCCAAAGGCTAAGAGGCATCCCCAGCTATAAATAGGACCCCTTGGGCTTCATTCCAAGGTTGAGCATTCATTGCAAACTCTTTGTGAGGTTCCTATTCTATAGTTGAGTGCTTCCTACAGCCTCCTCTCTCTCTCTAAGCTTAATCACTTGCTACATCCATTAGAGTGAGTAGGAAATCGGTAAGAGAGCTAGTCCTATTTGTATATGTTGTGAGGCTCTCACTTCCACCACCTCCCCATCTCTCATTTGCTACCTTGAAGATGAAGGTTCTCTCTCTTGTCCAAGAGAGGTGAAGAAGAACAAGGAAAGGAGTCCCTTGGTGAAGATCAAGGCAGAAGACTTGGAGCTAGAGTGGGTAAGCCCTTGGAGAAGGCAAAAAACTCAAGCTCAAGTAGGTAAGACCTTGGTGGAAAGCTTCTCCGAGTGAAGGTGAAGTCAAAGGCGGAAGATCCAAGAAGAGTGGGTAATTCCTGCAAGGCCGAAGACTTGTGCAAGAGTGGGTAAGTCCTTGGAGAAGACCGAAGACTCTTGCAAAGTGGGTAAGTCCTTGGTAAGGTTGAAGACTCTTTGTATTGGATAGGTAAGTCCTTTGTTGGTCATGTATTGTATGTCTTATTAATGAATATAAGAGTGCAATTGGTTGAAGTCCTAGAGGTTGACCTCTCTAGGCAAGTGGACTGACACACTTCTAGTTTGAAGTGTGGAACCACTCTAAATAGCTTGTCTAATTGGTGCATGTTCAATCTCTCTTGTCCTTGCTATGCTTGATTTAGTTGCACTCAAATTACCTATTTAGCAACCTTATCTTGTCACATATTTTGTAGGTTTAATGAATTTTGTGTAAGTGCTTTCAGCTCTATTCACCCCCCCTCTAGAGCATCTAATCACCCATCTAGGATCCAACAAGTGGTATCAGAGCGGGTCTTCTCCAACCATACTTCCACAAGTAGGAGAATATGGGTGACTATGAAGATGGGCAACCTTCAAAGAGAACAATAGAAGGAAACAAGAGTGAAAAAGGGATCACAAAGGCTCCATCAACAAATGAAAGCACTAGTGGAAGATCTAGTGAATTTGAAGATGGAAGATGCCATTGCACCCTCTTGACAAGCTCAATTAAAGATTTAAATGAGCAAATTCTAGCTTTCTTGATAAGATTAAATTTTGTGAATCTCAACCTTCTATGACTACTTCATACATAGAGCTTGCTTCTACAATTGTTTCTCTCTCTATTGTTTCTTATGCTCTTAAATGTGCTTATGAGAGTCAAGAGCTTACTTTGCAAGGAATAGAATGTGTAGATAAAGTTTATCCTTCAAAGATTACTTGTCTTGTATATGAACTTGCTTCCTTGCATAGTAGTGTAATTGCTCTTGACCCTCATACTATCTTTTCTTATAGAGAGAAAGTTTTTAATGCTCTATCTTGTGATAAAGATTCTTACATGACTAAAGATGTTTGCTTAGAAATCTATCTTGTGCATGCTAGAGATGATATGAATCTATTGTGTTTTACCTTTACTTCTCTTATGCATGACAATCATAGTTTGAGATCTTCTTTGCAAATATTTTTTGGTGATAAAAAGAATCTCAATCAAATCCTAGACCATACCGCCAAACAAATGGGTAGAGATGGCATTGCACTTGATTGTAGCCAAAGGAACAACAAAGACAAAGGACCTTCAATTTTCAATGAAGAATCCTCCAGTTCCAAGGCTACGGGCACTTGTAATTATTGCAATGAATTTGGTCATTATTCTAATTGTTGTCCTTTTAGGAAAGCACCCAAGAGCAATAGAACTTGGGTTGCTAAACTAATCCCTCCGGACCCAAAAACATGATTGGGGACCATTTCATCTTTCTTCTTGTAGGTACTTGCAAATGGATTGACTTGAGGTATTGAATTGCAAATTGTCTTGTCAATCCACATGAAAGAAGAAAGGTGAGATGTGTAGAGGGTGACAACAAGTGGAAAAGCAATGGTAAGCACAAAGGTAATGGTTTTATTGCTTATAACCTATCCTAACTTGTTTTTGTCAAGTTAGTGTGCACTATACATATGGTTTTTGAGTCAAAAGTGGTATTTTGTGTTTCTCTTCACACTCTTGCTCAAAAACTGTTTCTAATGCTTATATAGTGCATTACTAACTTGCTTAGACATGCTTGGATATGGTTTGTATTTTTAGCATGCCTTTAAATATGTTTTTATGAAATATATGTGCTTTTTGACAGCTGCTCTGTCGGTCGAGTTTGCCCTAGAGATACTCGACCGATGGGCACCAATAGGTGTTGCCAACAGTTGTCATCGGTCGAGTTGTCCAAGCACAGAACACGACCGATAACACTGTGCACAGATTATACATTTGGCTTATTGAGTGAGAATTTCCCTCTCAACTAGATTTTCTCAACCAATAGCTTTATTCTTTGGCACTCTCATTTGGTACCTTTATATATGCATATTGCCATGATCTAAATTGCCTATGTTGCTTACAACTCGATCTCTCTAATTGCTCTAAATTGGTATATCTATATCTTGCAATTACTTGCTTTGAGTTGTTTTGCAGGTTTTGATGATGATCTCTTTGGATCTCTTGGTTGTGTCTTAAATTGCTTCCGTTGTTCTCTAACTTGCTACATCTATAGGTGTATATCTTGTGTTTGATACAACCTTGAGGTTCTTAGGGGTAATCATCTTATGGTAAGGATGCATATCTAGTGAGTTATATCCTTTCATGCTTCTAAAATTGCATATCTCTCTGTTTGGATATATCTCTACATCTACTCATAGCTTGCTTTATCTTTTGGTATCTCTTGCTATGATCTAGATCCTACTAGTAGTCCTAACTTGTAATATCATCTACTAGTAGTTCATATACATGTTGTTCTAACCCTATCAATAATTGCCATCTTTGATCATCTATATGTTATGCTTGTATCTTATCTCATACATGCTCAAGATTGTTCCTTGAATTGCATATCTACTATCTTGAGTTACTTGCATAACATTGTGATGCAGGGCACATAGAGCTACATTATATGTAGAAATTGGAGTATTTTTGGATTTTATGCAGATTTTGCTCCAGTTTCAGTTTTTGCTGCAAGTATAGTGTTTTTTATGCAGAAACACTCTTCTGAGCAAGACTCATCGCTGTGCCATGAGCTCTGATGGTTTTTGGTCAAATTCCATCATCTTGAGGGTCAAAATTGTGATTTATTGTTTTTCTGCAGCACTTTATCTTGCATTTTTTAGGTTGTTCAAGTATATGCTTTAACTTGCTTTTCTTTCTATGCTTGGACAAGCCCCTATCTGCGCTCTTCTACTCTCCTTATATATTTGTGTTATCTCCTTTCTCTTTAACAAGTGATGTTTCTTTTTTTTCATACCCCCACCTTTTTGAAATGACAAAGGGGGAGAAAGGTATGTCTTCTTTTAAAAAGAGGAAGAAGGCATGTCTTACATGAAGAAGAGAAGTATGTCCATGTAAAGGGGAGAAGGTAAAGGGGAGGAGACATATATGTGTAGACATATATGAGTAGAAGACATAGTTTCTATAAATGTTATGAAAGCTAACCATACAGGAGAAATAGCATCAATTGAGGGGGTGTATGAAAACTCCATGCGCATCAATTGAGGGGGAGCATATGAACTCAATTCTATTGAAACCCCTACGTTTCTCCAAAGGTATGACTTTACTTTAAAGCTTTCAATACATTTATGGAATGGTTTGTCATCTTCAAAAAGGGGGAGAATGTTGACTCAAGGTCAATTAGGTCAATGTTGACTCACGTCTAAATTGACTAAACCCGTATTTTGATGATGACTAACCATTCCACATATTGGTGTCTAATGCCTCTACTTGAGTGTTTTCAGATTAGGTATAGACACACTCCAATTGCCCTAACTTGCGCATCTCAAATTGGAGAAAAGACAAGTCAAAGTCATACAAGTGGACGTTTTTGTAATATGATGTATATCCATTAGAATCATGTTGTAAATCACTTGTAATGATTGTATGACTTGTAATTAAGCTTAGAAAAATATTAGGAACACTTAGATCGAATATTAGAGCACTTTTAATGCAACTTTGAAAATCAATTACAGGCACTTGTTCGGTCGAGTTTCCCACCCTGAAACTCGACCGATCAACCTTGGTCGATTTTCTGAAGATTGCATCGGTCGAGTTGTGCACTCACAGAACCCGACCGATTGGATAGTAGGCCTATTCCAGTTGGAATGGTCGGTCGAGTTTACTCAGAACAAACTCGACCGATCATTTCAATATCGGGCTGCCTGCTACTTGATCGGTCGAGTTACACATATAGAAACTCGACCGAATGCACTGTACGGAAAAGTGCAGAAAAGTGTTTCTAGCCGTTGTGGAGTTGCAACAAGTGAAAATAGATTTGTTGCAAGCCACAAAACGGCTAGTTTTCGTTCACAAGTGTTCCCAAAGGCTAAGAGGCATCCCCAGCTATAAATAGGACCCCTTGGGCTTCATTCCAAGGTTGAGCATTCATTGCAAACTCTTTGTGAGGTTCCTATTCTATAGTTGAGTGCTTCCTACAGCCTCCTCTCTCTCTATATAAGGCAGAAGACTTGGAGCTAGAGTGGGTAAGCCCTTGGAGAAGGCAAAAGACTCAAGCTCAAGTAGGTAAGACCTTGGTGGAAAGCTTCTCCGAGTGAAGGTGAAGTCAAAGGCGGAAGATCCAAGAAGAGTGGGTAATTCCTGCAAGGCCGAAGACTTGTGCAAGAGTGGGTAAGTCCTTGGAGAAGGCCAAAGACTCTTGCAAAGTGGGTAAGTCCTTGGTAAGGTTGAAGACTCTTTGTATTGGATAGGTAAGTCCTTTGTTGGTCATGTATTGTATGTCTTATTAATGAATATAAGAGTACAATTGGTTGAAGTCCTAGAGGTTGACCTCTCTAGGCAAGTGGACTGACACACTTCTAGTTTGAAGTGTGGAACCACTCTAAATAGCTTGTCTAATTGGTGCATGTTCAATCTCTCTTGTCCTTGCTATGCTTGATTTAGTTGCACTCAAATTACCTATTTAGCAACCTTATCTTGTCATATATTTTGAAGGTTTAATGAATTTTGTGTAAGTGCTTTCAGCTCTATTCACCCCCCCTCTAGAGCATCTAATCACCCATCTAGGATCCAACAAGTGGTATTAGAGCGGGTCTTCTCCAACCATACTTCCACAAGTAGGAGAATATGGGTGACTATGAAGATGGGCAACCTTCAAAGAGAACAATAGAACGAAGCAAGAGTGAAAAAGGGATCACAAAGGCTCCATCAACAAATGAAAGCACTAGTGGAAGATCTAGTGAATTTGAAGATGGAAGATGCCATTGCACCCTCTTGACTAGCTCAATTAAAGATTTAAATGAGGTAAATCCAAGTGTTGAGATTCTAATCAATTATTATCTTAGTCAACTAAATGCTTCTAAATTTGCAAATTCTAGCTTTCTTGATAAGATTAAATTTTTAGAATCTCAACCTTCTATGACTACTTCATACATAGAGCTTGCTTCTACTATTGTTTCTCTCTCTATTGTTTCTTATGCTCTTAAATGTGCTTATGAGAGTCAAGAGCTTACTTTGCAAGGAATAGAATGTGTAGATAAAGTTTATCATTCAAAGATTACTTGTCTTGTATATGAACTTGCTTCCTTGCATAGTAGTGTAATTGCTCTTGACCCTCATACTATCTTTTCTTATAGAGAGAAAGTTTTTAATGCTCTATCTTGTGATAAAGATTCTTACATGACTAAAGATGTTTGCTTAGAAATCTATCTTGTGCATGCTAGAGATGATATGAATCTATTGTGTTTTACCTTTACTTCTCTTATGCATGACAATCATAGTTTGAGATCTTCTTTGCAAAGATTTTTTGGTGATAAAAAGAATCTCAATCAAATCCTAGACCATACCGCCAAACAAATGGGTAGAGATGGCATTGGACTTGATTGTAGCCAAAGGAACACTATAGTAGTCTATAGTCGCATTGTTTAGATACACTTGATCAATTAGAGTTATTCCCTTTAGTCATTTAGTTGTGTTTATCTTTAGTTCAATAGATTTACATTAAGTGGTATTAGAGTGGAACCCTAACCTTGATTAGAGTTTTTCTCCTACCCTCTACCCCCTAACCTAGCCACCACCTTCCCCTAACCTACCTAGCATCTACCCTCAACCAACCACTCCATCCTCCAATTGCCATGGAAACTGCTTCTAGGCACTGAATGTAGCAGTAGAAGCATCTTTTGGTTCTTCTTCCTACAACAAGACGTGTTGCCACTGTCGCCGATCATACCATTATCACATGACTGTATATATTTTCCTAGACTGCCAATACCTACTAGAGGATGACCTCACCAATGTCCATATGGAAAGATTCCTACAAGATGGCTAATGGGTAATAAGGATTCTATAGATAAAGAGATGATTATTAAGTGGTTATAATAGTCTATTCCATGATTCGTATTTTGCCCAATCTTTAGTTAGGCCTCATGGACCCAATTGGCAGTAAATAGTAAAGCTATAAATGTTTTTATACAACATCTATGATGCACAATGTGGCAACAAGAAGTATAATAATGCAACTAGACCATAGAGTGTCACATTAAAGAAAGAAAAATTATGTGCAACTAAGATCATAAAGATTATAAAGGATCATGGCAAGGGATACAAAGAAATACCATGAAAAACTACAAGAATCCATCATTCTATAATAAGATCCCTCAACAAATCATCTAATCCAACAAATGTAGCTTCATGTTATTTTCTAGATGCATGCACATAAGGATCTCCATCTCCCATGTGGTGATTTGTTGTTTGGTAGTTGCACTCACACTTGGGAAATGAGGGTCTTCATGATACCATTTAAGCCTTGCCAGTTTTCACTTAACCTCATCTTCTAACATTTTAGGAATAGAGTGAATGGAAATTTTGGGAGTGTAAAAAGGACAAGGTAGGTACATCTTTTTTGTATATATTATTTGTAAAGAGTGGGAATCGATGGTGGGCCAACTCAATGGTACAAAAATGATCCAAGAAATGTTTAAGAAGCAAAAAACATAAGTAATTACAAAGTTACAAAATATTTCCATGTACATAGTCTTCTCACCCTAAGGGTGGTACATAAAAAGGAAATATAACATCTATTTACACATAAGACCATATGCAGAGGGTAACTAAGATATCACAAGTTTTCCTTATGTCTACCAATTAGATCACAATCATCCTCATTCTCTGCCTCCTATAAAGCACCTACGCCTGGGTGGAGGGAACACCTAGAAAATAGGAAAAACAATATATGAATCAGTAAAAGGATGAGTATGTACATTAGAAGATTAACTAGGGCATTAATTATGTCAGAAGTAAAGTAAGATGTTCCCAAAAAAGGAGGGGCCATTAAAGATAGGTAAGTTTCAATGAGAAGTAACAAGAGAAGTAATTTCCAAAAGAATGAGGCGATATAATTAAACAATCAAAATCACAACTCTTGTCATTATCAACCATCCAATCACATACATATTTGCATATTGATATATTTGACTAAAGTAACTATAGTTGGGCCATGACACCAATGGGTCATTGGCCTAATTAAAATGGGTGGAAAAGGACACCCTAGGTGGAAAAATGCACCTCTATATATAAGGGTAGAAATGCATACCCTGGGTAGAAATGCATACCCTAATGGTTACACATAAGCATCTACAATAGTTAAACTAATCCAATTATCTAACGTGCATAAATAGAGTGGAAAGATAAACCTTTCACAAATATATGTGGCATGATTTAAGAACAATAGTAGGAGGGGTCATCAACCCAATTCAACATGTTAATAGTAATTTTAGAAGAATAACAATAAGTCCAATTGAGAGTATATGATTTGTCCAACAAATGGAACAAGAGCAAGTATTGCAAAACCTACCTCATTATGGGAAATTTTAGTCATATAATGCCCAGTTATGGATAGAGAGGAGTACATACCTTATGCATCTAAAAGTTAACTCTAATAAGACACTTGATCAACTATGTCACCTCTTCCTCCTAGAAGTATATTATCTCATGTCATTCAAAATAAGTCAAACATGTTTATTCATTCTCAAACTATTTATATGTATATAGTCCTTGCCTTAATTTTGATTACTTAGTGTCATATTAGTGTTGTTAATCTCTTATATGTATATTCTTTTTCTTGTATATCAATTTATTCAGTTTGGACATCTAGATAAATGTACTCTCTGTATTCATGTTGTTTATTTAATTGCCATTATATATACACATATATACCTAGGAGATTTGCAACAAGAGTGAATCATTATTTGTATTGTACCCTTGGTAATTTTTTATTGTACATGGTTTTTATTGATTTAATTAAACTAGGGTATGTTGTTACAATGTTATTAGATTAGTAGTTCCTAAGGTCCAAGTATTGAATTATCTTGATTTCATACTCAAATTCTCTTGCATTGCATGAAATGTACTAGTCAACACATGAGTATTAAGATTATATACCTTGACGTTTTTGGAGACATTATGTTTACATTTCTATACAAATATACAACCATGATGATTTTATGTATAGATAAGTGGGATAATCTAGGAACTTAATCAACTTTACATAACTAAAACTACCAACTTATTTACCATTTTGATAAGGTAGATGATGACTGGTCCTTGACGTTCAGTCTATAGTTCGAGGGGTTTTGTATACTTCTGTATTCACTAGATTGATACACCTTGTTCTCCATCAGTGATGAGATTGGATGCAAAGGTTGGATGTATGGAGGTGTTTCCTATTAGTGGTATTGTTGTCTTGAAGGTGGTGGAAGAAAGGAGGAAGGATGGTGGAGAAAGAGAAGTCAAGGAGGTAGGGTCAAAGTGTAGAAGAAGGGTGGTTGGGTGCTATATCAGTTTTATGGATATGAAGACTACGGAAGAAGATGTGTATAGTTTCCCAGAGTGGCGGTGGGTGCATGATGATGCAGATGTCGAAGCAGATTGTGTGGATTAATCAGGGTTGTTCAATGGTCAGGGATGGATTTGCAGGTCGGGGCGTTGAGGTCTGAAGGTGGCAGTGGAGCTAGGATTTCTAATGTGATGGCAACAGTTTATATGGAAACTCAGTCAATGAAGGAGGAGGAAGCGGGTGAAGCTCATGGTGACAGGTAACGTTGGAGGAGATTGTGGTGCTACAAGGGTGGAAGAGGATGTTTTGTGATGGCCACAGATCTGGGGTGGAAGTGACTGGGATTTGGAGTATATGATGGTGGGGTGAAGGATATGAGTCTAGCTATGTTGTTGGTGGTGTCGTTGCACAACTACTTCCTGGTGAGGTGAAAGTTGTGGGGCAGGGTTGAAAGCTTTCCATTGGATGTATGGGGATGAGGTTTTTGACTTTTCACTAGGCACAAGAAGTAGGGGAGTTGATGGCTAGGGTTTGAGGTGCCAAGGAAAGAAGAAAGTAGGGAGGGTGCAGATGGCGGTACATTGGTTGCTGGCGATCGACACTATCGTGGCTCAGTGATTATGTTGGATGCATAGGGTCCACCTTTGAGGGAGGCATCTCTTCTTCCTCATACTCGGCGGGGCGCGGCACAAAGAGTGGATGAACGTTGATGGCCAGGGTTTTTCACTATTAAAGGTTGTCCAGTGGGGGGATCATGGATCTGTTGTGGTGCTGGATGCATGCACAGTGCGACCATGACAGTATGTGGAAGAATATTTTGCTATCATGGAAGTGAGGCCCAAGGGAAGAGGGAAACAAATCATGGGGCTAGGAAAGGAGAGGAAATATTGGTCGTCGACACAAACAATTGAGACATTGCATGGGAACTAGAAGGTCCTCATTTGATCATTGTAGCAGGTAATGACAGTCATTTGGCTGTTGTTGGGTGCAATCAGAGAGGAACATCGGCAACTCGGGTAGGATGAGGAAGACAAGGTTAAATATAGGGAGGAATGATAGAAAGGATGTGGAGAAGGGATAGGGAATAGGGAGAGAAGGAAGGAGGATAAAATCAAAGAGAACGGAGGAGGAGGGGGAACGACCGTGTTGCACCAAGGTTATGCGGAGAAGGGAAGACCGTACTGGCATCACAATGAATTAAAACAAAAACTTAGGATTTAATTGAAATATTAAATGCATAGATATATATTAGGATTTATTATTTTGATTAATTATGCCAGGAGGTAATTAAGGTGCAATTAACTTGAAAATTGACAAGTTGACTAAATATAATGTGAGGATCCCAATTTTATTATTAGTTTCACCATTACAATAATTTTGATATTTTATTTTATTACTTTTAGGTTCAATACTCAATTAATTCATTTAATGCATTTATTAATATTTTTCATTATTTTATATTTTCTTTGTTTCCTTTTATCACTACTACTAGGATGAACCTAGAGTGCCAAATTAGGGTCAAACCTAATTAATTGGTGAATCTATATCACTAACTCCCAATTGGAGATATAAATAAATAGTCATTAGCCTTATGTAAAATGTTATTCATTGTAGAATTATATTTTCTTACTCCAATAGATATTATTTAATCAAATTTTATGGAAAAAAATGAATGTTACATAACTAAAAATGGTCCTAAAGTGGGGGGATGGTTGAGGTAGATATTGCAATTTGAGTATGTTACAACACTCCACCCCTTAAAGAGGGTTTTGTCCCTAAAATCCACCAACCTATAGCCTAGTATACTAAGTTATAACTTCTAACCATTATAAGTTTCTAACACTAGTTTTAATGTAGTGAGTCCTAACCTAACATACCCACATCACACTTGTATACAGAACCCAACATGAACTAATATTACTCCATCCCTCACATCTTATTATATTCTCATATCGTGAATTGGTATAAGAAATTTACACTAACATTGAGGAAGATATTAAGAATTTTAATTCGTTATGGCTATCTACAATGTTAAGGAGGTTTGTCCATCCTACTACTATGATGTTTGGTATCCTTTAATGATTGGCATTGTTAATAACCATTGATTTCAACTATTCATTCAATTAAGTTATAGATCGAAGTGTATAAGGGCCTACCCCTTAAAAGGACCTATCTAACTATATAGAGAATCAAGAGGGTAGCCGACTAGATTATAGCTAATATATTTATTCTTCATGCCTAGAGTCGGAGGGTTGAACATGCCAATCAAAGATTTCTTCACTAAGGCCTATCTACTACTACAACTTCCTTATGGTGGTGACTTGGTTCCAAAATCATCAATGAAATCTGACAGAGTTTTTTTTGTAAATATAATATAATAATGAAAATAAGTTTGACGATTAAAACCTTACAAGGGGAATCCAAAATGTCTCCAAAATCATTTCAAGAACCAATTCGACCACTTTCTACCACATACAACTTACACTATAACTCTAACATCACTTCATCTTTGCAAAAGAGGCTTCTCTACACCCATCATCAAGGCATACCTGAAGCATATCTAAATTCTAGATTAGGAGGGAATACAAGTTTTTTCTATCATGGGGTTAACTTCTAGTAGGTCCTACTAGACACAACATCCATTATACCACCATTCTCTTAATCATAAATTAGGCCACCACATCCCAAAAATTCCATTATTTATGGGATCATGAAGTTATAATTAGAAGAGGTTATGGTCTCTACTTCTCTAGTTAGTTGACCTCCATGGTGTCATTACTAACCTAGGTGAACTAGATAGTCAAACTGCTCCTCATCTAACGTATCAGATAATTTAATTACATGATGGTGATGAGAGGGTGGTCGGCCTTTTAAGGATCAACCCTAGATGTTCCTACCCCGCATAACCTCACTGACAATGTACACCCAAAGTTTCAAGAAAAAAAAGAGTATTCACTATAGCTTCCAAACATGATTGTGCCTCCATATGTCCTCGGGGGAAAATATGATCCAATTACATGATCATTACTTTATAGGTCAAGGGCGATAAGCATCATTCCTACATTATGGGTATGTGAGGGATGAAATCCCAAGGATGTTTACTTGAAACCAATATCTTCCTTCAACAAACTCCTATTTATGAGATATGTCATGTTTATCTAGGATAGTATCTAGCCCTTGGTGGGTGAGTCATAGGAAAACTATGTTAAAATAACTTCATGGTGTAGGCAAGACAAGCCTAACCTTAAAGGATCTAGCTCATATCATCACATGCTATCATAAGACATCTCAAAATCTAAAACTCATGTCAATACTCTATGTTTGTAACTAGGAATGCTCAGTCCAAATAATCACGGTATCATAGGCATGCAAGAAAATAACCAAAAGCAAAAGGTTCAATGACTAGTATTAAGGTTGCATCACAATTATGTGATTTCAAGTCAAGCTACTCTTTATAGTAGATGAATTGTCCTCCCCTAAGGCGGTAGGTAAAGGCTAATTCCTAGGAGAGTCAACCTTTACATATAGAAAGTTATACCTATAAAGCAAGGGTAGAATTGATAAGAGTTCACCTAGAAATAGATCATTCATAGACTTTGTTTGGGTTATATATATACCATCAAATTGGATAGGGTGAAAACCTTAATTGGTAAACCTGATTTAGGTTTAGGTATGACCACAACCTCTAAAGGGTAACCTGCCTACTAAGGAACAATCTAGGATAACTTGAAATAGTCTAGTTACCAATTGCTTAATCTCTAATACCATTCTATAAAGATTGGGACCCGATAGTGGGCCCACTCAAAATTACAAACATGAGCCATGAAATATTTAAGCAGTGAAAAATATAACTATTTACAAAGTTATAAAATATTTCCATCCACATAGTTTTCCCAGCCTAAGGGTGGTGCGTAAAATGAAAAGATTACATCTATTTACATATAAGCCCATACGAAGAGGGTGGTGAATCTCTCTCAAGTTGTCCTCATGTCCACCAATTAGCTCACAGTCATCCTCATTTTCTGCCCTCTAAAGCACCTACATCTGGGTAGAGGGAACACCCAAAAAATAGGAAAAACAAGATATGAATCAGCAAAAGGCTGAATATGTACATTAGAAGATTAACTAGGGTATTAATTATGCCAGAAGTAAAGTAAGATGTTCCCATCAAAGAAAGGGGCCCATTAAATCTAGGTAAGTTTCAATGAGAAGTAACAAGAGAAGTAATTTCCAAAAGAATGAGGTAGTATAATTAAACAATTAAAATCACAACTCTTTCCATTATCAACCATCCAATCACATAAATATTTGCATACTGATATATTTGATTAAAGTAACTATATTAGGGCCATGACACCACTGGGTCATTGGCCTAAGTAAAATGGGTGGAAAAACACACCCTAGGTAGAAAAGCATGCATATATATATATATATATATATATATATATATATATATATATATATATATATATATATATATATATATATGTATATATATATGTATATATATGTATATATATAAGGGTAGAAATGCATACCCTAGGTAGAAATGCATACCCTAATGGTTATGCATAAGTGTCTACAATAGTTAAGCTAGTCGAATCGTCTAACATGCATAAATAGAGTGTCAAGATACACCTTTCACAAACATATCTAGCATGATTTAAGAACAACATGTTAATAATAATTTGAGAAGAATAACAATAAGTCCAATTGAGAGTATATGAATTGTCCAACAAATAGAATAAGAGTAAGTATTGCAAAAGCTGCCTCATTGTGAGAAAATTTATTCATATAATGCCCAGTTATAAAAAGAGAGGAGTACATACTTTAAGTGTCCAAAAGTTAACTCCAATAAGACATTTGATCCACTATGTCACCTCTTCCTCCTAGAAGTATATTATCTCATGTCAGTCGAAATAAATCAAACATGTGTATTAATTCTCAAATTGTCTATATGTATATAGTCCTTGCCCTAATGTCGATTACTTAGTGTCATATTAGGGTTTTTAATATATTTTATGTATATTCTTTCTCTTTTTTATCTATTTATTCAAATTGGAAATCTTGATAAATTTATTCTCTATATTCATGTTGCTCACTCAATTGCCATTATATATACACATATATATCTAGGGCTACGATTTGCAACAAGAGTGAATCATTATTTGTATTGTACCCTTGGTAATTTTAGACTATACATGGTTTGTCATTGATGTAATTACATTAGGGTATGTTGTTATAATGTGATTAGATTAGTAGTTCCTAAGGTCCAGGTATTGAATTAGCTTGTTTCATACTCAAATTCTCTTTCATTAAAAGAGATGTACTAGCCAACATGTGAGTATTAAGATTATATACCATGTATGCTTTTTGGAAGAATCATGTTTACATTTCTATAAAAATGTACCACCATGATGATTTTAGGTATAGATAAGTGGGCTAATCTAGTAACTTAATCAACTTTACATAACTGAAACTATCACCTTATTTACTATTTTCATAAGGTAGATGACAACTGGTCCTTGATGTTCAGTCTATAGTTTGAGGGGTTCTGTATACTTTTGTATTCACTGGATTCTTACACCTTATGCTCCATCAGTGATGAGACTGGATGCAAAGGTTGGATGTATGCAGGAGTTACGTATTAGTGACATTGTTGTCTTGAAGGTGGTGGAAGAAAGAAGGAAGGATGGTGAAGAAGGAGAAGTCAAGGAGGCAGGGTTGAACTACATAAGAAGGGAAGTTGGGAGCTATGTTAGTTTTATGACTATCAAAATGAGGGAAGAAGATGTGTCTAGGTTCCCAGAGTGGTGGTGAGTACATGTTGTTGCCGATTCCAAAGCAAACTATGCAGATTGATCGGGGTTGTTCAATGGTCGGGGATGGATTTGTAGGTCGAGGGCATTGAGGTCTGAAGGTGGTGGCGGAGTCAGGCTTTCTCATGTGATGGCGGCGATTTATATGGAAACTTAGATGGTGAAGGAGGAGGAAGAGGGTGAAGGTCATGGTGACCGGTAACGCTAGAGGAGGTCGTGGTGCTACAAGGGTGGAAGAGGATGTTTTGTGATGGCTACAATTCTGGGGTGGTGGTGACTGGGATTTGGAGGATATGATGGTGGGGTGAAGGAGATTAGTCTAGATATGTTGTTGGTGGTGTCATTGCATAGACACCTCCTGGTGAGGTGAAAGATGGTGGGTCAGGGTTGCAAGCTTGCCGTTGGATGTAGGGGGATGAGGTTTTTGACTTTCCTCTGGGCACAGGGAGCAGGGGCATCGACAGCTAGGGCTTGAGGTTCCAAGGAAAGAAGAAAGTAGGGAGGGGTGTAGATGGCGACACACTAGTTGCTGGTGATCGACATTTTTGTGTCTCTATGATGATGTTGGATGGATAGGGGGTTGTAAGGGAGAGGTCTCTTCTTCCTTATCCACAACACGACATGACACAAAGATTGGATGAACAGAGACAGCCAGGGTTTTTCACTGTCAAAGGTTGTCCAGTGGGGGTTATGGATTTGTTGTGATGCTAGATGCAGGTGCACTGTGGCCATGATAGTATGTGGCAATGTATGCTGCTATCACGGAAGTGGGGTGCAAGGGAAGAGGGAAACAAATTCTCGAGGGATAGGAAAGGAGAGGAAATGTGGATCATCGACCCAGACACTAGCGGCGTCGTTTGGCCACTAGGAGGTCCGCCTTTGATCATTATAGCCGACGGAGATAGTCATCCGGTTGCCATGGCCGTTGGGTGCAATCAGAGAGGAACGTCTACAATTAAGGTAGGATGAGTAAGACAAGGTTAACTAAAGGGAGTAATGACAGAAAGGATGTGGAGAAGGGATAGGGAACGAGGAGAGAAGGAAGGAGGATAAAATCGAAGAGAACGGAGGAGGAGGGGGAATGATCATGTCAAGTCAGGGTACACATAGAAGGGAAGACCATATTGGCATCACAATGAATTAAAATGGAAACTTAGGATTTAATTGAAATATTAAATGCATATATATATATATATCAGAATTTATTATTTCAATTAATTATGTTAAGAGGTAATTAAGGTGTAATTAACTTGAAATTTGACAAGTTGATTAAACATGATGTAGGGATCCCAATTTTAATGTTAGTTTCACCATTAGAATTTTTTCATATTTTATTTGATTACTTTTAGGTTAAATACTCAATTAATTCATTTAATGCATTTATTAATATTTTTACGTTATTTTGTATTTTATTTATTTCCTTTTATCACTCCTCCTAGGATGTACGTAGAGTACCAAAATAGGGTAAAACCTAATTAATTGGTGAATCTATAACACTAACTCCCAATTGGAGATATAATTAATGAAATAGTCATTAACCTTATATAAAAGGTTATTTTTTGTAGTATTATATTTTATTACTCCAATAGATATTATTTAATCAAATTTTATGGAAAAAAATGAGTGTTACATAATTAAAAATGGTCGTAAAGTGGGGGATGGTTGAGCTAGATATCGTGATTAGAGTATGTTACGCTATCTTTCCAATCATTCTTAAATTGTGCACAACATCATTTACTTTCATGAAAATATCATATTTGTTTAAATGTTGAAGCTTGTTTTCAGGAATTTTGATTCATGGAAAATTTGGCAAATTTTGATTCAATTTTTGAGGTTTTTCTTCATCCCTATACTGGATCTGACTATCCAAGATACCATGTTGATTTTACTACTATAATAATGAAACAAGGCTCTATATCTCTACCATTCTCTAAAGTATCAGGCTTTATCTCAAGATGTTGCAGGATGCTAATAAGATGCATTTGCACATGAAAAATGACATGATAATAAGGTGGTCTTAGTATTATTTACATTTAATTGATCATATGAAACCTCGAGTATTGGTCAAAAGTGAACAGATATTTAATTAAGGAAAAATTGATCGCATTCTCTTTGTTAAAATTCTAAAAAGGAGAAAAAGTGCCTGCCCACAGAACCTAAAAATTCCATGATCCAAAAAAGCTAAATAGAGAGAGAAGAAAACCATGGGCATGAATAAAAGCATGAGGTGTGCCTTTCTAGGAGCTAAGATGGTTGCCCATCTGGTGTATTGTTGTACACGTGAATGTCGATGCATCGTTATCACTAGTTGTACCTAGAAGCTCATTAGAATAAACATGTGGATTTTAAAATTGTTCACTAAAGCTAGAGAAACTTGGGATAGTGGTACATAGGATGTGAAATAATTTCTCTAGAACCAACTGGATTGGACAATAGGGACCCCTTGCCTACTAGATGGGCATTTAGCTAAGTGACCCTAAGAAGCACAAGTCACACCTCATCATTAAACCTATCTATATACAAATACTATATCTAAAGATAAAATATGGGAGTGATAGCTACCTTTTTGAGTATTGTGCACTATACTTTTAGGAACAGGACATGGAGTTGACATCACAAAGGAAACTTCAACTTTGAATGAGAAAATAGCAAAAAAAACGTATCAATGCTCTCCATGTGTAATGTTTTGTTTTCAAGGGGTGTCATAGGAAATATATACATCCATATAAAATCTTGATATAAGGATGACATAATAATATGATCACAACAACCTTTATTTATCATGATAAAATTCCAAGTTTGTTTACTTATATTTTTATTCTTATATTAGCTTGGGACAACTACACTCTATGTTTGAGGGGGTTGATAAATCTTCCAATCGCATGCATTAAGTGATATTACCACTTTATTTTGCTTCCTTTTTTGGAGAATTTTCAAAGTTCAATAACAAAGTATTATATCCATCGATTGATCTTCATAAAAAAGTTCTCAACCAATGAGTTTGCCATCCAGAATACTAATCAACTTGGGCCTTCCCTCAGTCATCAACTGATGAAATATTCAACCATCAACCTACACAAATAATTGGCAATTCATCAATGAGAAGACTAGTAGTCTAGTACCAGTGAAGTTGCACGTTCATCAATCAATGGAACCGTGAGTGCTTTCACTATTACAAATCATTAGTATGACCCTCGATAATGGATCAAGTCACCATCGACTAATGACACCACCCATTGATGAAACCACATAGTCATTAACAATGGCATGAGTGGCCTGCTTGTCTATGGAACACTAACATTGAAGACTTGTGAAGTTCTTGCCTTCACCAACTAGAGAAGTGATTATGTTATCTATGAGTGAAGCGAATGGCATGCCTATTGGTGAAGCTATAGACTAGATCAACCAATGGAATGTATTACATCGGTGAAGGTACATACATTCTTGCATTGATGGAGATAATGTGACCTTCATCATTGTGAGTTAGTTGAGCATGTGCCATCAGGCTTGGGATGAAACTAAAGTCCCATGCATAAAAATGTACTTTGAACCACCTTGGGTGAGGTTATCTCTATACATAGGGACTCCTAACTTCCATAAGGGGCCATCTTCTCTTAACTCATGAAGTGTTTCCACTTTTTTCCCTAAGTGTCGACCACCATTGATGCAGGCAGCATCCCTAGCCTTCAACACCCTTCATCCACTTCCACTAATGGATATTTTTTTCCTATCTTCAAAGGAGGAAGGTCTTGGAGTCCTTCATCAACTTCCATCAATAGTCAATGCCCATCTCCATCAATGTTGACTACCATTTTCCATCAAGCTTGCTTGTCATGGACTAGTGAGAAGGAGGTCACCATTGATGACTAGTAATCTTATAATATTACTATTTTTTATTATTATCTTATTCTCCCTCACTCTGTATCTCCACTTTCATTCACTATTGTTGACGATTGCCAACACAAATCATAAATTTGACATATCACTCATTAACATGAGTGTATAGAGTCTTTAACTAGAGTTGGGAGTCACCACCATGCCCTCTTAACCGTGTAAATATTCATATTCCATTGTATGTATATATACATAGAAATGTTTATATCCTTGCTCTTGTTCATTATATAATCACTTGCATGCTTAGATACCATCTTGTGATGGTTGATTTCTAATGCTTCGAGTGAGTAGTATTAGATCAAATCTAGAGTTAATGAGCCATGTGAAAGCACAAGAATGTTGGATCATTAGAGCTAATGGTCATATGGTTTATGTTTTGGTTGTTTGTTTGCCATATCTATAGGGAAGAAAGTCTATGATCTAGATTTAACCTTATCTCAAGAGAGAGGATGAAATGGACATAAATGATGATTGCTCATAAAATAATTGTATACAATGGGTATGGGTGTTTGCATGTTGGTGAGTGTGTTTGGTTTCTAAAACCCAATACAAGTTCCATCTAATGTATAATTTTACCAAAAATATCTATAGCTTGTTTTATTTTAGTTAACTTAGTCTTTTTTCTCTAAATCTAGTTTGTTACTTCATTTTGTAGGGACCATCTTGTTTACTATTTGTTAGACCTAGATAATCTTAAATCTAAGGTCCTAACTATTTATCAACCTTTATCCTTGTGTTCATCCCCATTTACTACTTTTGATTCCATATTTCATCATGGGTCTATCAAGGTTCATCTTATAAATATATAGTATGATCCTTAAGAACCCGCTCCATTATACTCATACTTTATACTCACATTCAAAGATGGTCACTTTCCAAAGGTTTTTAGTAAATAAAACTCCTCCTCATCATGTAAGTGTTGATTCATCAAGGCTAGATTGGCACATGTAGTTTTGAAGTCATTGAGGTGGGTGTGCAAGTCAGTAATTGGGTTGTTGTTGTAGTCATTGCACACATTCTGGGAGGAGGAACAACTATTGAACTGAGTCTTGGACATGTTTTGTTTGGATCATCATCCACAGTTCAAGAGACATCTCTATAAAGATGACTTCTAGTAGACATTATGTAGAGAGACATCTTAAGATCCATAATTGGACGAGGTAATCAGTGTGCCTTCGAGCAACATACATAGTGTTGTCCAATTTTTGAGGAGGCTTAGTGTTGTTGATAAATATGTACATCTTGTGGGTGTGGATGCAGTTGAGCATATGCATTAACCATAGTATGTATTTGTCCATGGTGAGTTCAAGCTTAAAAGATTGGACATATTTAGAGTAATGGGTGTGCAGAAGTTGTATTGGTGGAAACATTGATGGGGTCAATGCCTAGAGAGATGAAAGAAAATGTAGCTTAGAATTAGTAGGGTGGTAGGAGTCAAATTGAGTGATTCACTTTAGTGCCAATTTATACCAAATCAGTGGATTCACATGTATGTGCATGGAGAAGATATAATACATGGTAATAGATCCCAAATACTACAACTTGAAAGAATGAGCCACAACTTCCATGTGTGTGTATAGTGTAGAGTCATGGATAGTGAGTTCTTTGTTTTATATGCATGTGCATGTTTTTCTTTTCACTCGTACCATTATGTTCATTGCATCCTAGGGTTAGAAAATAAGTACAATTTATTCATATCGATATAAAAATGAAATGCATTAGAATATTAAAAAATACAAAATGAGATGAAAATTTAAAAAAATCAAAAATAAGATAAAAGAAAAATGAGAGAAATCATACTATAATAGCAAAAGGTTTTATTTCAAAATATACCATTTGATGTAACAGAAACATGTTTGGATAAGGGGATTGTTATTTGTAGTTTTATTGATGTATAACGAACTTCTATAAGATTAATGTTGTTTGGAAAAGCATTTCAATGATAGAATGGTTGAATCCTAGCTTATGGTTTGTATATATAAAAAATAGACAGTTTGTATGAATCAAAATAAGTTCAAATATGTCAAAATAAGTTTATGATATTATTCTAGACTAGTAAGTTGATTGACTTGTCTAGGATCAATTGACTTGTTGGTTAGATTTGACTTAGAATGGAATATACTAATCAAGTGATAATTAATGATGAACTCAGTCTAAGAAGGTGACCAACATATTGATAGGTCAAACAATGTGTTAGAATGTCAAAAGAATAAACTTTGACTTTTGAAGGTCGCCAATTTTGTTTAATCTGTTAGGAAAAATTACTCGACATTTGGTTGACTTGTCTAAAAATCCAATGGGTGACATATTTTAACAAAACACAGGATTGGAAAGAGCTAAAATTGACTTGATAAACACACACCTATTATAAGATCCTCAAATTTTGAAAATTTATCAAGAATATTGGATTCAATTTCATATTAGTCAATAATAGAATAATGAGCTCAAACTATGACATTAGGATGATCAATCTAGGCCCCAAACTTAGATCTAGTATTCAAATTAAGTAATTAATGTCATTTTGAGCATGTGTGTTTATATAAAGCTAATATGCGATGTGATGATTATCAAAACCTTAAATCATCATTACGACTGTAATAAACCTTATGGACTCTATGGGTCCTGGGATATGAAATTAGAAAAGGAATATTTCATGCACATGATAAATATCCAAGGTAATTTTAGTATATGAATAATATAAATATAAGATTTTGGAAGAAATTCTAGAAGATTCTAAGTTATCATGTGATATAGGTAATTAATTAAAGGATTAATTACTTATTTCTTAGAATCCAAGTTTTACATAATTAATGGACGAATTGAGCATTTATCCTTTGCCCAATTTTAGATAATGGGAAGTGGGAAATAGCTAGGATTAAATGGATAAGTGACGTGGCTGATAGAATTGTTAAAAGAAATTGATTTTTAATTAAAGTTGAAATAAATGTTTTAGGGACAAAGCCTCATAGGATCTAGACTCTCGGATCCGGGCATGCCCCATAGGGAGGCTCCTTTTCCCTCATGTAGACACTTACTGAGTCCCACATGCATAGGAACCTAGGGCATCCACAGGACCCCTCTCCCTCTCTGATTCTCAAAATCACCAAAAATGGCATCATTGGCTTTGGGTAAACATTACAAACTCTACCAACCATTAGGTTGGCATTATCGTCAAGTAATGTGATAATGCCCAAAACCTGATTGAGAAGTTTTTACAGGTTTCTCAATGTTTGAATGAAATGAAATATTGGATGTTTATTTGATTCATGTTCAAATATAGTGTCAATATGACTACTACATAAAAGTAAAGAATGATATTCTAAACCCTAAGTTACATGCACCAAGGGATAATGCGCACAAGTCCAAGGATGGGGATTGTTGACCCTGAGATAGCATACCAATAATGTGTTATATTATCTTAATGAAAGTACTGGTTTATATGTGCATCTATATGATGGTTGAAAATATATGTTGTTACCATATATGCACACTTTTCTATGCACCCATGTACACAGTATAGTAATATACTAATCTATTTTATTGGTCAACATTTTAGCTTAACCTGCATCTATTAGTTGAAGACATGAAGAATCAAGAAATCTTAAAGATATTAAAGACAAGCCAAGGAGGATTAGCTAGATAGTATTTCTTCTCATTGTATATGTTAGTTATCATGTTTAGATATTCATGTAACACCTTCAAGGTGTATAATCGAAATATATGTATTCATTCAAGTTCAAATAAATGGACATTATTTACTAGTATTTATTATTTGTTTAATTTGATCCTAGAGATATAGAGTAACGATCCTCAACTTTAAGGTCTTCTCTTAACCGAGGGACACTCAAAAGTGGGGGTTGTTACATTTGGTATTAGAGCCAAAATATAGCAACTAATATCTAATAGTTCACAATTTCAAATTATTCTAAGAAATATAAGGGAAATATTATGGCATAATCCAAAGGTAATGGCGGTTTTGGGGGATGGAAATATTTTCCTCTGCACCATTAAGTTGGTATATAGGGACTCTCATAGCCAATGTGATACATGCCTGGACAGAACTAGGGTTGTGTCTGAAATAAATTTCTAATAAGATGAACATAAATTTACTTTAACTAAAAGCTAGAATTATCACTATGAAAAATAGATGATTTAATTACAATTATTTTACCTACAATTAATTTATATATAGGTAAAACACATTTTCACTTCAAATTGTGAAAATGTAAAGAATAAAAATGTAGTTAATAGCATATTCACTATTAAAATAACTTTTAGAAAAAATTCACCAATTTGGACCGTCAAAATTTTATTTTTTGCTAAAATCTGAATGTAGAGGAAAAGTGCGTCATCCAGCGCGTCTCCCTTAGAATGTCCAAAATATAAGAAAATATTGCCCCTTTTGCTCTGGTAGTCGCCCCCCCCCCCCCCCCCCCCAGTTGAATCTCCATGTACCCCTTCTAATCCTTAAGCAACATCAGATCCCACCCAGAATCCATCTCTAGTACCGCAACCACAGTAACGACCCCATCTCCAAACTGCAACCAAGACTGCATTCGAAATGGACATCCTCCTGCCACAAGCGGAGCGACCCGTTCAAGCAGTCAATAGAATTTCTTGGCAGCGTTGACCAAGGATACTGAACGATCGAGTTCTTCCCTTCTCATGCATGTGCGTCACGAGAAAGAGGTGTTGAGATCGAGGTTTGTTTCCTCTTCTTTTATTTTATTCTGCACTGCCTCATTTTTCACCCCTCCCCGTACATGATAAAACTGAGAATGTATCTTACAAATTCGAATCTCTGGCTTGAAAGTTACTGAAGCTCCTAGAAAAAGACAAAACGAAGACAAACTATAGATATCCATGGACTCTCGCTGTAAACTACAATATAAATGGTTGCGATACAAACGAGACAAGTTCATTTGATATTATATTACAGATTACGGTTTATACAACTTTAACTATACGAACTAGTTGCCATTGAAATGAGCAAACAAAATGGTTTGATACCTCCTTTATTTTCCATTTGTTATCAATTTAGCCAGGAACCAAGCACGGCTTGTTATTATATTATATTGTTTGATTTCATAAAACTAAAAAATGGAACTAGAATTGACAAGGACGAGACTTTGAAATAGGATATTGTTGCTTTTCACCGAGGTTTTCTAAACACTACGGTTAATGCCACCTTTACATCTATATCTAATTATAATTTAGAAGATTTACAGACCACTGAATCTTGGTATATTTAAGACTATTTGACTCCACTATATACAGAACTAGCGATCTTTTTTGTTCCAGTTCTTCTATATCAGGGTAATGTGTGCTTCTACAAAATTGTGAGAACATATATGATTGGGAGTCATTGAAGTTGGCCTCGTACGATATCAACCATCAAAACAGATGGAGTTTAGCAAAAATTGTTATGCTATACTAATTGTTCATCATGAGATACAATTTCTTATTCTTTAGTGTAGGTTCATGTGGTAGTATCTGGATGATAAATATGTAAGATCAGATTCTAGTTGGGACTCCATTCGTGTAGCAGCTATGGAAGTGAAATGTTTTAGATTTGTAATTATTAAAACTAAACCCCAACAGTATTATTTTTATTGTATATATGCTCCCAGTCCATTCCCTTCATGAGGCGTAACCAATATATTAATCTGACCTAAACTTCCATCTTCATGTGTGTTTGCGTTTGGTTCTCTGGAAAAAGTTGTCTCGCAACAAACACGGAAAGGACAACCAACCAACATACATCCTCCTGCATTTGCAGGTAAACTGTTCATATTTCTTATAGATTAAAGCTTTGTATTTTGTTTTATTGTGTTCATGATGGAGACTTCCATGGAAATATTGTGATCTAATCACTCACTTTTATTAGCACAAACAAACTCTATTCTCTTATCATACATAAATCATCAACTGCGTTGCAGCGATTCTATGCTGAGTAGAGAGGCATGAACCTAAGAGCGGGCAAAAGCATGTGAATGAAAAAAACCCAGAGTTTTCTGATTCTTCTTACGACAAAATGGCTTTTGATATACAGTCCGTACAAGTTCTCTCTAAATTAAATTATGATACTTGTCACGGTATGCAATTTATCAATTACAATCCATTGGCCATTTTATAGGCTTACCAATACAAACTAATGAGACATCTTTTTCAACTCATACTAAAGAAAGATAAGTAGCTTCATATTTTGTAGTTTCAAGCATCCATTAGGATAAGTGCAATCCTACAGCTCTGGCTGCACAAACATTATGATATGATCATAGTCAATGTCTTGGTACTTATATTAGCAATCTAAACATTTCAACTTGTTCCCTTTTTTATTGTAATTGAGACGAATTATGATGGGTGTGAGATGATGTGTTGGTAAAATAGTCATACCTTATTTCTTGGGTTATTAAATGTCGTGAAAAAACATATCAGCAACCAGGGTTGTGAAGTTCACTTGGGAAGTATAAAAAGAAGACCTTGAATTGATTTTTACTTATGTATTTTTTTGTAAATTCTTGTTTGCTTTGACACAAAGTCAAACAAAAAGCAACCAAAAGATTTTTTTTGTCAAGAAAATGAGTAGATTTATACTAGGAACTACACTACAAAATACTCCAAACATGGAGCTCTTGCAAATGAATTAAAGTTTGCAGAGTATGTATTCCTTAATAATGAATAATTGATATACTAAGACTATAAATAGAAATTCAAGAGATCATTTCAAGATTTCCTATATCAAGATAGTCTAAAATTACCTCTTCATTTTAGATGAAAAACATAGAAAAAGGCCACATGCCCATATTTATCCCAATAAACTTTGTCGGTACCTTTTTAGAATATTGGTGTTCATAATTTTTTTGCTTACCATGTGTAATCTACATTGAATGTAATCATTTTTACCATGTGTGCTTAAATTATTGATTAAAATTTTTATATCTAGAATATATGCTCCATTGTTAATCGTGTGTTGGATTTCCTGGAATTTTTCATAATTATATAAGGTTCATTTGCATTTGTAGCTTCACATGTAGCTTCAAAAAGTGTACTGATGTAGTAATGCAATGCTGACTATTTCTAGGATTGCAGCACCCTTGACCCTTCCTTGCACTCAATAATTCATTGATCTCATGATGATCTCTTGCTTAAAGCAACCATCAAAAATAAGGTTAGTGGAAGGAGTTTGTATGTGTCTTCTTTTAATCCTCCTTACCATGTTGAATGATATTACTTCTGAATTGTTTTGTACATCCTCTAAATTTAGTATAGAACCTATCCATTTAGACTTCCACGTAGAGTCTAAGATGCATGTGAGAAAAGCATATTGTGTATAATAAATTGGGAAGAGCGTGATACATGGAAACATAGCTAAAATGTCAAGTTTAGCATACCTAAAATTATTTATTTATGTAAATGAGTTTTAGTGTTTAAATTATACCAAATGACCAAGAATGTAGATTGTTTTTCTTTACTAGAAGGACAACTAGGTCCACAACTATATGCTTTCTTATTGTTCAAAAGACTAAGTTGATACTAACATATAATTTATCAAGATGATATGCATATTCCTTCCATTAATTGTTGAATTCTGTTAGTATTTAGAAAGTATGGTTCTCTATATTATATATGAGTAATGCATTTCTTTTTATTATAACGTCATGCTAATTTTAGGATAAAACGGCTTGGAGCAAACTTAATGTCAATATGTAGTTAAAGTATTAATTAGAAGGTGGGATAGGAGGGAACAATTGAGCTAGTTGTGGGAGCCCCAAATAAGTAGTGTATAACATGTATGTTTTAAATAATTGTGGCACTTTGTCATGTTGTCTATTTAGGAGAGTGATCTAGTTGTAGACTATTGAATATTGCTTTGAGGTAGTCAATTGGATCATGCATCATTGATCTAATTTTCAAATCACATCTTCCTTAGGTAAGAAACATTATAGTTACTGATGGGACATGGATCCCAAGTACATTATAGTTACCTACGCAACTTTTTTCTTCTTCAGTCACATATATGATTATTGTTCAGTTATTGATTGCTAACTGAAGTTATGGAAAATTATTATCTCCTTTGTCCTCAAATAGATAATTAAGACATCGGTGATCCCAATGAGGTATGGCATTTTACATATCAACTTGTCTGGGGATTACTGAGCTCTTGTGATGCTTTACTATCAAGACTTGTGATTTCCCACTGATATTATGAGTTAACCACATAATGAAGAGGTTCATATAAAGTTTCTCCACCCCAATTACTAATAATTTTATGATATATGTTAAAAATAAGATTTTATTTATCAAGTTATGTAAATGATTGTTGGGTCATACTTGTCTAGGCATAGCTCTCTTGGATTAGACATTGAGAAGAATCCATAACAAGTATATGTAATGTATATATAGTTTGAAGGAAATGTGTTTCTAATAAGTTCAAACTCCACCAGTCCCTAACAATCTTAGTGACATGTTTGTAATAGGGAGTCCATTTTGTTTCATGGGGACAAGGGACTCCACCATGCCCTAACAATCTCAATCACCTATCGCTTTGATTGGTGCAAGTGAAGACTCAAATCCTGAGGTGTTTCATGATGAACCTGAACCTTCTCATGCTAAAGAGGATAATTATATGGGCTTCCTTATGGTTGAACCAAAAATTGGTCAAACAAGTGTCAAATGAAGTATCTCTTGATTCTTTACTTGGACAAGATGAGATGACCTTTTTCCTGACAAGACTTCAAAATCAAATAAGGCTAAGGGAAAGGTACAACAATGTCACAAGGTGATTTACTTTTACATCTTATTGTAGGTGATAGTTAATTGCGTAGTTCACACTATAGGAGTTCATGCAGACTCCATAAGGTCTGAATAGAGAGGTATGTCTCACTTAAAAGACCAACATTGAAAATGATAATTCTTTCAAGTTTGTTTGCATACATGGCTCTTTGTATCTAACATCTATTTTTTTCATTCTAATGTATGATTACTAGAATTCTTTCTATAGTACTAACATATGTGTCAACATAATAACATGGGGCGGTGATGATGAAGTCAACACCAAAACTATATTAATTCAATAGTGTCATCATTCATGTGTCTCTCTACATAATCAACTTCCCTTGAATGAGAATTGTATTCATAATCGTGTTTCATCTCTGATTGTTTCTAGATCTTGAGTACTGACCCCCTATCCATGTCCTCATTCTTGTAGTCTCGATCCCCCTGGTTGTGGTCTATGTAAACATTTTTCCCTTCATTAAGTTGATGTAACATTGGACATGTCTTGATATTGTTCTCTATTTTCACTTATGCTTCCTTCAAAAGCTTCCTGACCAATCATGTTCATTGCTCACATTTTTCTCTCGATATGCATTGGATCTCCTACTTCTTTCTCAGTTACCTCTACACAGCCACAGTAAGATCTTACATCATCACTACTAAACCAATCTTTACCTGATAACTTGTTATTTCTAGTTAGGTGCATGCAGAATGTTGTGACACTATATATACATGGTCTATTTGATCTTGAAGTTGTTTTATATTGGGCCATATTCTTATAGATACCTTTCTTTAAGCATTTCATTGAGTTGCTAGTATGGCTCGGTTAATGGGTTTAGTACAACAGTATTAGGTGCTTAGATTAAATTTTCTTTGCTTGTAGGATGTACCACAAGGAAAGTAGTTATGTCCACATTGACAATGTGGTCTTTGTGGTTCATGTGAATTCAATTATTACTACATGCAATTCATAATGAGACAAATTGTTTTCTGATCAATGCTAACATGAATGTATGGAATTTTCTTTCAACTTTAACTATGTAGATCTCTTATGTTGACATACTTTGAAGACTAAATTTTCTGTGTTCCCAGATCATGTGGAGTGCATAGAAAAACATGGAACAGGTGCAATAACAAGTTGTCATGCGGAATATTTGTTTTGTAGTTAGACATGTTCGAAGGTAACTAGTGGCAGCTTTCTAGATTTCAATGGCTTGAGATACTTCTCCTTGTATTTTTATCCTTGTGACACTTGTTCCACTCCTAATTACTTATAATAACATATTTTGTATTTCATTTTAATTTTGGTTTTAAAAGTCTAACTTTTGCCAAAACACTTAATAAATGAAGTTTTCAGCAATTGCAGATTTCTAGAACACCTAGCAACATGACTTTTGTTAGGCTTCTTCATGCTCCATTTACTTGAAAATATGGAAGACGGTTCACTGAATCCTTGAGGAATTTGACTCAATTGCTCTTCGAATTAATAAGACTCTTCTCAAGTTCAAGTGAAGCATTGTACACCTTCAGTTTATTATCTTGCCATACACAATCAATTTTCCTAGATTTTGGGATATGTATGAAATGGACCCTCTGCTATTTTCCACAACATGGAAGCTGTATTTGGGTTGTGTATGAAGTGGAGTACAATCTCAAGGAAGGTTCTAAAGGTCTTTTGTTTATGGTCTTAACCATGTTGATTTAGGAAATTTCAAGTTCTTAGATTTGTGGTATGCATTTTAAGTTCTTAGATTTGTGGTATTAATTGTTTAAAGTTCTTATATGCAACTTTGGCAGGAAGCCCATGTTCGTTTCTTCATAGAGGATGTCGACAATGTTGAATCTTCCTAGGAAAAGCCGAAGCATGAGATGGGTTTAATTTCCTTGAGTTCTTAGTTGAGGTGCAAAGTTGAATCCCAATTTCAGTTTAATGCTTAGTTGGGGTGACTTAACTTCTATGTAGGGTTAGTCTTATAACTATTTACCTATAGAGTTGTTAAACTTTATTATTCTTGTAGTTATGCTTACATGACTTTAATTCATTATCCTATAGCTTTGAACTGTCATTTGATGGGAATGAACAAATTGGAGCAGCTCCTGTAGCAAATGGAGGCAGTCAAAATAGGACATCAACATAACATATATAATCACAAAATGTATAGAGGTTTAAGACCTTGCACTGGAAGCTTCCAATCTAATCTTTACAAGTACAAAACAAGATATTGAGAAGCAATGACTACTATATGATGGTTTTGATGTCAAGTTTTACGATGACCTGGGGCAAAACTTGAAGGTGTAAACTTATATTCCCAAGGGGTGTCATTGAATACTTGTATTTGTTTTTCAATGCATTTTGTATAATAGGGGAAAGGTTAATGGCATCCCCATGTGTACTCATTATTTCAATATAAATAAAAGTATGATAAGTTGAATTATGAGAAAAACACTATCAATATTGATTTCTTCTTCTTTCTAAACAATTTCTCTATGTCGGCAAGTTATCGATTGGATACAAAACCCGACTACATATTTATGTGTAGTACATGATGTCTTTCACTGCAAACTAACTATATTTTACTTATGTAGTTAGTGCCACTTTTTTCTACACACAAACTGCATATATAATTGTAGTAAATACCATTTTCGCCTACATATCTTAGCTACAAATACAATTGTAGTCATACGTCTGACTACAATTATGAGTACATTCATATGTGTAAAGACAATTTTTAGCTACAACTAGGGTTACATATGAATTTGTAGCTAAATGAAGATCTAACTACATCTTTGAAAAATGTAGCAAAAGCAATTAGCCACACGGGTATTAGCTTCATATTCTAAATGTAAGGATAAATGTAGCTAAATCTTTTAGCTACAAATTTGGGGTTTTTGCTACAATAATTTTTGTAGCTAAAGACCATTTTTTTGTAGTGAATATCTGAAAGTATAAACTTATAATAAATTGATGTGTCTTTTATTTATGTCTTTCGGCTAATTTTGTGGCCATCATTATATGATAAGTCATCCTATGTTGACACTAAAGTGTCCTTTGTTGAAACCGAAGTGACCTCTATGGTGCAATGCGCCCTCTATTGGCACAATGTGTCCTCTATTGACACTGAAGTGTCATCTACGGTGCAATACGCCCTCAGTTGGCACACCCTCTATTGACATCAAAGTGTCCTTTATGGTGAAACGCACCCTCTGTTGGCACTACATGCCCTCTTTGACACGCGTAGTGTCTGGCGCAATGCGCACTCTGAATCATACTAGGACTCTCTGGTGAGGACTTATCTTATAATGTATTATTGTTTTGGTGTGATTTTCTATCTCTATTCTTAGTTTCTTACCTCTGAATCTTAATTTATTATTTCAGATATCTATTCTTAATCTTTATCTCTAAAACTTAATGTCTTATCCTGAATATGTTCTTTTCTTATCTCTATATGTTAATCTCTTATCTCTGAATTTTTCTCAGTTTCTTATCTCTAAATATTAATATCTTATATCTAAATCTATTATTAGTTTCTTATCTCTGAATCTGTATCTCTATTCTTTAATTCTAAACTAGATCTAACTCTTGATCTAACATATCATAATCTTATTATTTGATAAATCTTAATCTAAATATCTACTTTAACATGAGGACTTAAGATAATTCTAGTATTAGATATTTGGCATCTAAGTCTAAGGGCTTGAGAAGAAAATTGAAGTAAAAAGAGGAATTTTGAATATTTGATAGCCATATAAATGTCAAATACTTGGAATATGATAATATGGAAACATATTCAAGTTGAACAAAATCTAATTACTGTAAACATGATAGGATATGAAACACTAAACTTTGAAGGTAAATTAACTTCTAAGTTACTTAGTAGGAAGATGTAGGTTGAATCATAATAACTATGAAATTCAATGGACATGGCCACTTACCTTATTTGAAGAGATTCTTAACATAGTCTTGATTCCTTTGTTACAACATATTTACCTAGACATCAACAATATTCTATAAGTTCATGTGTATATTCCCTCTTTCTATTTCTGAATCTCAAACCCCATCACTCTAGCCTCCTAAACTAAACTAGGATTATTTTTTAACTAAAACTAACTCTGATTTAATGCACGTTTAATGTATAAACATTAAATGAAACCCAATTCACACTCCATATAGCATACATATACTACTATATCCATATAAACATAAAAGTATGACGAGTCCCAATATATGAGTATATACATCATATACCAAGAGTACAACTCAAAAATACTCACATATACTACTTTTACTGACATAGATATAAAATCAGATGAAAATATGATTAAAATCGTTTCTCACACTAAATAGGCATATATATCACTTGTTGTCTCTCAAATAATAATTATTCATCTTACATTATGGCCCCTTAGGCCCAAAAATTAAATACTCATCCAATTACACATGAAACTCTGTCAAAATTTTACAAATAATAAGAATAATGTACACTAGAGTTTAGATAAAAATCTCACATATTTTCTTTATTAATCAATGGGTGAAATTCCCAAAATACCCTTATTAGGGTTAATATCAAAAACATAGATATCAAATTGAACCTGTATGATCAGGACTTGGAATCATGTTAAAGATATTATTATATTTTTATTGTAAAATTTTCAAGAATTTCTAAAGATGTTTGCTATTTGTATTGCACAAAACCTTACAAATCATATAGTTCTTGGTACATAAATTATATGTGTGCTTAAATATCAAAATTGTCTATTGAGGGTATTTTTAGAACATAGAACACTCAAAATCATTTCTATTGATTAGTACATCCAAACATATGAAAAAGCATGAGATATAATTTTCCAAAATTACTATCTTCTAAGGAGTTGCGGTTGTTCAAACTTGATCTAATGGATGTGTATGGGCCATGTTGCACCCATAATTTGGCACCTCGCTCATGGATCACGGTCTGATCCATCTCTTGGTCAGCCAACATTCTAAATCTTTATCTCTAAAACTCAATCTCTTCTCTCATGATTTTTTCTTATCTTATCTATGTATGTTAATCTCTTATCTCTGAATTTGTTCTCAGTTTCTTATCTCTAAATATTATTCTCTTATCTCTAAATCTATTCTTAGTTTCTTATCTCTGAATTTGTATCTCTATTCTTTAATCTTATACTAAATCTAATTATGGATATGACATATCATAATCTTATTATCTGATAAATCTTAATCTAAAGCTCTATTTTAACATGAGGACTTAACATTATTCCAATATCAGATATTTGGCATCTAGGTCTGAAGGCTTGAGAAAAAATGAATTAAATATAAGAATTAAGGATATTTGATAGCCATATAAATCTCAAATACTTGGAATCTGATAATATGGAAACATATTCAAGTTGAACAAAATCTAATTACTCTAAACATGACATGATATGAAACATTAAACTTTGAAAGTAACTTAACCTCTAAGTTACTTTGTAGGAAGATGTAGGTTGAATCATAATGTGGGATCTGATCTCCAAACCACGATATAAACACAATTTAAACTTAGCGGAAGCGATTCGATTAGCAGCAGAATACCAAAAATCAGCGGAAATTAAAACTTT
This sequence comes from Alisma plantago-aquatica, assembly GCA_963693085.1. Classification (NCBI taxonomy): domain Eukaryota; kingdom Viridiplantae; phylum Streptophyta; class Magnoliopsida; order Alismatales; family Alismataceae; genus Alisma; species Alisma plantago-aquatica. The sequence continues at coordinate 1,890,579,360 of OY856409.1, forward strand.
TTGAGATAAAGCATTGAAACCATAAAACTTCCTTCATAAAAGGAGATAAACTGTTTACATCTCAGATAATTACTTCTTGAGTAATTATATACAACATGATACAAAATATCAAGAACTCATAACCAAAATCTCATACCAAAAGACTCCAAGACCTGAGAGTACAGAGGACACATAGGACTGACTCTAACTACACCACATGGCAGGCTAAATCTCCACCTGAGATTTCACTGCTGCCCTTGGTGGTGCTGCCGCTGGGACTGGTCACCTGTAGACCTGTTCCTCCATCCTCGACGTCCACCTAAAAAGTTGAAGTCTACGGGGTGAGACAATTTTACATAATTGTCCCAGCGAGAGTTATAACTCTCCGCCAGAAGCTTTATTATAGCACCTCAAAGAATAACTTAAGCAGTAAAAGCTTCAAAGTATTCAACATCAGATTTAATAGTAAGCATGAGTTCAACAGTTATGAAACATGAAGACATTTGCACTATACAGTGTAACATCAATCAATCAACTCGTAGTTATCTCTAACAGGTATGCTACGTTGTGGATTATGTTTTTCAAACATTACTTTTATGCCCTGTGGAGATGAGGTTTACCACTCATACTCCAACCAATCACTGCTAAGTGCCTCTGTATCATACTAGGTCATCGAAAGAGCCGGATTCTCATGACCTTCACCTTCCTCAGTCAGTAAGAGGATTACTTGTAGGACATCTCGTGCCTCTACTATAATAGCTTACCAGGGTAATCTGGTCCTTCGCTATTTTAGAGTTACAATGGCGTTTTGTACTCTCTTCGTCATCAGGAGATTTCATGTTTATCTTCCACTGATACGGATATATGTGCTTTCTTCGTCATCAGGAGGTTTCATGTTTACCATCCACTAATACGGTATGGGATTGTAGTGAAGGATTGACGGATTACACATCTACATCAAACACCTACACTAGGATGTAAGGTTCTACACATCCATATACCCCACATACTCAAAAGTATGTGATCCAGGAGTTCCCTTAGGAAAACATGTTTCACCATCATTTGATCTCTGACAATGATGGATCTATGATTAGGGCTCTACATTACACTTGATTAGTTAGGTACATTCAGTATTCTTTTAACATCATACATTGTTTTTCAAACAATAACATTAGCATAACAGCTATTAAATGAGAATACTAAATGTAACAAGCCTAACTCTCATCAATCATCATTTCTCAATATATATCATCACAAGTCATCTCTAAAGCATGACCTTGATGGTATTTATGGCTCTCACAGCCCATTTAATTCATAGGTTGCCATTGACAAGGCATCAAGATATTTTACTATTCATAAAGCTAACAACATGCTTTCAATGAATATAGCATCATCATCCATACCTGGATATGATCATCTTCATATCAGAACCTGCAAGGTTAATTTAACTGATAAAAGCAATTCAAATCAATAATTATACTTTTCACTCTTGCCATAAGAGCTAAGTTCCCTGATTCTCATCAATTAGGGTTTATTATTCACATTACATGCCATCACCCTAGAATTAGGGTTTATTATTCACATTATGGTAAAATGAACTCATAACATCATCATGTATGAGGAACATCATCAATGATGCTCTCAGATAAGATTAAGATTCATCAATTATCATAAATAGGGTTTTCATGATCTCACATAGGTGGATCATACCCTAATCATGTACATTCATATATATTGAAGGTATTTTACTTGGATTTCAACCATAATTGGGATTTTCTCTCTCCTCTTGCTCATAGGTGATGATTACATCCCTCTAGATTGGGTTAGGTCTAATCAACATTGATAAGCCTAGCCAATTCATCACCATTGTAACCATTGGGGTTTGCATGATAAAAAGGGGTTACCTACTTGAATCCATAAAGGGTATTTTGGTAAAGTTCACCATTGATCATAACATGGGTTAATATACTAATCACTTGACCCTTAATGTCCCTAGGTATCATTAGGGTTTAGGTTGAACAACCATCAAACCATCTAAGCCTTCAAGGCATTAGGCAGACTTATCCTTAAAAGTCTCCAATAGGTTTCACACCGTCAACCTTCAAACGATCCTGAGATCGTTTAAGGTTGTAGACCGTTTATCTTTGGTTGACTTCAAGACCGCATGACACTCAAGACCGTTTACCCTTAAACGATCTTGAGGTTGTTTGCCCAAGATGGGGTGAAGACCGTTTAGTCATAGTTTGACTTCTGAAGTCGTTTGAGCTCATTCGGTCCTGAAGTCGTATGAACTCATTCGATCCTGAAGTCGTATGAACTCATTCGGTCCTGAAGTCGTATGAACTCATTCGGTCCTGAAGTCGTATGAACTCATTCGGTCCTGAAATCATATGAACTCATTCGGTCCTGAAGTCGTATGAACTCATTCGGTCCTGAAGTCGTATGGTCCTAAAATCTCAAGATCGCATGGACCTCCAAGGTGATTCAAAGGGTAAACTCGATTAGGGTTTCCTATGTTGAAGCCTTCAATTGGTCTCAAGCTTGCTAACCACTTATCAATTAAGACAATTAGGGTTAGCCTTAACCAATTGGTCACTCAATTGATCCTCAATTGATATCCAAATAGGGTTGGAGTTTGTTCAATTAAGGTCTATAAACATTCAACCATCAACACTCAACAATGTGAATCAAATCGAAGTTGATCCCATCAATTGACCTCCAATCGGGCTAAAACTTGGCCCAAACGGTCTTGGGATTGTTTGGATAACCTCCAAACGGTCTTGAGACCGTTTGCCCAAGAATTCATCAAAATCTAAGTTGATTTGATAGGGGTTGAACCTTAATTAAGTCACAAATCGGCAATTTGATTATTTCAATAACCCACTGTAATTGGGCCCTCATTTGATCAAATTACCTTAACCCTAGACCTACAAACGGTCTTGGGTTGACACCAAACGGTCTTGAGACCGTTTGGATGAGTTCCAAACGGTCTTGAGACCGTTTGCCCATCCATTCTTTGGACTCTAGTGAAAATTCATCAAGGTTTGATCTATTGAGTTGATCATCACATTAATACTTAATTGCAATATGATTTGGTACCTTTGGACCTTCAATTGGTCAACTATACTTGACCCCAGACCTCTAAACGGTCTTGGGTGATCCCCAAACGGTCTTGAGACCGTTTGGATGATCCCCCAAACGGTCTTGAGACCGTTTGGGCTAATCAACCCAAAATCACTAATTAACTCATTGGAATTTCAGCACTGATTTCACTTAGGATTTGCCCTATTAATCAACCTTCAACTCATAACTCGTTTGGAATTAATCCATAAAATTTGGTGAGTCATTAATCAACATCATTTTGAACAGTAATCCCAAACGGTCAATGCTTGGTCAACCATCTTAAACGGTCTTGAGACTGTTTGCCCAAAGAGGGCAAATTAAATAGATTGAAAATCAGAACTTAATTCAATTGGATTTGCTAATTGATTTGCTTATATCTCACGATTCCTTTGGAGTTAACCCCTCAAATTTTGTGGGTGATTAACCTACATAATTATAAACAAGATTCCCATACGTTCGTTGCTTGGTCAACGCGACCAAATGGTCTTGAAGGCCGTTTTCCTTCATACGACCCTGAAACCGTTTGCCCACCAAACGGTTGTGTAAACCGTATGGGCAATTGGTGGAGGTCGTTTGGTAAAGTGGAAATCCGTGGATAAGCATAGGATTTAACCTTATCTTCTACCTCAAGAATAGTAGCAGTTCTTCACGATTTTGCTTGCAAGGATGCAAGGGAAGATAGGGAAGAAGAAGAACTAGCAACTATATGCATAGAAAAAGATGTATAATCAAAGCATAAGGTTTAGAGTTATAAAACCCGCCTAAAGGTTGTTCCTTGAGCTCCAATCTTCCAAGCTTCAGGTCTTTAATGGTGTCTTTGAGCTCCACAGGTCGGCCAAGGTGAATTCTCCAAGGAAAAGTTGGAAAGGAATGGCTAGAAAGATAAAGCTAGGTGAGCTAGCCATGAATTCAACCTTGAAATCGAGTTTCCTCCATGAATTCAAGCAAAAGGGATGGTCCAAACTTACCTTGAACTCCCTGGTCGTTCTCCTATGCTCCAGAGCTCTGCCTTAGTCGGTTTGAGCAAGGGGGATAAGTGAGGGAATGAAAGAAACGTTCCTTTGCTTGCAAAGGAAGTGGTATATATATTTTGGGTGAAATTTCAACATAAGAACATATGCTTTCCTCATTTCTCATCTAAGTCCTTCCTTTCTTCTTTGCACGTCCCCACATCTTATTTCTAAGGACAAACTCCTTCTAAGGTCAAGAATTGAAGCCAAAGAGGATCAACCCATCACTAAAGCATACACATAAAAGGGCTATTATACATACACCTTGATTATTCAATCACAAAGGTGGTCTTTATTATATGATTATTCAAATGAAGTGACCTTTTCATCATTTCTCTTCTAAATGATGCCAAGAGTCATAAAAGATATTTTAGATGATGTATTTTACAAGTTGCACCCCTCAAATTGGGTAAATTGCACTTTACACCAATTTAGGGTTTTCAAGTACAGGGGTTGCTTCCACAGCTGCACCTTGGTGCTCAAGCTTGGGAAATCCCTCAAACTTCATCATAAACATCCTCATGATGTCTCAACATTAGAGGAACATCTCAACATGTGCAATTTTCAAGTTAATCCCTTAACTGGGTAATTTGCACATAGATCCCTGTATTACAAAACAATGCTACAACTTTATATATAAAGGAGCAAAATTGAAATATATGTTTCTGAGGAACTTAATTACATGCCCAAAGTTAATCACAAGGATTTAATTACATATTTAGGCAAAACACCTAGGGTTAGTTCATAACCCAGGTCAGGGATGTTACAAATAATAACTATAAAATTCAATGGACATGGCCACTTACCTTATTTGAAGAGATTACTAACATAGTCTTGATTCCTTGGTTACAACATATTTACCTGGACATCAACAATATTCTATAAGTCCATGTGTATATTCCCTCTTTCTTTTTCTGAATCTCAAACCCCATCACTCTAACCTCCTAAACTAAACTAGGATTATTTTTTAACTAAAACTAACTATGATTTAAAGCACATTTAGTGTATAAACATTAAATGAAACCTAATTCACACTCTATATATCATACATATACTACTATATCCATATAAATATAAAAGTATGATACATCCTAATATATGAGTATATACATCATACACCAAGAGTACACCTCAAAAGTACTCACATATACTGCTTTTACTAACATAGATATAAAATCAGATGAAAATATGATTAAAATTGTTTCTCACACTAAATAGGCATATATATCACTTGTTGTCTCTCAAATAATCATTATTCATCTTACATTATGGCCCCTTAGGCCCAAAAATTAAATACTCATCCAATTATACATGAAACTCTATCAAACTTTTACAAATAATAAGAATATTGTACATTAGGGTTTAGACAAAAATATCACATCTATTCATTGTTAATCAATGGGTGAAATTCCCAAAATACCCTTATTAGGGTTTATATCAAAAACTTAGATATCAAATCAAATCCAAATGGTCAGGACTTGGAATCATGTTAAAGATATTATTATATTTTTAAAATTTTCAAGAATTTCACAAAATCTTACAAATCATATAGTTCTTGGTACATAAAATATATGTGTGCTTAAATATCAAAATTGTCTATAGAGGATATTTCTAGAACATAGAATACTCAAAATTATTTCTATTGATTTGTACACCCAAATAGATAACAAAAGCTTGAGATATATTTTTTGGAAAATTATTACCCTTTTAAGGAGTTGTGGTCGTTCAAACTCGATCCAATGAGTGTGTATGAGCCATGTTGCGCCAAGACGTTGGTGCCTCACTCACGGATCCTGGTCTGATCCGTCTCCTAGTCCGCTCATAGATTTCAAGAAGGGGAAATCCCCTATTTCAGCCACATAAGCAATCGTCGTTGTGAGGGTTGCCTCTGGCTTCGCCGATCTCATTGCACATGCCATAACAACTCGTCCCTAAGCATCTGTCAGCTTCGGTAGAGCCTTGGAAATTAGGGAAGCACCATCTTCACATGAATTGTAGTTAGAATGGAGATCCCAACCTACAATGTTGTAGTGTTTCTATCGTCTAGCTTTCTTCACACTCTCTTTTTTCTCTCGCTCTCGATTTCATGCAAAACCCTAGGATCAAACTTGCTAGCCCCTCATAAACCAAAATCTGAGGCTTTTATAGCCTCCCATAACTGAGATCAAGAGTGAGGTCCCCCTTTCATTGGGGCTCTATTCGAACCCTACAAACAGGGTCACGGCCTCCAGTCTGCGTGTTTTATTTTTTATTTTTTGATAAAAGTCCAATTTAAATAAATATTTACATATCCCACCTCATATCTATGTATAATCTAAAATTTTAGGAAAAACACTATAGTGTCATCATCTTTACATGAGTAAGATATTAACTCAAAACTAATTGGATAGACACTCCAAACTTGTCTTTTAAATAAATATTTGGCAATTACTTATTTAATTACCTTGGCCATTAGTTAAAGCATAATTATCTACAATTTCTCCCATTATTTTATATATTCTAATTATTCATCCAGTAAAAATATTTTGAGCATTTATCATGAGCACTAAATACTCCATTCTCAATTTGTACTTCAAGGACCTATTTGTAAAACCTAATTGGCCCAATTGGACTAGAATTGGGCTCTAGGGCACATGGCCCATTCCTTACTCTTTGAAACAGTCCATGAGCTTAATCATATTCTTAATTATGAAACTAAAACCTAAAACACTATAATATCTAAATGGAATCTTCCTTATGATACATTTGATCAATATCATTTTTTACTAAATATTAAGATCATAACTAGGTCTAGGGCTCAAACCATTCACTAGAGTCATCACCTTTCCCCCAACATTCTACATTGGTTGTCACCTCATATCATCAAATTCAATATCCAATTCCCAAAATTTGAGGATATTACCAACACGATCATAATTGCACAAAAGACACCCCCTATAATCCTTTTCTTTTACTTCCAAATATCATGAAAATTGGATGGAACCTTATTGTAGTCATAAATCTATCATATATTGAATTCATCAGTAACTTAATTATGTGCATTACAATTTCTAAAAGTTAGGGTGTGATCGGTGACTCTCACAACACATTCTAGTTTTTTCAAGTCTAGCCTTGGTTCAATATTATTGAGTATAGTTTTTATCTAAAAATTCCACCTTATTTAATCTTGAATCCAATATACACATCAAACACTTATTCTAACTCAACTACACTGAAATTTAATAATTTATATTTTTACATTAACATTAAAAGGATAAGATCAATCATCAAATTATTCCTAAATTATTGAATATGTATATAATTTGAAATTTAACTATATAAATTGTAAAGTTATATTAGGATTTTGATAGCCATATGGTTATCAGTAAATCTAGAACTAGTTGTAACATATATTCTTTTAGTAGAAGTGTAGAAATCATTACAATCCTATTATTGCTTCTCTAGTAATGTTATGGTTATGTAAAACCCTATATCTTGTGATGTCAGTATGTTTTAATTCATATCACCCTCTCTTACAAGCAAACTCACATCAAAACTACAAAACATATGACGACCAATACAATTTTGTAGTACTAATTCCATTACAAAATTAAGTAGAGAGAATGGCCATTGCCTCTTTAAGGGGTCAAATCTAAACATTATGCCTTGGAAACAATTACTTGGTTTTTAGAAAAGAAATCGACCACCAGACTACTGTATTTATTTTCAAGCTTAAAAACCAATTCTTCTTTATATGTTTCTACATGCCAAAGATACAACCACATACCTTGGAATTCTTTTCATATCAGCAAGCATCATCTTCATGACCATCTTATTATTTGATTCAAAGATAACTTATTCAAGATATTGATCCAACACTATATTGACTTCCAAGTTAATAGCCATGAGTTCAGCTTCAACAACATTTCTAGCCTCTTTGGTTCCCACTCAAAGCCATCTAGTTTCCTAAAGAGCCACTAGATACAAAAGTAATACCCTTAATCTTCTTATGAAAAGTGACATTAGTGTTAAGTTAAACCTAGATACCTTCATGAGTTTGACATTTTGTGTTTCTTACTTCTCTATTTACACCAATTTTTCTCTTCCATAAAAGAAGATAGTTGGTCATTTTCTTGATGAAAAAATAAACTAGATGATTGATTGGTTTTTCTTATTCTCTAAAACATGCAAATTTATGTAAATCCCAAAATACCAACCACTGGATATGAACATCGACGCTCTAGTTTTGTCAATCTTCCTGTTGGTCTGATCAGGTTGGTTGAATCCAAGAGTCTACATGAACTTGTTAAGTCATTGTATTCAAACACTTCCTCCCGAACTTCAATCACATAGTAGCAATCTTAAGTTCATTTAAGGAAGTATCCTCTTCAAAAATGCATCTTGGGCACTTACTATTAGTAGTGATCTTGCAAGATTTCCTTCTATAGTTTGTAAGGATAGAATTGTTGCTAATTAACCACACAAAGGATCTCACTATGGCATTCATCGAAGCCTTCCATAGATCCCATTCTCCATTCCTTCTATTTTCCTTACCATCACCACATGGTGAAGTAAGCAGACTTAGCTATCAGCACACCATTAAGGGTGTATTGCCAGATTCTAATATTTTATGTCTCATTATCTCTTAGAGTTTGAAATTTTTATGATAGCCTTGACAACATCATCAAGAAACCAATATACAAGGAAATATAGATCACATTCTACATTATAGTTCACAAGATCACGGACTTCATAATCATCCAACACTATAGGGATAGGTTTTGTAAGAACTCGTTAAACTAAACCAAATTACTCAAAACATAAAACACAATCAATCACTAATTAATCACATACCCAAAAATATGGGTAAATTAAAACCGATTTCAACGTCAGCACCAGCTCATAAATATTTGCGTAAGAGCCCAAAATCTTTATTATATCCATACTATTCCAAAAATTTGATACAAATTGTTCTATCATCTTAGCCACCACATATATACACAGGAGAAAAATATTCATATATGCCACACAAATAAGAATTAATATGCTAACATAAATATGATTCATTTGAAACACCATATAGACACTTTTTCTTGCCCGGATCTGAGAGTACAGGGATGATTGTAGGACACACTATACATCTAATCAACTTTCTCAAATATTCATTATTGTAGCTCTTATTCTTGCCTCCACAAGTTTGTTTTCGTCACTTCCAATTACCTAAAAAGATGTGGTGAACCACAAGAGTGAAACCCATGTCCCAGCAAGAGATATAACCATCAACAACGCTTATTGATTACAACATTTTAGTAATGAGACAATTTAAGCAGTTTAATCATATATGACAAATAGGCTTAGCAGCACTGATGATTAACAAAATACATAAAGGAGTTGATAATAATTATCATCATCAAGCTGACTATCATCATTTTCCTTATTATTAACCGTACAAGAGATTCAATAGCATATGCATACATAGCATAATCAAGTCTAGTAGATATTATCTCTATTAACATGAATAAGTATAGCATCATAAGCATATCTAAAAACATTAGCATGTCTAATAGGCTGAACATATCAACATCATAAAAAGAGCTAACAACAGAAGCACAATTATCTGGATAAGCATGATTAGCATTATATGAATCTCTAGTTATAAAGTCATGGCTAGCAAGCTAAACATAACTAACAACATGAGATATCTAGCATCATGATTATAATCGGCAGTAGCAGTATAGTTATCAACATAATCATGGCTACTATATGTACACATCTACAATCTTAAGCATATCCACAACATAAGTATATCTACTATCTCTTTATTGCACTAAGCATCATCTTTATGTAAAGAGAACAAACAAGGGTTATCATCCAATGCGAAGCGTCGTGTATAACTAAAAAAGGGAATAAAAAAGAATCCATATTGAAATACAAGATTATCCTTATAGGAATTTGGGATATTGCTTCAAGATTTGAATAGGGATTTCTTTAATTGATAGAATTTTTTTCTCAATATATTTATTAATATAAGATTAATATAAGGAAAGGTTTCTCTCATGTCGTGTATAAATTCTCAAGGAAAAGAAATATTAATGAAATTGGAACTTGCTTTTATCTCATACTACTCTTTTTATACATAATCGAATGTTTTCAAAAACAAGAAAAATCTTTCTCATATTGAATGAAACCATGCTATTATTACTTAGTGCTCATATTTCATATGGCGAAGGTATAGTCCTATTTTTTCTCTCAAATCAAAACCTCATTGGTGTCAAGCATGAGGTTTTGTTTCCGAAATAGATATGCTATACGACTATATTACATCTTTTATTATGCCCCGAGGAAATTAAGGATACCGCTCAAAATCCAACTGACCACTGCTAAGTCCAAATCAGTTCCATACAAGATCTAGGAAGAGCCAAACTCCTAAGATCTTCTCCGCCCCCGATCAGTACGGGTCTTCCACAGCGATACATAAGGTCAAGCTGCTAACAACCTAGTCTGTCCTTGGTCCAGGTTACGACATTAGTGAAAGGAGGTGGGTATGCATACCCTACCATCTTAGGTACAACCATAGTTGTCCTCCAATCTTGTCACATATATAATCACTGAGACACGACCGAAACCATTCTCAAACTGAGGGCTAGGTATGACCGCAGTCATCCTCCCTAAACACTTGAATTCAGGATGATAAGCACCCCGCATACTCATCAGTATGTGCTCCAAGTTTCCCTTAGGAATACTCGTTTCACCATCTAGCACGTTTTGACACTCAGATGGATCTATGGCACATGGCACTACATGATTAGAGTTTCACTTGATTAGTTATGCCAATTGGGTGAATTAAGGTTGCATCAAACAAGTGGACATACAAACCCTAATTTACTTCTAGTAAGCGTATAAATATCACAATTTTTAAAAGATATAAAATGTGTGAAACATAATTTCTCATCTCATCATCACATGGTACTATTCACTTTCCATTCATGAGGCTACACTAGTCATCATACTATCACAAGCTATAAATTCTTTTCACAATATCACAAGGTATCAACCCTTATCAGCCCAAGAGGATTACACCTCATTCAGGGCTCAACCATGCCCAAAGGTCATTAAGACCATCATACTATTCCCTACAAGATCATCATTATCTCGGTAGTGGCATGTAGTCAGAATTGTCCACTATCGTGATAGAATTCACTACCTAAGTTTAGGTCGGTTCCACCGTCGTAGTAACATATACCCTAAACTAGGTGCATTAGATTCAACCTCTGGGTTCCCACCATTAACCGTACGTCACCTTGTTCAAGGGATTTATTAATTAATGTGAATTTCATCTCTTTTCAACCGTTAATTCTTCTTTCAAAGCAATTAAAGGCATTAGATTATAATTAGGGTGATCAATCATAATGATATAATGGAGAAAATGAAATCATACCACGGATTTAAGAGACATATAATGAATTACTATGATAAAAACTTCATACAATGATTCCCCGGGCTACTCCCGGTCCTAAAGACAAAGGGGATTAGCCTTGCATGTTCATCTCAGGGCAAGAAATGGTGGAAGAAAGGGAAAACATGGGGAAAACGTGGATGAAGTGATGTAAACCCCTGAACGGAGAATATCCGAGCATTCCTCGACGTAGAGTACGCGTTCTACAGCCTTTAGGTAGTGGAAGATATCTTCTTCGGCTCTCGGAACGATCAGGGCATGCTTTTGGGCTCCGTTCTTCTCTCCACACCTTCTCAGAACTTGTGTAGTGTCTAATGACATGATAGATGGCTCTTGGCCGCCGTCCTTAGGTATTAACACCAACTTGGATCGCCGAAATATCACCACCGTTGGATTCGAGCCGATCTGAAACAAACACTAATCTGACGGTGTCGATACCATCGACGTGAGTCGATGGTATCGACTCCTCGTGATATCGATAGGTTTTCTTTCTTCTTTGACGCTCCGCCTGATGCCGACTCGATACCATCGACGCGGGTCAATGGTATCGACACCTTTAGGTGTCGGTTTTGTCACATTTCCGACACTGAAGTTGTAGAACGTCGATAGTATCGACTTTTGTGTCGATAGTATCGACCGACTGATCGCTGGAAACCTGAAGGTAACTTGCTACCATCGACTTCCCAGTCAATGGTATCGACATTGCTTGGCTCCTTGCGGCTATCTATCTGTGACTGTGTTGATACTATCGACGGATGTCGATGGTATCAACAACTGTATATATACGTTTTTCCTAAAATTGTAAGACAACCAAAACAGCTGAGATAAAACCCATTATTATAATCATTTATGATCAGAAAGATAAAATATGAGATATTTGATACTACAAGAGATTATAGACTAGAGTAAGTGAATTATGTACTATTAACCACCAAAGTGACCAATAAACACATAAAATGCATATAAAATAAGTCTATAAATGTGACTCAAAATCCTCGCATCAAACTCCCTTAAACTTAAACATTGCTCATCCTCGAGCAACAAAACTTTAGAATAGAATTGTGAAGGTCAACTAAAGAATAGATTATTACAACAGACCTTGTCGTATGATTCCCTCCAGACATTCACATTCCGGCCCTCACTAACTACAGAATGATAATTACCCTCAAGGTGACACTGATCATCCATAAGAGATATCTACCCCAAAATTGATGAACACTATAACATAAGGCAGTTAACATAATAAAATCCTCCAGTCCAGACTTAGTGCATCTTGTGATCTTCTATCTATGTTGCTCGTCCTAACTACCATCTAAGTGGAAGCAGCTCTCCTGATATGAAAGAGTGAGGAGATAATCACGGTGGCCTACCAATCCGAGCAACGGGTGGATGGAATAGGTGGTTGTGGGAGAAATGGAAGCATAATACGGTTTTAACATGCACAAATATCCGAAATGACCTAAATGATGCAAATGCAAATGCAAATGAAAATGCCCTAATGCCTACATTTTGGGTGGAATGATGCATGCTCCTACAATTCCATCTTATGCAAGATAGAAAGTCTAAAAACTACATTATGTGCTTATTCTTCATATTATACGGGTGAGACAAGCTCTTCTCTCCCTCTAAAATCAGCCTTTTCTTTTTTTCTATTTTTTTTCAAGCCCTTTTTCTCCAAAATTGCAAAATGTACATTATTTTTCAGAATTCTCTTTTTTTTCGGGCTTACTTTCACATAATTGTAATCCTTGAGGCATTACAACTGTATTTCAGAGAGTATAAAACGAGTTATCTGCTTCTCTTATTTTTCAGAAGAAATAAGGCACATATTGTCCTATATGCTCAAAGATATGTTAAAATGCAACTACATGAGATCAATTATGCAACTGTGATGCCATGCACTCAGGAATGTGTGCATGCATGATTCATCTACAATTTTTTTTCATTTTCCATTTTTTTATATGCACATTCTACTAAAATGTAATCCTACCTAAATGCTATGCAATCAAAAGATGAAAATTGTAATGTGCTTCCAGTTCTTATGGTGGAGTATGAAAACAATGGGGTGGATAGATCACAAGATTAATTGACTAAACTATTGGAAAATATTATATATCCCTCCTTACTGACCTGTGTAATAATTAAGAGGTTTCTCTCTCTTATTTCAAATTAAGGTCTCATTATCATTTGGTCAGTTTAGGCTCAAACAACCAATTCAGTCCACTTTTCGTGAATCAACGGTAGGTACAGTATGGTGTTCTGTTTTAAAGTTGACAAACCCAATAATTTTCATAAGTCATGTGCTCAAGTTCGAACAAAACAAGCTTGCAAATTCACTAAAAATTTTCAAATTTACCCATGATTCCCATGTACAAACACAGAGATGACACATTACCTTAGACATCCACAATTACACTAGATAGAGTGTGGACCCTAAAAAAAACTAAGAACTAAGAAAATTTCTAAAATAAAAAAACAAAGCAATAAATGATAAAAACTTAGAAAAATAAAGGATAGAAGTTGTTCCAACTCCCCCCCAAGCTTGAATTCAACTGTGGCCTCATAGTCAAAAACAACCTTAAAAGGTGGAACAGTGATACCGATCATTGGTCAGGTGGTGGCAGGTACTGTGGGGCTGTGGGGTCCCATGATGGGTACTGCCCCTAGAAACTCGGATCATACTGGGGCATCGGCGGAGGTTGGGGATACCCCCAAAATAGTTCTGGCTCCAGTAGTTGTCGTAGAAGGGTTTTTGTTGCATCTCCATCCTATGCAACCTGTCATGGATATTCTTTTGGTTGGCGAGGAGGAGGCGCTCATTCTCATAGATGGCATGTTGGTTCACAAAAAGCCAGTTCGTGGTATCCTGAATACCGACGAAAGAAGTAGTATGTTTCTGTTGGGTCTGCTGAATCTCCTGCAGCATCGAATACATCCCCTACATCGAATAGGCATCCTGTCCTTGATGAGAGGGTTTAGGTGGTGGAGGCTGCAAAGAAGATGATGCACCCAGGTGGATGTGTGGACGCTTCCGCTGTGCCACTTGTGCCCGAAGAGGAGTGAAAGCCTCCTCTTCCTCTTCATGCTCGTTGTCATCATCATTGTTGTCATCATTACCGCCGTCTTCATCAGAGTCGTCGATGGCGATGATAGGCCACCTAAAATGATGAGCTCCCTGGATACTGAAGATGGGGTCTGGAAGCGCACATTCTTAATATTCATGATTGACATGGCAATGTGCATACGCCACGCCATCACAGAGCATTAGGAGATTGGAGCGGTGTAGATGATGCAAGTTGACCTTGTTCCTGTTGGAAAGTGGAGTGAGTTGGGAGAAGTCCAACCCAAGATACAAAGCAATAGGTGTGATAAGCCCCCCAAAGTGGATAGGGGATTTTATTGTACTCCTCCACACGGCCAACATGTTCGTTAAGAAGAACGCGCCCCAGTTGCACTCTTCTCACTTCAGCAGTTTATACAAAAAGAACAAATCCGTCTCCTAGAATTTACTAAGAGAAAGATCGCCTCGAGCAAAGAGCGTCGTGTAAAGCATGCGATGTAGAATTCACACAAAAGGATGCTCGAAGTCGGCGACAGCATCATTGTGATAGCTAACATATTTTCCTGGAGGTGCGGTCACTAGCTCGGTGAAAATTGCATCATAATCGGTCCGGTTGTCCGGCCTCCGGTACTGGTCTCTCCCATGATTCTAGTTGTAAATGAAATGGAATTGTAGGAGTGTGAGAGTGTAATTGTTGTTGTAGAGCCAGAAAGAAACACGACCCTATATCCATTCCCGATCAGTGGCGACGAGGTCGTTCGGCACGACGCATATGTCCACCGACGCCATGAACTCTGCCACGAGCTCTTTGTATGTCGGCCACTCGTCGAAAAATGGTTGGCCATCAGTGTGGAACTCCATCTTGTCGGGCCGCATGCCTGTATGCCTTGCTTGCCCTTTGAGGACATAAGCGAGATCGGCCTCGAACCCAAGGTAACGAACCATGTCCCGATCAACATATCGGGTGGGCTTGATTTTTCTCTTTAGCAACTCCTCGTATATCTTTCATACCTCCGTCGATGGATGAACAATCCTCAGATGAGGAATTGATCCAGGTGGAGGAGGAACAAAGGTCTCGATCTCCATAGGGACCTCCTGGGAAGAAGAGGCTCCTATCGTCCGCACCATTGTCGCAGAGAGAAAGGGAATAAGAGAGAGCTCAGTGAAGTTGGAGAAGACGATCTCCACTCGGTGCAACGCTCGATGAAGAAATCGCGATCCTTGGACGCTCGTAGCAGGCCTCCGGTCGCACAGCAACGATCAATGCACAAGAGTAAGGAAGAAACTCTGAAGGTGTGAAGAAATCGGAGAAATAACCCTCCCTTTTATAACTGAACCCGGCGTTGTTGTTGCACCGTCGATACCATCGACGGGGTGTCGATGGTATCGACACCTGTAGCACAATCTGTGTCTTTGCTAGTATCGAAGGTTGTCGATTGCCTGATGTGGGGGCCCGGATTGATGATGTGTCGATACTATCGACGGATGTCGATGGTATTAACCCATCCTATGGATCGACTTCCTTGATTTTGCGGCCGCCGTTGATTGCTTCTCACGGATCGATGATGTGTCGCGTCGATACCATCGACGGGGTGTCGATGGTATCGACTCTTCAAAGATCAATAACCCTCGCGAGGCCCGGTCGCCGCTTTCTAATTGTTTCCGAGTCGATACCATCGACAAGGCCGTCGATGGTATCGACTTCAATGAGACAAAATTGCCTATAAATCTTCAGGAATCTCACGAGTATCGACATCTGTGTCAATACTATCGACTCCGGTCTATTTGTTTCTTGAGCGTCACTGATGGTAGGTTGATACCATCAATGAGGCCGTCGATGGTATCGACTCAGAAAATTTTCTACAGTCACCTACCTGTACCCATGTCGCTACCATCGACTTTGTGGTCGATGGTATCGACTCTATCTCAGACATGCACACTGAACAAATGATCAAGGTATCATTTTTACACTTAAAATAACATTAAACCAAACTAACTTGTAAATGTGAAAGAAAATGGACGAAACTACCAATGGTTGGGTTGCCTCCCAACAAGCGCCCTTATTTAACATCTTAGGCTAGACAAAATCAAGCTTATCATGCATCCTTAAGTGCTATGAGTTTGACCTCATGCACTTTCCTCGTGTAATCCTCGCCAAAGTACAACTTCAACCTCTGTCCATTGACCAAAAATTTCATCTCTCCATCACGCACCATGTGGCCGCACCTCCTCCACAATGAAAGGTCCACTCCACCAGGATTTCAATTTCCTAGGATGCAGCTTCAACCTCGAGTTGAACAATAGCACACGATCTCCCTTCTTAAAGACACACAATTGAATGTGTCGATCATGAATGAGTTTTGTTCTCTCCTTGTAAATCCTCGAGTTTTCATAGGTGTTCATCCTCAGCTCATCTAGCTCATTAAGCTCTAGCATTTGTTTCTTCCCTGCCTCATCATAAGTCAAGTTAAGCTTCTGTAGCGTCCAGTGTGCCTTGTGCTCCAACTCTACCAGCAAATGGCAGGCCCGCCCATAAGCCAACCTAAAAGGCGTAGTGTCTATAGGTGTCTTAAATGCGGTCCTATACACCCATAAAGCATCCGGTAACAAAGTACTCCAGTTCTTTCTTGTCGAAGCCACTGTGCGCTCCAAAATTTGCTTGATTTCTCTATTGGACACCTCAACCTACCCTTGTGTCTGTGGGTGGTATGGGGTACCAATATTGTGCTTTACCCCGTACTTCCTCAACAATGCAACAAACTTTTGATTTTTGAAATGGGTGCCTCTGTCACTGATAATCATCCTTGGCACACCAAATCTGCAAAAAATGTGATCTTTTACAAACTTGCACACTACAACAGCATCGTTAGTCCTTGTGGGTATTGCCTCTACGCACTTCGATACATAATCAACAACAAGCAAAATGTAGAAATTAGAATTCGATGACACAAAGGGTCCCATAAAATCAATACCCCACAGATCAAACACCTCAACTTCTTGAAACACGTTGAGGGGCATCTCTTGCCGCTTGGAAATATTACCTACCCTTTGACAGGAATCGCATCTTCGCACATAGTCATAGGCGTCCCGGAAAAGTGTAGGCCAATAAAGGCCGCTCTCAAGCACCTTGGCCGCCGTTATGGAACTTGCATGATGGCCACCAGTTGGCAGTGTGTGACAATGACTAAGTACATTGTCATATTCTATCTCCGGTACACATCTGTGCAAAACATCATCCCTGCATTGCTTCAACAAAATGGGATCATCCCAGAAATAATATCTCAAAGAATGGAAAATTTTCTTTTTCTCTTGATACGTCCAATCATCTGGGATTATTTTACAGGCAAGATAATTGACAATGTAAGAAAACCATGGGTCCTTGGATTTCACAGAAAATATTTGCTCATCTGGGAATGTCTCGGTAATGAGTATATTAATGTCCTTCTCATCTACCCACTCTAACCTAGACAAATGGTCTGCAACCACATTATCTACCCCCGCCTTATCTTTAATTTTAATGTCAAATTCTTGTAACAATAAGATCCACCTAATCAATCTAGGTTTGGCATCTTTCTTTTCCATCAAATATTTTATGGCGGCGTGGTCCGTCCATACCACAACTTTTGACCCTACAAGATATTGCTAAAATTTTTCAAATGCAAAAACGACAGCGAGAAGTTCCTTTTCAGTTGTAGTGTAATTAAGTTGTGCTTCATTTAAAGTCTTGGATGCATAGAAGATCGCAGCGGGTTTGTTTTCAAAACGTTGCCCAAGAACAGCCCCCACTACAAAATCCAAAGCATCGCACATTAATTCAAATGTCTTCTCCAATCCGGCGTTTGAACAACCGGTGCAGAAACTAATTTCTCTTTGAGCACATTAAAAGCATGCAAACACTTTTCATTAAAATCAAACACGGCATCTTTCTCAAGCAGTTCAGATAATGGTTTAGTGATTTTCAAGAAATCTTTAATAAAGCGGCGATAAAATCATGTGTGACCGAGAAAGCTTCTTACCCCTTTAACCGAATTAGGTGGGGGTAATTTGGAAATAACCTCAATCTTAACTGGATCTACCTCCAATCCCTTGCTAGACACTTTATGTCCTAACACAATCCCTTCACTAACCATCATATGGCATTTTTCCCAGTTGAGAACTAAATGCGTGTCCTCACATCGTTGTAAAACTTTATCCAGATTGTATAAACATTCATCAAAAGATGCACCATAGATGGAAAAATCATCCATGAAGACCTCTAAATAGTGCTCAACCATATCAGAGAAAATGGGAAGCATGCAACGCTGAAAGGTTGATGGTGTGTTGCATAAACCAAAGGGCATACGGCGATATGCAAATGTTCCGTAAGGACAAGTGAAGGTGGACTTCTCTTGGTCCTTAGGATCAATGGAAATCTGATTGTAGCCAGAGTAACCGTCTAGAAAAAAAAAAGTGAGATCGACCTGCTAGTCGCTCTAAAATTTGATCAATGAACGGAAGAGGAAAATGATCTTTGAATGTAGCAGAGTTCAATCTACGATAATCAATGCACACACGCCACCCGGATACCAATCGGGTCGTGACCGACTTATTTAACAAGTTGTGAGTGACAGTGATTCCCCCCTTTTAGGGACTACCTGTGTAGGACTTACCCACGTCGAATCGAAGATAGCGTAGATGATGCATGTAGAAAGGAGCTTGTTCACCTCCTTTACTACCTCCATCATGCTGGGATTGAGTCTACGCTGTGGCTGGATTACATGTTTGGCTCCTTCCTCGAGTCAGATCTTGTGCTGACACAATGTAAGCGAAATCCCCTTGATATCTGCAACTGACCACCCGAATGCACCCCGGTGGTTCTTCAACACGATCATCAATTGATCCTCTTCATCGACACTCAAATATGCTGAGATAATCACCAGTAGTCTTTCACCATCGGCTAAGAATGCATATTTCAAATGAGGTAGAAGTGGCTTCAATTCTAACTCTGGTGGACTGATCAAAGATGACTGAAGCGGTGGTGGGAGTGGCCCAAGATCTTCATAATACTTGGCATAATAGCACGGCAGCACTTGAACCATCTTGACACATTCTTGTAATGACTTGCTTCTCATCCAGTCATGCATTATGTTGACAAGGTGAGCTTCAAGGAGCAGTTATGGGTATGCATCAAAGACATAACTTGCTATTGCATCATCTTTAGTAGAAGGAGAAATTTCCTCCTCTTCATCATTTGGAAAACCTACAGCCCTACAAAGAGAAACAACTTTGTGATGTTCCATAATGTCTACAGCCAGTGTCCCCTTATCTACCTTGGTCATTACATGAGCCATATCTAGAAATGGCTTCCCTAGACACAGAGAAATGTTCTGATCAAAATGTTTCACCATGCGACACTGCTCCTTTGCTTTTGATTGTGTTGTGCTTGGGGGCATAACCATTTCAAATCGGTCATACGCAATTTCCAACGTCAGACGGCCTCATCCCATTTCAAGTATCATATCTGCAGTAGCTTAGAAGGGTCTTCCAAGGAGTAGCTCATTTCCTTGTTCATCTTGCATTTCCATTACCACAAAATCTGCTGGAAATACAAACCAGTCGACTTTAACCAAAACATCCTCACAAATACCGTACAGCTTAACCATAGAATTGTCCGCCAATTGAATCGTCATATTGCTATATCTTGATTCTTTCAGTCCTAGCTTCTTGAAAGTAGAGAGAGGCATCAAATTTATACTTGCCCCGGAATCACACAATGCTTCGCCGAATTTCACTTTACCGATGTAACATGAAATATTGAAGCAGCCCAGATCTTGTCTTTTAGGTGGCAATGTTCCCATAATGAAGGTGCTCACCTGCTCCTGGAGAACCATGACCTCGGTATTAGGAATCTTCCTCTTCTTTATGATTATATCTTTCAGAAACTTGTCGTAAGAGGGTATCTGCTCTATTGCTTCTAACAGTGGAATGTTGACAGAAAGCTTCCTAAAGCTATCTAGGAATTTCTTGAACTGAGCATCCACTTTCTTTGCTTTAAAAATGTTTGGATATGGGACTGGGATAGTTTGTGCCCTCTGATGTGGCAGAACATATGGTGTCCTCTTCTGCGTCTCCTCCTCAGCAATAGGTTCTGGTATGACATCCTCTACCACATCCTCAACCGGCTCTGTGATTGGAATTGGAACCTCCTCTATGGCCTCACCTGTGGCTTCTGGCAGGGGTTTGCTCAGTTCATCGGCCCTGGGGTTTAAAATCTTCTTTCCACTCCATAACAAAATTGCCTTGGCCTGCTGATTTCCTCCCAGAACATTTGTATTTCCAGGAAAACCCTATTGTGTTGGCTTTTTCAGATTTGTGATCTCAGCTGCTGGATGTGCTAACGAAGTCTCCATAGTTGTCATATGAGCCCCATGACTTTGTAAAGTCTGCCCAAATTGATTCATAAAATCACCTTGTTACTTAATCTGTTGGCCGAACATGCTCATGAGTTCTTGATTCTGCTTAATTACTTGATTGAGCAACTCGTTGCTCTTGTCCCTTGCAGACGGTTGAGGTTTTGCATCAGGGTCCTGCAGGAAATTATTTGGGTCCTTCCATGAAAATTTCTTATCTTTCCTCCAAGAGTAATTGTTGTTTCTGTACCCCTGTTGTTGGTGCATAAATTTCACCTATGCTTCATCATCAGATTCTGCATCTTCTTTTTCTAGCAATTTCTTTGCTAAAAGGTCCATCTTCTCATTTAACTCCTTGATGTCCTTTGACTCGCCTGTGACTCGAACCTGCTCTATTGTGTCTCTGTCGCCCCATGATTGCTTCCTGGTCATGTTTTTCAGGATTTCCCAACACCTAGCACCGGTGTTGTTCAGAAAGAAACCAGAACCTGTTGAGTCCAGATTGCTCCTATCATGCTCATTTAGGGCAAAATAGAAGATCTTCACTTGTTTTTCTTTGTCCAACCCATGATGTGGACACTTTTGCAACATTATTTGGAACCTCTCCCACGTCTCTGAATATGTCTCGCCACCTCTTTGATAGAAATTGTGGATCTTCCATACTAGGTCATTGGTTTTCTCCGGTGGAAAGAATCTCTCGACGAAGACCTCGATCATTTGATCCCAAGTCTCGACTGTCTCATCATCAAGGTTATGCAACCATTCATGTGCATTACCAGCAAGAGAGCTGGGGAACAGTTTCATGTACAGTGTCTCATGTGGAAATCTATCTATCTTGATCATATCACAATTCTCCATGAATGTGTTGATGTGTGCAACTGGGTCTTCATTCTTCAGCCCGTGAAATTCTTGAGACTTGACCAAATTTATCAGTGCTGGATCAATCTTATAAGTTGGAATGTTGATTGCCTGCTTCTTTATCGGTCCCTTTGACGCTAAAGAGGAAGAATCCTTTATCTTCTCCCATATTGTCAGTTCTTCAGCCATGGTTTCTGTTTCCAAGTCTGACTCTATATCCTCAGGCTGATCGTGAATATTGTTCTCTTCGTCGTCTGGTCCCAACGGTGGAACCTCTGGTGAAGGCTGTGTGTAGTCTGTACTACGCATCCTCACCATACACCGGTACCTGCAAAGTAATGAATTTGGTTCAGTCTAGTACTAGACGATTGCTAAATATGATAGATAAACAATAAATTTCAAAAATAATAATAAAATAAAAATTTGGCCTAGAGTGTCCGCTTGCAGCACTCGTAGTGCCGACAGTTGTCGTATCCCCGGAAACGGCGCCAAAAACTTGACATGATTTTACCGTGTGTAAAATGCAAGTGCACGCGTCAATGTAATATAGGCCCTTGTGAGGCCCGAGTCAAACTCAGGGACATTGAACTATCAGTAGACTACTACTAACTGTTCACAATCAGCTAGACCAGTTAAAAAGGTTTTGAGAGTTGATGAAAAATAAAAGAGAATAAAAGAAAATAGAGCAATCGATTAAGTGTTTAGTTTAATCAATTCGGGTGGGAATCTTTAAGATTGCGGTTTCACCGTGGGTTTTCATTGTATGAATTTCTACATAGTTAATCAAATTCGCCTCTTATTCCGGGTAGTGTCATGTAGTCATAATTGTTCACTGTCGTGATACAATTCACTACCTAAGTCTAGGTCGGTTCCACCATCGTAGTAACCTATACCCTAAACTAGGTGCATTAGATTCAACCTCTGGGTTCCCACCATTAACCGTACATCACCTTGTTCAAGGGATTTATTAATTAATGTGAATTTCGTCTCTTTTCAACCGTTAATTCTTCTTTCAAAGAAATTAAAGGCATTATATTATCATTAGGGTGATCAATCATAATCATATAATGGAGAAAATGAAATCATACCACGGATTTAAGAGACAAATTATGAATTACTATGATAAAAATGTCATACAATGATTCCCTGGGCTACTCCCGATCCTAAAGACAAAGGGGATTAGCCCTGCATGTTCATCTCAGAGCAAGACATGGTGGAAGAAAGGGAAAACATGGGGAAAACGTGGATGAAGTGATGTAAACCCCTGAACAGAGAATATTCGAGCATTCCTCGATGTAGAGTGTGTGTTCTACAGCCTTTCGGCGGTGGAAAACATCTTCTTCGGCTCTCGGAATGATCGAGGCGTGCTTCCGGGCTCCGTTCTTCTCTCCACACCTTCTCGGAACTTATGCAGTGGCTAATGACGTGATAGATGGCTCTTGGCCGCCGTCCTTAGGTATTAACACCAACTTGGATTGCCAAAATATCACCACCATTGGATCTGGGCCATCTGAAACAAACACTAATCTGACGGTGTCGATACCATCGACACGACTCGATGGTATCGACTCCTCATGATATCGACAGGTTTCCTTTCTTCTTTGACACTCCGCCTGATGCCGACTCGATACCATCGACACGGGCCGATGGTATCGACACCTTTAGGTGTCGGTTTTGTCACCTTTCCGACACTGAAGCTGTAGAACGTCAATAGTATCGACTTTTGTGTCGATAGTATCGACCGGCTGATCGCTGGCAACATGAAGGTAACTCGCTACCATCGACTTCCCAGTCGATGGTATCGACACTGCTTGGCTCCTTGTGGCTGTCTATCTGTGACTGTGTCGATACTATTGACGGATGTCGATGGTATCGACAGCTGTATATATACATTTTTCCTGAAATTGCAAGACAAAGACAAATTGGCTGAGATAAAACCCATTATTATAATCGTTTATGATCAAAAAGATAAAATATGAGAGATTTGATACTGCAAGAGATTATAGACTAGAGTAAATGAACTATGTACTATTAACAACCAAAGTGACCAATAAACACATAAAACACATATAAAACAAGTCTATAAATGCGACTCAAAATCCTTGCATCAGAGATATTCATAAACAATCATACTAAGGTTATATGAACATTAATAACATTCTTTTATCACATCAACATGAAAGTAATCTAGATATGATTAACCCTCATCGTAATCATAATGCACGTTTAAAATAAGAAAATATCAACCATGTGGCTATGATAACCACCAATTAACACATTAAGTTTATGATCATGTTAAGGAGGTTATTCCACCATCATTCCATCATATAAAAAATTTAAACATGAATACTCATCTTTATCTATTTGCATTAGAGTTAGGTTCAAAACAATAAATTATATCAATGTTGCTAATCAACATTTATACCTAAAACCTAACTCACAGCATCCCCATTGGATCATGGATGCATAAGGTGAAACATAACTATCACATTCCATACTATTCTCAAGTATGAACCCACACATAAATCAAGGTGTAACCATCAGGTTATAGCATACTAGGGCTTCAACAACAATAAGAGAGTACTCCATGATTGTATTAATCATTCAAGGACTATTCTTACCCAATTACCATCATTTAGTTATATTAAAGCTAGGTATAACAAGCTATACCTCATTAGGGTTACATATCAACACAATATGGTTATCATCCCTTCTATTCATATGAGTGAACAGGTAAAACTACCTTATTAATGGTAACCCTCCATTTGTTCCATCATCATTCAACCCATATCACCATACCACAATGTCACCCAGAACCATTGGATGTTTAAAAGGTAAGACCATTGGTTGTTTACATAAGTAAACACCTTGAATGAATCATCTATGATGGTATTGAGTTGTGATCTATAAAAGTCACCATTTAAGCCTAGACATCCTTTGGTTAACAACAATAAGGGTTCTATTGAGAGTAGGGTAAAACCCACAATCGACTATGTTCATTTAAAACTAGTCATCCATTGTCAACAAGTAAGCTCCTTAAGTTGATCATATAAAGGAAACCATCTAAATACCATTATTAGGACAAAAATATTACATTATCCATCATTCCACTTTATTTGAGGAATAAACATTGGATCTTGACCATTGGGTCAAGTTCATATGTTAAAACCATCAATAACAGTATAGGTCTGACCATTGCATCAAGTGACCCAAGAAACCATTGGTCTAAGGCTTAATTGATGTTACAAATACAATGCCTAACTCACCATAGGTTGTAGAGACCTGATCAACCATCATTAGTGACCATTAAGTCACCATAGGTTGTTAGATCAACACTATATTCATTAATCAGCATCAAATATTAAGTTAATGTCATCATTGATTGATAACATCAGTAGGGTGCTTAATGGTTGATCAGTAAACTTCTAATTGATCCAAAACCTCACCTATGGGGGTGACCATAGTCTGTCACCATAATTTTACACCTTTGATTAGGACCATCAGTTGTCATGAAGACAACACCATAGGGTTGTTGCAATGGTATCATCATTGGGTCATGGATTTATATAAGAAATCAGCTTTAAACCCTAAAATTGACCAATGGTTGATAGGTGATTAGCACCATAAGTTGACAAAAAAAACCTGATCCAAGTCATATTATACCTTGGGAATAACATACACATGATCACAGGTTCTTCTAGAACTGAAATCAGAACAGGGAACATTAAAAAATCGAAATCCAAGTCAAGCATAGCTTTTTAGTGCATGGAACATCATTTTCAAGTAAGAACATGAGCTAGCAAGCTTATGGGAAGCATTAAACGTGGAGAAATTTATACAACTTGCCTATAATGAGAAGATGAAACCCCATGTAAAAGAAAACTTGAGAGGTTAGGGTATAAAATCCAAGAATAATCTATGGATTCGTCCATCTAGCACCTTTCTTCATCAAATGAGCAAACCCTAAGAATAAGGAGCAAGAAAGGTAGGGTTTTAGAGCTTTAGAGAAATTTCTACCATGTAACAGCAAGGTTATGACCTGGAGAAATCTAGGATGAAGTATAAAAAAGAAATAAACGGATGAAATAAGGGAATTCTTACTCTCTAAGGTCAAGATCACTAGAAGGAAGCTTTTTCAACCCTAAAATGAAGTCAATTGCAACCCTAGATCCTTTTTCCAAGAAGATCCCCACTTTCTTCTTCCTTTGATAGAAAAATTCGCAGAATCATAGAGGGAGAACGAGGTTGGGAGAAGGAAGTAAGTGGTGGAGAGAAAATGGCTTGTTTTGGTGCTTGGGGATAAGTATATGAAACTTTAAGATAAAGAAAAAGAAAAAGGTCAAGTTCTAGTATCTATCCAAGTGTCTATGGCCTTAATTTATTAAGAATATGCAAGCAAACACACAAGAAGCTCCCCCACCATGTGCATAGACCTGATTATCTTTCCTTTGTCGAATTTCTCAGCCTATCAAATAATTCATTAGTTGATAGCTACTAAAGGTAGCTCATCCGTGAAGGGGTAAACCTTAAAATACCCTTGGAGAAAACACCTTCAAATAAAGGTTTAAATAGGCACCCCGTGCCTCAAAAAGCTCAAGAATGATGAGATAATATCCAAGGAAGATAATGTAATTGATAAACTGCAAAGAAAACCCCTCAATTGGGTAAATTGTAGAAAAGTCCAAAATGTGCATAAAATTGCATAACTTGCTCAAACAGTGTCCAAATTGGACCAAATTTGAAACTTAAGCTTGTATTATGATTTCAAAGCATATCACAAGGTTATATTAGGGTTATAAGAATTCAATTATAATAATTAATATTGTTTAATGCATTTAGAAAGTTTAGGGGCCTTACAACTATAAACCCCTAATGGGGATTTTGCCCCCGAAATCTAAGGTAAACAAAGATGGGTACTTCCTTTGCTCCTCATCCTATTTCCTTCACATAGTTACTTGCATATCATGGTGATGTCACATTATTCATACATATCTCATCTTGGGTCAGCACAAAAACCCCCACATAAGAAGACATTTGCAAATATGGAACATAGAAACTTGTTGTGCCACCTATACAAAGCTAATAATAATGTTCAACTTTAAATTCTAGCTATCATTCTAAAATTTGTATCAACACATTACTCAAAATTCATACTTGCTACCTTTTTACCAATCATGCCATGTGTCCCATACCATTCCTTGAAGCATTAAAAAAAGGCAATGTATCTATCCTTTTTTTATACACTGACACTAGAAATCATATCAGTTCTTTTTTAGCATCAAAAGAAATGTTGACGCTGGCATCCGTCATTCCATACAAGGAAATATCATTCCTAATCAACCTTGTTATGGGTGAATCAACAACACTATCTTTACCTTACTAGGATTTACACAACCTACTTAGAAGACATATCATGATCCCATAAAGAAATTTAATCAAACCCATCTCACTCTTTTTCAACTTGTTCGCATGGCTATTGCTTCTTCAACAACCCTAAGGTTTTTGAATAAATATTGATCATATTTTTTACCATATTTTAAATAATTTGAAATATCATCATTTAAAGCTTGATATAACTTGTATGACATAACTGGAACACTTTTTTCCTCCAATTCATAAATTCTATTTGTACATTGGTTAGTCTATAGGACATAACTCTAAACTCATCATGGTCATGTGAATTATGTCATTTAATCTAAATCCTATGCATTGATATTTGATCATAGGTTTATCTTAAAGGAACACGGTATCACATATCTATTGACCAACAAACTATCTATCCTTGATAGTGGTCTTATCCAGCTATCACTGAACCATATACAACATTATAGAATCACTTTTTTTAAACAACATTTAGAGGGTCATCATCAACTCTCTCTCTAAGGGAGAGGAATAATTGGAATGTTCATTTAATAAACATCTCCAACCTTCACGTACTTCCCATATAGTTGCTACATCTTGGATACTAGGATTCATTACCTTGGTATCCACCTCATGTGCTATAAGGAACTCACATCCTTCTCTCATCTACTTTTACCAACATAACAAATATCAAGACATATAAGAGGATTCTTCCTAATTATTGGAAGGCTCAAAAGCAAACTCATCACAAACTTTGTGATCTTGAAACCATAGTCCAAGACACCTTATGCTATAATAAGCTATCCACCTTCATGTTTGCAGTGAATCCACATATACCAAGTTGCAATGATCCACTTGAAAGTTGTGCCCTAGAAAGGAAAGACACAAAGGGAAACACACTTCCCACATCATAAAACCATTTTTCAAGGGTCACTTGGAAAAAGGTAACCAATTCTATTTCAATATGCAGGTTACAGCTTCTTATGTATCATTTTTGCCTTTTCATTTTAGGTTCCTTGCCATTAGCATAGGAATCATCATGATTAACATGTCTCATTACTCCTTCTTTGATGACTATTTATCACACTTTGGTATGTTGTCTTATTTTATTATATTTGTCAACCACTTATCAATAAGTAAATCATCATACCACATTTTCTTCATTAAACATGGATCATCTCCCTTAATTTCTTTCACATGCCATGCTGATTTTTCATTAAAATTTTCTTACATACATAGGTTGGTCTGAGATTAACTCAGGTTCCACCTTATTCCTTCGTCATTTTTCCCATTCATCTTCTCATTTTGTACTTGTTATAGGAGTTCTCTCCATGTTACGTGGATTTCATACCTTTATTCACATTATAAGCATAGACTTATCTGTCTTTTACTTTATTATCTTCTTGAATCACACCATCAAGAACTCCTCTTTTTCTTATTTGTATTCAGATTTAGATACCATGGTGTTGTATTTTTCTCTTATAGTTACCAAACATTAAAGTTTTGATAGATAATGATGCAATTATCATCTTCTTTAAGGTAGGATTGAGATATTCACACCATGATTTCTTATTCGTTATGCTCTTTAGATTGTCTCAAAATGACTACTTGATCAGAGTAATCAGAAAGATAACAATCTAAGAGTTCCATACTTACCTTTCTTCAATAATTGAATACCTGGCCAGGGCATCCAAGTACTGATATTAGGCACTATGCACCATGTTTTGTGTCATGTTCCTAACTTAGACATCATCTTAGTCTTAAGTCCTAGTGTCACTGTAGACTCAGTGAACCTAAAGCTCTAATACCAACTTGTAAGAACCTATTACAATAAACAAGATTCCTCAAAACATAAAACACAATCAATCACTAATTAATCACATACCCAAAAATATGGGTAAATTAAAACTGATTTCAACGTCAGCACCAGCTCATAAACATTTGCATAAGATCCCAAAATCTTTCTTATATCCATACTATGCCAAGAATTTGATACAAATTGTTCTATCATCTTAACCACTACATATATACACAGGAGAACAATATTCATATATGCCACACAAACAAGCATTAATATGCTAACAAAAATCTGATTTGTTTGAAACACCATATACAAACTTTTTCTCACCCAGACCTGAGAGTACAGGGATGACTCTAGGACACACTAGACATCTAATCAACTTTCTCAAATATTCATTATTGTAGCTCCTATTCTTGCCGCCACAGGTTTGTTTCCGTCACTTTCAATTACCTAAAAAAATGTGGCAAACCACAAGGGTGAGACCCATGTCCCAGCAAGAGATATAACCTTCAACAATGCTTATTGATTACAACATTTTAGGTAATGAGACAGTTTAAGCAATTTAATCATATACGACAAATAGGCTCAGCAGCACTGATGATTAACAAAATACATAAAGGAGCTGATAACAATTATCATAATCAAGGTGACAATCATCATTTTCCTTATTGTTAACCGTACAAGAGATTCAATAGCATATGCATAACTAGCATAAGCAAGTCTAGTAGCATATTATCTTTATTAACATGAATAAGTCTAGCATCATAATCATATCAAACAACATTAGCATGTCTAATAGGTTGAATATATCAACATCATAAAAAGAGCTAACAACATAAGCGCAATTATCTGAATAAGCATGATTAGCATTATATGCATCTCTAGTCACAAAGGCATGGCTAGCATGCTAACATAACTAACAACATGAGATACCTAGCATCATGATTATAACCAGCAGTAGCAGTATAGTTATCAACATAATTATGTCTACTATGTGTACGCATCTACAATCTTAAGCATATCCACAACATAAGTATATCTACTATCTCTTAATTGCACTAAGCATCATCTTTATGTAAAGAGAACAACCAAGGATTGTCATCCAATGTGAAGCATCGTGTATAACCCTAAATAGATATGCTATATGGTTGTTTTATATCTTTTATTATGCCCTGAGGAAATTGAAGATACCACTCAAAATCCAACTGACCATTGCTAAGTCAAAATCAGTGACATACAAGATCTTGGAAGAGCCCAACTCCTAATATCTTCTCTGCCCTTGGTTAGTACGGGTCCGCCACAATGACACATAAGGTCAAGTTGGTAACAACCTAATCTGTCCTTTGTACAGGTCACAACACTAGTGAAAGGAGGTGGGTACACATATTCTACCATCTGAGGTACAACCGCAGTTGTCCACCAACCTTGTCACATATATAATCACTGAGACACGACCGTAGCCGTTCTCAAACTGAGGGCTAGGAATGGCCGCAGTCATCCTCCCTAAACACTTGAATTCAGGATGACAAGCACCCCGCATACTCATCAGTATGCACTCCAAGTTTCCCTTAGGAATACTCATTTCACCATCTAGCAAGTTCTGACACTCGGATGGATCTATGGCACATGGCACTACATGATTAGAGTTTCACTTGATTAGTTATGCCAATTGGGTGAATTAAGGTTGCATCAAACAAGTGGACATACAAACCCTAATTCACTTCTAGTAAGCATATAAATATCACAAATATTAAATGATATAAAATGTGTGAAACATAATTTCTCATCTCATCATCACATGGTATTGTTCACTTTCCATTCATGAGGCTACACTAGTCATCATACTATCACAAGATATAAATTCTTTTCACAATATCACAAGGTATCAACCATTATCAACCCAAGAGGATTACACCTCATTCAGGGCTCAACCATGCCCAAAGGTCATTAAGACCATCATACTATTCCCTACAAGATCATCATTATCTTTCCATGCCTTGTAGCAAGGTTCAACAACATCACTTACATATAATACACCGTATCAGCACAATATTGCATTAATAAGCTGGGAGATATTCATAAACAATCATAGCAAGGTTATATTAACATTAAGAACATTCCTTTATCACATCAGCATGCAAGGAATCTAGATATTATTAACCCTCATCGTAATCATAATGCACATGTTTAACATAAGAAAATAACAACCATGTGGCTATGATAACCAGCAATTAACACATTAAGTTTATGATCATGTAAAGGAGATTATTCCACCATCATTCCATTATATAAAAATGTTAAACATGAATACTCATATTTATCTATTTGCATTAGAGTTAGGTTCAACATAATAAATTATATCAATGTTACTAATCCGCACTTATACCCAAACCCTAACTCACGGCATCCCCATTGGATCATGGATGCATAAGGTGACGCATAACTATCACATTACATGCTATTCTCAAGTATGAACTGACACATAAATCAAGGTCTAACCATCAGGTTATAGCATACTAGGGCTTCAACTACAATAAGAGAGTACTCCATGATTGTATTAATCATTCAAGGACTATTCTAACCCAATTACCATCATTTAGTTATATTAAAGCTAGGTATAATAAGCTATACCTCATTACGGTTACATATCAACACAATATGGTTATCATCCCTTCTATTCATATGAGTGAATAGGTAAAACTACCTTATTAAGGGTAACCCTCCATTTGTTCCATCATCATTCAACCCATATCACCATACCACAATGTCACCCAGAACCATTGGATGTTTAAAAGGTAAGACCATTGGTTGTTTACATAAGTAAACACCTTGAATGAATCATCTATGATGGTATTGAGTTGTGATCTATAAAAGTCACAATTTAAGCCTAGACATCCTTTGGTTAACAACAATAAGGGTTCTGTTGAGAGTAGGGTAAAACCCACAATCGACTATGTTCATTTAAAACTAGTCATCCATTGTCAACAAGTAAGCTCCTTAAGTTGATCATATAAAGGAAACCATCTAAATACCATTATTAGGACAAAAATATTACATTATCCATCATTCCACTTTATTTGAGGAATAAACATTGGATCTTGACCATTGGGTCAAGTTCATATGTTAAAACCATCAATAACAGTATAGGTCTGACCATTGCATCAAGTGACCCAAGAAACCATTGTTCTAAGGCTTAATTGATGCTACAAATACAATGCTTAACTCACCATAGGTTGTAGAGACCTGATCCACCACCATTAGTGACCATTAAGTCACCATAGGTTGTTATATCAACACTATATTCATTAATCAACATCAAATATTAAGCTAATGTCATCATTGATTGATAACATCAGTAGGGTGCTTAATGGTTGATCAGTAAACTTCTAATTGATCCAAAACCTCACCTATGGGGGTGACCATAGGGTTTCACAATCATTTGACACCTTTTATCACGACCATCAGTTGTCATGGAGACAACACCATAGGTTTGTTGCAATGGTACCATCATCGGGTCATGGGTTTATATAAGAAATTAGTTTTAAACCCTAAAATTGACCATTGGTTGATAGGTGCTTAGCACCATAAGTTGCCAAGCCAAACTGATCCAAGTCATATTATACCTTACACATGATCACAGGTTCATCTAGAACTGAAATCAGAATAGGGAACATTATAAAAATTGAAATCCAAGTCAAGCATAGCTTTTTAGTGCATGGATCATCATTTTCAAGTAAGAACATGAGCCAGCAAGCTTATGGTAAGAAATAAATGTGGAGAAAGTTATAAAACTTGCCTCCAATGAGAAGATGAAACCTCATGCATAAGAAAACTCGACAGTTAGGGTAGAAAATCCAAGAATAAGCTATGAATCCGTCCATCTAGCACCTTTCTTCATCAAATGAGCAAACCCTAAGCATAAGGAGCAAGAAAGGTAGGGTTTTAGAGATATAGAGCAATTTCTACCACGGAACAGCAAGGTTCTGACCTGGAGAAAGCTAGGAGGAAGGATAAAAAATAAATAAACGGAGGAAATAAGGAAATTCTTACTCTTTTAGGTCAAGATCACTAGAAGGAAGCTTTTTCAACCCTAAAATGAAGTCAATTGCAACCCTAGATCCTTTTTCCAAGAAGATCCCCAGTTTATTCTTCCTTTGATAGAAAAATTCACAGAAGCATAGAGGGAGAATGAGGTTGGGAGAAGGAGGGAAGTGGTGGGGAGAAAATGGCTCGTTTTGGTGCTTGGGGATAAGTATATGAAACTTTAATACAAAGAAAAAGAAAAAGTTCTAGTTCTAGTATCTATCCAAGTGTCTATGGCCTTGATTTATTAAGAATATACAAGCACACACACAAGAAGATCCCCCACCATGTGTATAGACCTGCTTAGATTTCCTTTTTCGAATTTCCCAGCCAATCAAATAATTCATTAGTTGATAGCTACTAAACGTAGCTCATCCGTGAAGGGGTAAACCCTAAAATACCCTTGGAGAAAATACCTTCAAACAAAGGTTTAAATAGGCACCCCATGGCTCAAAAATCTCAATAATGATGATATAATATCCAAGGAACATAATTCAAGTGATAAATTGTAAAGAAAACCTTTCAATTGGGTAAATTGTAGAAAAGTCCAAAATGTGCATAAAATTGCATAACTTGCTCAAATAGTGTCCAAATTGGACCAAATTTGAAACTTAAGCTTGTGTTATGATTTCAAATAATATCACAAGGTTATATTAGGGTTATAAGAATTCAATTATGATAATTAATTTTGTTTAAATCATTTAGAAAGTTTAGGGTCCTTACAACTATAAACCCCTAATGGGGATTTCTCCCCCAAAATCCAAGGTAAACAAAGATGGGCACTTCCTATGCACCTCATCCTATTACCTTCACATGGTTACTTGCATATCATGGTGATTTCACATCATTCATACATATCTCATCTTGGGTCATCACAAAAACCCCCCACATAAGAAGACATTTGCAAATATGGAACATAGAAACTTGTTGTGCCACCTATACAAAGCTAATAGTAATGTTCAACTTTAAATTCTAGATATCATTCTAAAATTATATCTATTATGTGAACACATTACTCAACATTCATACTTGCTAGCTTTTTACCAATCATGCCGTGTGTCCCATACCATTCCTTGAAGCATTAAAAAAAAAGGCAATGTATCTATCCTTTTTTTATACACTGACACTAGAACTCATGTCAAATCTTTTTTAGCATCAAAAGAAATGTTGACACTGGCAGTTGTCATTCCATACTAGGAAACATCATTCCTAGTCAACCTTGTTATGGGTGAATCAACAACACTATCTTCACCTAACTAGGATTTACACAACCTACTTAGAAGACATATCATGATCCCATAAAGAAATTTAATCAACCCCATCTCACTCATGTTCAACTTGTTCGCATAGCTATTGCTTCTTCGGCAACCCTAAGGTTTTTGAATAAATATTGATCATAATTTTTACCATATTTGAAATACTTTGATATATCATCATTTAAAGTTTGATATAACTTGTATGACATGACTGGAACACTCTGTTCCTCCAATTCATAAATTCTATTTGTACATTAGTTAGTCTATAGGACATAACTCTAAACTCATCATGGTCATGTGAATTATGTCATCCAATATAAATCATATGCATTGATATTTGATCATAGGTTTATCTTAAAGGAACACGGTATCACATATCTATTGACCAAAAACCATCTATCCTTGATAGTGGTCTTGTCCAGCTATCACTGAACCATACAAAATATTATAGAATCACTTTTGTTAAAAAATATTTAGAGGGTCATCATCAACTCTCTCTCTCTAAGGGAGAGGAATACTTGGAATGTTCATTTAATAAACATCTCCAACCTTCACATACTTCCCATATAGTTGATACATCTTGGATACTATGATTCATTACCTTGGTATCCACCTCATGTGCTATAAGGAACTCACATCCTTCTCTCATCTACTTTTACCAACATAACAAATCTCAAGACGTATAAGAGGAGTATTCCTAATTATTGGAAGTCTCAAATGCAAACTCAAAACAAACTTTATGATCTTGAAACCATAGTCAGGCAACTTTATGCTATAATAAGCTATCCAGCTTCATGTAATTTGCAGTGAATCCACACATACCAAGTGGTAATGATCCACTTGAAAGTTCTACCCTAGAAAGGAAAGACACAAAGGGAAACACACTTCCCATATCATAGAAGCATTTTTCAAGAGTCACTAGCAAAAAGGTAACCAATTCTATTTCATTATGCAGGTTACAGCTCCTTATGTATCATTTTTTCCTTTTCATTTTGGGTTCCTTTCCATTAGCATAGGAATCATCATGATTAACATACCTCATTAATCATTCTTTGATGACTATTTATCACACTTTGGTATGTTGTCTTATTTTATTATGTTTTTCAACCACTTATCAACAAGTAAATCATCATACCACATTTTCTTCATTAAACATGGATCATCTCCCTTAATTTCTTTCACATGCCATGCTGATTTTTCATTAAAATTTTCTTACATACATAGGTTGGTTTGAGATTAACTCAGGTTCCACCTTATTCCTTTATCATTGTTCCCATTCATCTTCTCATTTTGTACTTGTTATAGGAGTTCTCTCCATGTTATGTGGATTTTATACCTTTATTCACTTTATAAGCATAGACTTATCTATCTTATACCTTATTATATTCTTGAATCACATCATCAAGAACTCCTCTTTTTCTTATTTGTATTCAGATTTAGATACCATGGTGTTGTATTTTTCTCTTATAGTTACCAAACATTCAAGTTTTTATAGATAATGATGCAATTCCCATCTTCTTTAAGGTAGGATTGAGATATTCACACCATGATATCTTATTCGTTATGCTCTTTAGATTGTCTCAAAATGACTACTTGATCAGAGTAATTAGAAAGATAACAATCTAAGAGATCCATACTTACCTTTCTTCAATAATTGAATACCTGGCCAGGGCATCCAAGTACTGAGATTAGGCAGTATGCACCATGTTTTTGTGTCATGTTCCTAACTAAGACATCATCCTAGTCTTAAGTCCTAGTGTCATTGTAGACTCAGTGAACCTAAAGCTCTGATACCAACTTGTAAGAACTTGTTACAATAAATGTGATTTCTAAAAACATAAAATACAATCAATCACTAATTAATCACATACCCAAAAATATGGGTAAATTAAAACCAATTTCAACGTCAGCACCAGCTGATAAACATTTGCATAAGAGCCCAAAATCTTTCTTATATCCATACTATGCCAAGAATTTGATACAAATTGTTCTATCATATTAGCCACCACATATATACACAAGAGAACAGTATTCATATATGCCACACAAATAAGCATTAATATGCTAACAAAAATCTAATTTGTTTGAAACACCATATACAAACTTTTTCTCACCCAGACCTGAGAGTACAGGGATGACACTAGGACACACTAATCAACTTTCTCAAAGATTCATTATTGTAGCTCCTCTTCTTGCCACCACAGGTTTGTTTTCGTTACTTCCAATTACCTAAAAAAAATGTGGTGAACCACAAGGGTGAGACCCATGTCCCAGCCAGAGATATAACCTTCAAAAATGCTTATTGATTAAAACATTTTAGGTAATGAGATAGTTTAAGCAGTTTAATCATATATGACAAATTTGCTCAGCAGCACTGATGATTAACAAAATACATAAAGGAGCTGATAACAATTATCATCATCAAGCTGACTATCATCATTTTCCTTATTGTTAACGGTACAAGAGATTCAATAGCATTTGCATAACTAGCATAAGCAAGTCTAGTAGCATATTATCTCTATTAACATGAATAAGTCTAGCATTATAAGCATATCTAACAACATTAGCATGTCTAATAGGTTGAACATATCAACGTCATAAAAAGAGCTAACAACATAAGCATAATTATCTGGATAAGCATGATTAGCATTATATGCATCTCTAGTTACAAAGGCATGGCTAGCATGCTAAACATAATTAACAACATGAGATAGCTAGACTAATTAAACTCATGTTTCTATAATCAATTCGATCCTCCAATCCAACTGGGGGTAAACGCCTACGAAAAGATCGCTTGGATTTCTGAAAAGGTTGCTTGAATTTATCCATGGTTTATTCCTTATCTATCAAATCCTATTTCTTCATTCATTTTAGTTTAGATTGAATCAAACGAAATAGGATTTGATTTTTATGTATTTTGTTTGTATGTATATTATTTACATATATATGTTAGCATCATGATTATAATCAGCAGTAGCAATAAAGTTATCAACATAATTATGGCTACTATATGAACACATCTACAATCTTAAGAATATCCACAACATTAGTATATCTACTATCTCTTAATTTCACTAAGCATCATATTTATGTAAAGAGAACAAACAAGGGTTATCATCCAATGTGAAGCAACGTGTATCACCCTAAACAGATATGCTATACAATTGTATTACATCTTTTATTATGCCCTGAGGAAATTGAGGATACCACTCAAAATCCAACTGACCACTGCTAAGTCAAAATCAGTGCCATACAAGATCTAGGAAGAGTCAGACTCCTAAGATCTTCTCTGCCCTCAGTTAGTACGGGTCCACCACAACAACACATAAGGTCAAGCTGCTAACAACCTAGTCTGTCCTTGGTACAGGTCACGACACTTGTGAAAGGAGGTGGGTACGCATACCCTACCATCTGAGGTACAACCGCAGTTGTCCTCCAATCTTGTCACATATATATTCATCGACACATGAACACAACCATTCTCAAACTGAGGGCTAGGAATGGCCACAGTCCTCCTCCCTAAACACTTGAATTCAAGATGACAAGCACCCCGCATACTCATCAGTATGTGCTCCGAGTTTCCCTTAGGAATACTCATTTCACCATCTGGCAAGTTCTGACACTCAGATGGATCTATGGCACAGGGCACTACATGATTAGAGTTTCACTTGATTAGTTATGCCAATTGGGTGAATTAAGGTTGCATCAAACAAGTAGACATACAAACCCTAATTCACTTCTAGTAAGCATATAAATATCACAACTTTTAAAAGATATAAAATGTGTGAAACATAATTTCTCATCTCATCATCACATGGTACTATTCACTTTCCATTCATGAGGCTATACTAGTCATCATACTATCACAAGATATAAATTCTTTTCACAATATCACAAGGTATCAACCCTTATCAACACAAGAGGATTACACCTCATTCAGGGCTCAACCATGCCCAAGTCATTAAGACCATCATACTATTCCCTGCAAGATCATCATTATCTTTCCATGACTTGTATCAAGGCTCAACAACATCACTTACATATAATACATCATATCAACACAATATTGCATTAATAAGCTGGGAGATATTAATAAACAATCATATCAAGGTTATATTAACATTAAGAGCATTACTTTATCACATCAACATGCAAGGAATCTAGATATCATTAACCCTCATCATAATCATAATGCACATGTTTAACATAAGAAAATATCAACCATGTGGCTATGATAACCACTGATTAAGACATTAAGTTTATGATCATGTTAAGGAGGTTATTCCACCATCATTCCATCATATAAAAATGTTAAACATGAATACTCATCTTTATCTATTTGCATTAGAGTTAGGTTTAACATAATAAATTATATCAATGTTACTAATCAGTACTTATACCCAAAACCTAACTTACAGCATCCCCATTGGATCATGGATGCATAAGGTAAAGCATAACTATCACATTCCATACTATTCTCAAGTATGAACCCACACATAAATCAAGGTGTAACCATCAGGTTATAGCATACTAGGGCTTCAACAACAATAAGAGAGTACTCTATGATTGTATTAATCATTCAAGGACTATTCTTACCCAATTACCATCATTTAGTTATATTAAAGCTAGGTATAACAAGCTATACCTCATTAGGGTTACATATCAACACAATATGGTTATCATCCCTTCTATTCATATGAATGAATAGGTAAAACTACCTTATTAATGGTAACCCTTCATTTGTTCCATCATCATTCAACCCATATCACCAAACCAAAATGTCACCCAGAACCATTGGATGTTTAAAAGGTAAGACCATTGGTTGTTTACATAAGTAAACACCTTGAATGAATCATCTATGATGTTATTGAGTTGTGATCTATAAAAGTCACCATTTTACCCTAGACATCCTTTGGTTAACAACAATAAGGGTTCTATTGAGAGTAGGGTAAAACCCACAATCGACTGTTCATTTAAAACAAGCCATCCATTATCAACAAGTAAGCTCCTTAAGTTGATCATATAAAGGAAACCATATAAATCACATTATTAGGACCAACATATTACATTATCCATCATTACACTTTATTTGAGGAATAAACATTAGATCTTGACCATTTGGTCAAGTTCATACGTTAAAACCATCAATAACAGTATAGGTCTGACCATTGCATCAAGTGACCCAAGAAACCATTGGTCTAAGGCTTAATTGATGCTACAAATACAATGCCTAACTCACCATAGGTTGTAGAGACCTGATCAACCATCATTAGTGACCATTAAGTCACCATAGGTTGTTAGATCAACACTATATTCATTAATCAGCATCAAATATTAAGCTAATGTCATCATTGATTGATAACATCAGTAGGGTGCTTAATGGTTGATCATTAAACTTCTAATTGATCCAAAACCTCACCTATGGGGGTGACCATAGGATGTAACCATAATTTTACACCTTTGATTAGGACCATCAGTTGTCATGAAGAAAACACCATAGGATTGTTGCAATGGTATCATCATTGGGTCATGGATTTATATAAGAAATCAACTTTAAACCCTAAAATTGACCAATGGTTGATAGGTGATTAGCACCATAAGTTGACAAACAAACCTGATCCAAGTCATACTATACCTTGGGAATAACATACACATGATCACAGGTTCATCTAGAACGGAAATCAGAACATGGAACATTAAAAAATCGAAATCCAAGTCAAGCATAGCTTTTTAGTGCATGGAACATCATTTTCAAGTAAGAACATGAGCTAGCAAGCTTATGGTAAGCACTAAACGTGGAGAAAGTTATACAACTTGCCTATAATGAGAATATGAAACCCCATGCATAAGAAAACTCGAGAGGTTAGGGTATAAAATCCAAGAATAAGCTATGAATTCGTCCATCTAGCACCTTTCTTCATCAAATGAGCAAACCCTAAGCATAAGGAGCAAGAAAGGTAGGGTTTTAGAGCTTTAGAGAAATTTCTACCATGGAACAGCAAGGTTACGACCTGTACAAAGCTAAGAGGAAGGATAAAAAAGAAATAAACGGAGTAAATAAGGGAATTCTTACTCTCTAAGGTCAAGATCACTAGAAGGAAGCTTTTTCAACCCTAAAATGAAGTCAATTGCAACCCTAGATCCTTTTTCCAAGAAGATCCCCACTTTCTTCTTCCTTTGATAGAACAATTCACAGAAGCATAGAGGGAGAACAAGGTTGGGAGAAGGAGGGAAGTGGTGGAGAGAAAATGGCTTGTTTTGGTGCTTGGGGATAAGTATATGAAACTTTAAGATAAAGAAAAAGAAAAAGGTCAAGTTCTAGTATCTATCCAAGTGTCTATGGCCTTAATTTATTAAGAACATGCAAGCACACACACAAGAAGCTCCCCCACCATGTGCATAGACCTTATTATATTTCCTTTGTCGAATTTCCCAGCCTATCAAATAATTCATTAGTTGATAGCTACTAAAGGTAGCTCATCCGTGAAGGGGTAAACCTTAAAATACCCTTGGAGAAAACACCTTCAAACCAAGGTTTAAATAGGCACCCCGTGGCTCAAAAAGCTCAAGAATGATGAGATAATATCCAAGGAAGATAATTCAAGTGATAAACTGCAAAGAAAACCCCTCAATTGGGTAAATTGTAGAAAAGTCCAAAATGTGCATAAAATTGCATAACTTGCTCAAACAGTGTCCAAATTGGACCAAATGTGAAACTTAAGCTTGTATTATGATTTCAAAGAATATCACAAGGTTATAAAAGGGTTATAAGAATTCAATTATGATAATTAAGATTGTTTAACGTATTTAGAAAGTTTAGGGGTCTTACAACTATAAACCCCTAATGGGGATTTTGCCCCCGAAATATAAGGTAAACAAAGATGGGTACTTCCTTTGCACCTCATCCTATTGTGTTCACATAGTTACTCTCATATCATGGTGATGTCACTTCATTCATACATATCTCATCTTGGGTCAGCACAAAAACCCCCACATAAGAAGACATTTGCAAATATGGAACATAGAAACTTGTTGTGCCTTCTATACAAAGCTAATAATAATGTTTAACTTTAAATTCTAGCTATCATTCTAAAATTTGTATCAACACATTACTCAAAATTCATACTTGCTACCTTTTTACCAATCATGCCATGTGTCCCATACCATTCCTTGAAGCATTAAAAAAAGGCAATGTATCTATCCTTTTTTTATACACTGACACTAGAAATCATATCAGTTCTTTTTCAGCATCAAAAGAAATGTTGACGTTGGCAGCTGTCATTCCATACAAGGAAACATCATTCCTAATAAACCTTGTTATGGGTGAATCAACAACACTATCTTCACCTTACTAGGATTTACACAACCTACTTAGAAGACATATCATGATCCCATAAAGAAATTTAATCAACCCCATCTCACTCTTGTTAAACTTGTTCGCATGGCTATTGCTTCTTCGACAACCCTAAGGTTTTTGAATAAATATTGATCATATTTTTTAACCATATTTTAAATAATTTGAAATATCATCATTTAAAGCTTGATATAACTTGTATGACATAACTGGAACACTTTGTTCCTCCAATTCATAAATTCAATTTGTACATTGGTTAGTCTATAGGACATAACTCTAAACTCATCATGGTCATGTGAATTATGTCATCTAATCTAAATCCTATGCATTGATATTTGATCATAGGTTTATCTTAAAGGAACATGGTATCACATATCTATTGACCAACAAACTATCTATCCTTGATAGTGGTCTTATCCAGCTATCACTGAACCATACACAACATTATAGAATCACTTTTTTTAAACAACATTTAGAGGGTCATCATCAACTCTCTCTCTCTCTAAAGCAGAGGAATAATTGGAATGTTCATTTAATAAACATCTCCAACCTTCACGTACTTCCCATATAGTTGCTACATCTTGGATACTAGGATTCATTACCTTGGTATCCACCTCATGTGCTATAAGGAACTCACATCCTTCTCTCATCTACTTTTACCAACATAACAAATATCAAGACATATAAGAGGATTCTTCCTAACTATTGGAAGGCTCAAAAGAAAACTCATCACAAACTTTGTGATCTTGAAACCATAGTCCAAGACACCTTATGCTATAATAAGCTATCCACCTTCATGTTTGCAGTGAATCCACATATACCAAGTTGCAATGATCCACTTGAAAGTTGTGCCCTAGAAAGGAAAGACACAAAGGGAAACACACTTCCCACATCATAGAACCATTTTTCAAGGGTCACTTGGAAAAAGGTAACCAATTCTATTTCAATATGCAGGTTACAACTTCTTATGTATCATTTTTGCCTTTTCATTTTGGGTTCCTTGCCATTAGCATAGGAATCATCATGATTAACATGTCTCATTACTCCTTCTTTTATGACTATTTATCACACTTGGGTATGTTGTCTTATTTTATTATGTTTTTCAACCACTTATCAATAAGTAAATCATCATACCACATTTTATTCATTA
The DNA here is from genome assembly GCA_963693085.1 of Alisma plantago-aquatica. Taxonomy (NCBI): domain Eukaryota; kingdom Viridiplantae; phylum Streptophyta; class Magnoliopsida; order Alismatales; family Alismataceae; genus Alisma; species Alisma plantago-aquatica. The sequence continues at coordinate 1,890,622,220 of OY856409.1, forward strand.
AACATGGATCATCTCCCTTAATTTCTTTCACATGCCATGCTGACTTTTCATTAAAATTTTCTTACATACATAGGTTGGTCTGAGATTAACTCAGGTTCCACCTTATTCCTTTATCATTTTTTCCATTCATCTTCTCATTTTGTACTTGTTATAGGAGTTCTCTCCATGTTACGTGGATTTCATACCTTTATTCACATTATAAGCATAGACTTATCTGTCTTTTACTTTATTATCTTCTTGAATCACACCATCAAGAACTCCTCTTTTTCTTATTTGTATTCAGATTTAGATACCATGGTGTTGTATTTTTCTCTTATAGTTACCAAACATTCAAGTTTTGATAGATAATGATGCAATTATCATCTTCTTTAAGGTAGGATTGAGATATTCACACCATGATTTCTTATTCATTATGCTCTTTAGATTGTCTCAAAATGACTACTTGATCAGAGTAATCAGAAAGATAACAATCTAAGAGTTCCATACTTACCTTTATTCAATAATTGAATACCTGGCCAGGGCATCCAAGTACTGAGATTAGGCAGTATGCACCATGTTTTTGTGTCATGTTTCTAACATAGACATCATCCTAGTCTTAAGTCCTAGTGTCACTGTAGACTCAGTGAACCTAAAGCTCTGATACCAACGTGTAAGAACCTATTACAATAAACAAGATTTCTCAAAACATAAAACACAATCAATCACTAATTAATCACATACCCAAAAATATGGGTAAATTAAAACCGATTTCAACGTCAGCACCAGCTCATAAACATTTGCATAAGATCCCAAAATCTTTCTTATATCCATACAAGGCTCAACAACATCACTTACATATAATACACCGTATCAGCACAATATTGCATTAATAAGCTGGGAGATATTCATAAACAATCATAGCAAGGTTATATTAACATTAATAACATTCCTTTATCACATCAACATGCAAGGAATCTAGATATTATTAACCCTCATCGTAATCATAATGCACATGTTTAACATAAGAAAATAACAACCATGTGGCTATGATAACCAGCAATTAACACATTAAGTTTATGATCATGTAAAGGAGGTTATTCCACCATCATTCCATTATATAAAAATGTTAAACATGAATACTCATATTTATCTATTTGCATTAGAGTTAGGTTCAACATAATAAATTATATCAATGTTACTAATCAAAACTTATACCCAAACCCTAAGTCACGACATCCCCATTGGATCATGGATGCATAAGGTGAAGCATCACTATCACATTACATACTATTCTCAAGTATGAACCGACACATAAATCAAGGTCTAACCATCAGGTTATAGCATACTAGGGCTTCAACTACAATAAGAGAGTACTCCATGATTGTATTAATCATTCAAGGACTATTCTTACCCAATTACCATCATTTAGTTATATTAAAGCTAGGTATAACTAGCTATACCTCATTAGGGTTACATATCAACACAATATGGTTATCATCCCTTCTATTCATATGAGTGAATAGGTAAAACTACCTTATTAAAGGTAACCCTCCATTTGTTCCATCATCATTCAACCCATATCACCATACCACAATGTCACCCAGAACCATTGGATGTTTAAAAGGTAAGACCATTGGTTGTTTACATAAGTAAACACCTTGAATGAATCATCTATGATGTTATTGAGTTGTGATCTATAAAAGTCACCATTTAACCCTAGACATCCTTTGGTTAACAACAATAAGGGTTCTGTTGAGAGTAGGGTAAAACCCACAATCGACTGTGTTCATTTAAAAATAGTCATCCATTGTCAACAAGTAAGCTCCTTAAGTTGATCATATAAAGGAAACCATCTAAATACCATTATTAGGACCAAAATATTACATTATCCATCATTCCACTTTATTTGAGGAATAAACATTGGATCTTGACCATTGGGTCAAGTTCATATGTTAAAACCATCAATAACAGTATAGGTCTGACCATTGCATCAAGTGACCCAAGAAACCATTGTTCTAAGGCTTAATTGATGCTACAAATACAATGCTTAACTCACCATAGGTTGTAGAGACCTGATCCACCACCATTAGTGACCATTAAGTCACCATAGGTTGTTATATCAACACTATATTCATTAATCAACATCAAATATTAAGCTAATGTCATCATTGATTGATAACATCAGTAGGGTGCTTAATGGTTGATTAGTAAACTTCTAATTGTTCCAAAACCTCACCTATGGGGGTGACCATAGGGTGTCACAATCATTTTACAACTTTGATCACGACCATCAGTTGTCGTGGAGACAACACCATAGGGTTGTTGCAATGGTACCATCATTGGGTCATGGGTTTATATAAGAAATCAGTTTTAAACCCTAAAATAGACCATTGGTTGATAGGTGCTTAGCACCATAAGTTGTCAAACCAAGCTGATCCAAGTCATATTATACCTTAGGAATAACGTACACATGATCACATGTTCATCTAGTACTGAAATCAGAATAGGGAACATTATAAGAATCGAAATCCAAGTCAAGCATAGCTTTTTAGTGCATGGATCATCATTTTCAAGTAAGAACATGAGCCAACAAGCTTATGGTAAGAAATAAATGTGGAGAAAGTTATAAAACTTGCCTCCAATGAGAAGATGAAACTGAAAACTACTAGAGGGGAGGGGGGGTGAATAGAGTTTTATAAGGATTTTAATAATTAATTAACTCAAACAATCAATCACAAAGATATTGGACAAGGAGACAAGAGTTTAGAGTGGTTCCAACCTTAGCAAATACTAAGGAAGTCAGTCCACTACCCGGTTGCTTACCCAACCGGGATTTGAAAAGAAATTTATTTTATTACCTCGCAAGGATTTTACATAAAATACAATTTCTTTTCCTAAACCCTTCAAGCAGCCTTCACCTAGAAGTAATCGCCCAACCTTGAAGCAGCCTTCACCTAGAAGAAATTGCACCACCTTGAAGCAGCCCTCCTCTTAAAGTAGCTTCCCGTTGCAATAGCCTTCTTGAAGTAGCTTCCCGTGCGATAGCCTTCTTGAAGTAGCTTGAAGTCCCCTTCTCCACCTGAGAAGTCAAACTCTCTCCAATCCGCAGCCTCCAACCCTAGGAGTAGCAAGGAGAATACAAGGATAAAAAGGAACAAGAAAGGAAATAGAAATTACAACTTATCCTTTTAAGCACAAGGCTTGATTTGCCTATATCAAGCGTATTGATCTCCTAACCAATGAGTGTAGAAGTGTAAGTGCTGTAGTAAGGAGATTCTAGCCTATAGGACACGAATTTGAGCTAAGGAGAAAGTAGGCCAATGATCACAATGCTCAAATTGCTTGCAACAGATTGCTCAAGTATGCTCAAGTATTTCTCAAGTGTAACAAGTGTAGAAAACAAGTGAGTATGAGTGTCCTATGGCTTGTCCTATTTATAGGAGTGGCCTAAGGAAGCTTAAGGACATTCTAGACAGCTTCTAGGGGTTTCTAAGTGCTTAACTAGCCGTTAGGTACAAAGTTGTTGCTTTAACAACAGCTAATTAATTTGTTCTGCAGTTGCTGTCAGAGACCATCTCGGTCGACAAATGGTCGACCAAGACACCTACTCGGTCGAACTTTTGTCGACCGACAGGCTCTCTGGAATAAGTGATTTGCAACGTCTTTCTTCAACTGCCAACTAACTTGTCTGTTGTGTCTAACGACTACTTTGGATCTTTCTCGGTCGAGAAGATTGTCGACCGAGAGTGTCTCGGTCGAGGAGTTTGTCGACCGAGATTGATCATGTTTCAAGGTTTCAAATTAGGCACTAATTATGTGTGTGAGTGTGCAAAAGTAATCCTATTTGAATGGGATGACTTGTCTAACTGTGGTGTTTAGATAGGGAGAATCTAACGCTTGATTTACATGCAATTCTAAGTACTTGTACATTATATTTTTGTACAAGTTTTTACAATAGTGATTACATTGCATGAAAATATAAATATGTAAGCTTGTAGATTTTCCCTTGTTGCTTTGTCATCCTGCACACTCAAGTAGCCCGTTAGATTAATAAGAATGAAATGTTTGTCATAATCAAAACAAAGGGATTTATAGATGTCCATTTAGCCAACAATCTCCCCCTTTTTGAAGATGACAAACATTTCCAAAATATAAATAAAGGAAATATAAAACATATGAGTTTCATACCTTTAGATTACCTTTTGTAGCTTTTTCTCTTGTGTATAAAATGTGTGCTTATTATTCCCCATGAATTATGGAACATGAAATTCAGATCATTTGGGAATATAGCAACTTTCAATGTAAAGCCAAGAGTTTATTTATGAAACTCATTAATTGAGTTTGACATAATTACTAAATGTTAATTTTATATTTATCTCTCCCCCTTTGTCATTTCAAAAAGATAACCGTTAAGAATAAAAACTCCCCCTTAATTAGATATCCTATTAGGAACATGGATTTAATATCATATTTGTCTAATTTAGCCACAATGTGTTTCTCAATCATTTGCAAAGGATGTTAAGCCTTGAAATGATATGAGATCCTGTTAGATACATGGCATATGTATTGATTTCTCATCCATTTTACAAGGAATGTGAAGCCCATAAAATGATATGAGACTCCTTTAATCTCAAAGTACATAAAAATGTCTCCATCCAAATGCAAGGGATGTTAAGTCCCGATTTGTTTAGAGAGTTATATCATTTTTCTGAAATTCATAGATTTCTTCATAACCAAAAATACTAAGGTCGTAACAAGCTCCAAATAATGTTGTTTTTGTAAGCTTCTTAATCAAATTATCAAATTTGTTTTTATGAGCTCCCCCTTAATCTTACAATTAAAGCAATTTAAGGCTGCTAAGGTCAAAAATGATTTTAAGTTTTGATTTTGACCTTTTATCAAAAGTATACTAAGATTAAGTACATTAAAATGATGTCCATATAACAACCAAGAGCTTGTGTTTAAGTAGCACCAATATCAAAGAAAACATCTTCCAAAGTGGAAGCGGTTTCGCCAATTTTATCTTCAACATGATGAAGAGAAACATGATTAATTTGCAAATATATTCATTTTTATTGCAAACTTGACAACAGAAACCTGCTCGGTCGACGATCTTTCGACTGATAGTGTTCTCGGTCGAACAGTTTCTCGACCGAGAATGTGTCTGGATTTGTTTCATAGCTGTTTTAAGTAATTGTGTCATAGATCCTTGTCAATTTTGCCACAATTTTAAAGGTTGCATTTTTTATTTATTACTCCCCTTATTTTGTATGTTCTACAATGATGATCTTATAATCCATATTTTGAAGATGTCACACGTAAAAATATCAAGTAAAAATGGCCAATTTCATTAAAAGCATGTATTACAAGCATAGAAAGATAGACACATTATATAGAGATGACCCATTACAAAAAGATATCATTACAATAACTCCAACATTTACTGGAAAGACTTAAGGATTACATCAATGTCAGGGTCTTTCCCAAGAAAAGGCTCAGTTCCATAATACTGGACCAATGTTTGCCAATCGAGAGCACTTGTCTTAGTTAGAGCATATGCTTCCAAGAATGTAGGTACTCGGTCAAATCGGAAATGAGCGGAAATATCTTGCAGTTGCATGGATGAAAACTGAGTGTGCGTAAGATCCACAGATGGTGGAGGTGGAGTTTGATAATAGTTGTACGAAGGATTGTATGGATTGAGCATGCCAGGATTTAAAGAATACGGATATTCATCAGGTTGGTTTGGTGAAAGGGTTTGCATTCTTTGGTTTATATAAGTCATGGCATGATGGTTATAGTCTAGTTGTTTGCTTAGGTGATATTGGGAACCAGCTATATAAGTAAGAGTGTTTTGAATGGGGTCATGTGATAGGTTAGTAGAAGGAGGGGGTGGTGGTATGTCTTGATGGGATGTTTCTCCTTCAACTCTAGCTCTTTTATGACCAAAATCAATTCCCATTTTTTCTACTGTATTCTTACTTATTTTTTGTGGTCTACGCTCCCATGTATATCCCATATCCTCAAGTGGGGTCTTAAGGAAATGTTGAGTAATTTGGCATATAAAATCGGCATATGGAGGATTGCCAGAAAACTCAAGCATGTTTTTAAGAATGATGCGGATAAAATTTGTGGGAATACGTTGGATAATGGCATATATTAGACACATACGAAAAACAGGAACTTCAGACTTATTGGCTCTAGGATGTATGTTTGTTGATACAATAAGGTTTACAATCCTAGCAGCTGGTTTAAGATTTATAGCATAATATGTGCCTCTATCTTCGTGACAGGTTGTATTGGATTTAAAAATGGTCCTTTTGATGTCACTAAGACTAATGGTGTGGTCATCTTGGAGAAATTGGTTAAGGGGGTTTCCAGAAGTAAGGTCAAGGCTGTCTTGATATTCATCTATGTCAATGTTTAGCATTTCAAGAATATCCCCTTCAGTAAATCGGAAGCTATGCCCATTGACCATAGTGTAGAAGAAGATGGTTTCATTTTCAGAGTGGGAAATGAGGTTTGCATAGAATTCATTCACTACCTTGATTGAATAGGAAGGAAAAGAAGGGTTGATGAATTCTTTTAACTTTTGTACTTCGAAAAGGTCCTCCAAGTCGACGATGTTGATGAAGTCCATAACTTCAACTGGTCGTCGTGGGAGAGGAGCTTTAGAGGAAAGCCGTAGATATCGATCACCAGCATCTCCATCGACGAAGGCAATGTCGTTGATGATCGTCAGTGGTGGAGTAGCTTCCCGAGCTTCCCTTCCTTTCCTGCCGGCGACCTTCTTCTTCCCACGAGCAGATGATGAGGCCATTGTGTTGCTTGAAGGTGGAGAAGAAGCAAGGAAGGCTTGGGGATGAGGATGCTAACGAGTTGCACAAAAATGCACTAGAGAGAGCCTATGGAAGCAAGAGTATGCAAGTGTGAGGAAGTGACCCATTTTTGGTTCCTTTTATAACAATCCAGTGACCTGGTCGGTCGACGACTCGTCGACCGAGCGTCCGCAACGGTCATGTTGCAGACGCGCCACTTGGCTCCCCAACGGTCATATAACGGTCATAAACGGTCATAACGGTCGGTTTACAACGGTTATATCCAACGGCTATTTCTCGGTCAAACAATTGTCGACCGACATTGTCTCGGTCAAACATTTGTCGACCGAAAGTATGTCCGATACTAAATCTGTCTAGATTCTGTCGGTCGAGAAAGAGGGGCTGACCGAGAGGTTTTCGGTCGAAAAATTCGTCGACCGAGAAACTTACTGAGTACGAATTTGAAGCTGATTTTTAATGTAATTGATAGACTATTTTTGTAAAACACATATATAGATTTTCCAAGGGAGTAATTTTGTGTTTATTATTGACAATATTTGGACAAGTTGTGATTAATTGTTCTTTTAATCATAAAAGGATATCCAAATAGTTATTATGTCAAACTTATTTTAGGTCGAATTTGACTACGACCATAGCGCCTCTTTGTCAAATTTTATTTTGACCAAGAGGCAAATTTTTGCATATTTTTAGATTGAATATATTGAGTATAATATCTGCATAAGATTTAATTAAATATCAAGTTGAAGCATACTTAAGATTCTTCATTGAAGGTACAATTAGTTTTCTCAAGATTTTTAAAGATACTAATTTATGGATTGTGTTGCAAGCAATAACATATAACTAATAAATCATTTTTGCTTGCCTATATATTTTTATGGATCCATGCATACAATTTTCATTATCTATGCACACCCAATGATGAAAACATGGTATAATGGTAATAACAGCATACAATGATAATTACATGATTAGTATATGAAAAGACCAGAAAATACTTTTACGAACAATCATGTGAAAATAGGAATTTTCTTTTCATTTGACTAAGCATAACTTTTAAATCATCTAGGGAATAAACTAATATTAATTTCATTTACATTTGTAATCTCATTATGTTGAGTTGAGATAGACACAGAAATATGCAACTAATGTTTTTGGTCATATCTCAACTTGATTTTGTTCATTTAGTTTGGAGGTTTTGGAACCCAAACTAACTCGACATCTTTTCTCTTATAAGGACATGAAAAAGAGTAATGTCCAAGACGTGAGCAATAATGGCAACATATAGAATCAACCTCAAGTCGTTTTCTATGGTTTTGTTCTAGGTTGTTCTTTGGTAAAAATGTATTTGTTCCTTTAGGTACATATATAGATTGATGGGTTTGTGACTTTTTCCAACTAGGTTGATAGGACTTCCCTTTAGGCTTATAACCTAGTCCTCTTCTCCCAATTTGATGATAGGAATTATCTAAGATTTGATCAAGAATGCCATTATTATTTAAATTTCTGACTTTTTGTTGTAACTTGGCAATCTCTTCCATTCTCTTCTTAATATCTAGTTTTGCTTGGTCTAGATTAGTTGACAATAAATTTCTTTCTTTAACAATAGTGTCATAGTCTATATGGGTGCACAATAATGGTTGTTTTTTAAGATCATTTACTTGAGTCTGCAAGTTTGAATTTTCAACAGAAAGGAGCTTGCAATCGGCTTCCATAGATTTTAACTTAAGATCAGAATATTTATTTCCCTCTTTGAGATCCTCATTTTCAGATGCAAGAGCAAGAAGTTTAACATTTAGATCATCATTTTCTTTATTTGATTTCTTTAATTTCTCTTTGCACTCAACATATTTATTATGTGTCTCTTCAATAATAGCAATAAGTTCTTCTTTAGATAAATCAAAGAGACTTACCTCTTCTTCTTCTTCACTAGTTGTAGCAATAAGACATTCTTTGTGCTCTTCCTTTGATCTCCATGGGCATTCGGTTGTTTTGTGGCTTGTTCCTAAACACCAATTGCAGCATGTTGTGGTTTTGTCCAAACAGCACCTTTCACCATTTCCCTCCATTCTTCAAGACCTGGTTAGGGTTCCTTGAAGCCTGCTCTGATACCAATTGAAAACTACTAGAGGGGGGGTGAATAGAGTTTTATAAGGATTTTAATAATTAATTAACTCAAACAATCAATCACAAAGATATTGGACAAGGAGATAAGAGTTTAGAGTGGTTCCAACCTTAGCAAATACTAAGGAAGTCAGTCCACTACCCGGTTGCTTACCCAACCGGGATTTGAAAAGAAATTTATTTTATTACCTCGCAAGGATTTTACATAAAATACAATTTCTTTTCCTAAACCCTTCAAGCAACCTTCACCTAGAAGTAATCGCCCAACCTTGAAGCAGCCTTCACCTAGAAGAAATTGCACCACCTTGAAGCAGCCTTCCTCTTGAAGTAGCTTCCCGTTGCAATAGCCTTCTTGAAGTAGCTTCCCGTGCGATAGCCTTCTTGAAGTAGCTTGAAGTCCCCTTCTCCACCTGAGAAGTCAAACTCTCTCCAATCCGCAGCCTCCAACCCTAGGAGTAGCAAGGATAATACAAGGATAAAAAGGAACAAGAAAGGAAATAGAAATTACAACTTATCCTTTTAAGCACAAGGCTTGATTTGCCTATATCAAGCGTATTGATCTCCTAACCAATGAGTGTAGAAGTGTAAGTGCTGTAGTAAGGAGATGCTAGCCTATAGGACACGAATTTGAGCTAAGGAGAAAGTAGGCCAATGATCACAATGCTCAAATTGCTTGCAACAGATTGCTCAAGTATGCTCAAGTATTTCTCAAGTGTAACAAGTGTAGAAAACAAGTGAGTATGAGTGTCCTATGGCTTGTCCTATTTATAGGAGTGGCCTAAGGAAGCTTAAGGACATTCTAGACAGCTTCTAGGGGTTTCTAAGTGCTTAACTAGCCGTTAGGTACAAAGTTGTTGCTTTAACAACGGCTAATTAATTTGTTCTGCAGTTGCTGTCAGAGACCATCTCGGTCGACAAATGGTCGACCAAGACACCTACTCGGTCGAACTTTTGTCGACCGACAGGCTCTCTGGAATAAGTGATTTGCAACGTCTTTCTTCAACTGCCAACTAACTTGTCTGTTGTGTCTAACGGCTACTTTGGATCTTTCTCGGTCGAGAAGATTGTCGACCGAGAGTGTCTCGGTCGAGGAGTTTGTCGACCGAGATTGATCCTGTTTCAAGGTTTCAAATTAGGCACTAATTATGTGTGTGAGTGTGCAAAAGTAATCCTATTTGAATGGGATGACTTGTCTAACTGTGGTGTTTAGCTAGGGAGAATCTAACGCTTGATTTACATGCAATTCTAAGTACTTGTACATTATATTTTTGTACAAGTTTTTACAACAGTGATTACATTGCATGAAAATATAAATATATAAGCTTGTAGATTTTCCCTTGTTGCTTTGTCATCCTGCACACTCAAGTAGCCCGTTAGATTAATAAGAATGAAATTTTATCATAATCAAAACAAAGGGATTTATAGATGTCCATTTAGCCAACAGAAACCTCATGCATTAGAAAACTCGACAGTTAGGGTAGAAAATCCAAGAATAAGCTATGAATCTGTCCATCTAGCACCTTTCTTCATCAAATGAGCAAACCCTAAGCATAAGGAGCAAGAAAGGTAGGGTTTTAGAGCTTCAGAGCAATTTCTACCACGGAACAACAAAGTTCCGACCTGGAGAAAGCTAGGACGAAGGATAAAAAATAAATAAATGGAGGAAATAAGGAAATTCTTACTCTTTTAGGTCAAGATCACTAGAAGGAAGCTTTTTCAACCCTAAAATGAAGTCAATTGCAACCCTAGATCCTTTTTCCAAGAAAATCCCCAGTTTATTCTTCCTTTGATAGAAAAATTCACAGAAGCATAGAGGGAGAATGAGGTTGGGATAAGGAGGGAAGTGGTGGGGAGAAAATGGCTCGTTTTGGTGCTTGGGGATAAGTATATGAAACTTTAATATAAAGAAAAAGAAAAAGTTCTAATTCTAGTATCTATCCAAGTGTCTATGGTCTTGATTTATTAAGAATATACAAGCACACACACAAGAAGATCCCCCACCATGCGTATAGACCTGTTTAGATTTCCTTTTTTCGAATTTCCCAGCCAATCAAATAATTCATTAGTTGATAGCTACTAAACGTAGCTCATCCGTGAAGGGGTAAACCCTAAAATACCCTTGGAGAAAATACCTTCAAACCAAGGTTTAAATAGGAACCCCATGGATCAAAAATCTCAATAATGATGATATAATATCCAAGGAACATAATTAAAGTGATAAATGGTAAAGAAAACCTCTCAATTGGGTAAATTGTAGAAAAGTCCAAAATGTGCATAAAATTGCATAACTTGCTCAAATAGTGTCCAAATTGGACCAAATGTGAAACTTAAGCTTGTGTTATGATTTCAAATAATATCACAAGGTTATATTAGGGTTATAAGAATTCAATTATGATAATTAATTTTGTTTAAATCATTTAGAAAGTTTAGGGTCCTTACAACTATAAACCCCTAATGGGGATTTCTCCCCCAAAATCCAAGGTAAACAAAGATGGGTACTTCCTATGCACCTCATCCGATTACCTTCACATGGTTACTTGCATATCATGGTGATGTCACATCATTCATACATATCTCATCTTGGGTCAGCACAAAAACCCCCACATTAGAAGACATTTGCAAATATGGAACATAAAAACTTGTTGTGACACCTATACAAATCTAATAGTAATGTTCAACTTTAAATTCTAGATATTATTCTAAAATTATATCTATTATGTGAACACATTACTCAACAGTCATACTTGCTAGATTTTTACCAATCATGCCATGTGTCCCATACCATTCCTTGAAGCATTAAAAAAAAGGCAATGTATCTATCCTTTTTTTATACACTGACTCTAGAACTCATGTCAATTCTTTTTTAGCATCAAAAGAAATGTTGACACTGGCAGTTGTCATTCCATACTAGGAAACATCATTCCTAGTCAACCTTGTTATGGGTGAATCAACAACATTATCTTCACCTAACTAGGATTTACACAACCTACTTAGAAGACATATCATGATCCCATAAAGAAATTTAATCAACCCCATCTCACTCATGTTCAACTTGTTCGCATAGCTATTGCTGCTTCGGCAACACTAAGGTTTTTGAATAAATATTGATCATATTTTTTACCATATTTTAAATACTTTGACATATCATCATTTAAAGCTTGATATAACTTGTATGACATGACTAGAACACTATGTTCCTCCAATTCATAAATTCTATCTGTACATTAGTTAGTCTATAGGACATAACTATAAACTCATCAAGGTCATGTGAATTATGTCATCCAATATAAATCCTATGCATTGATATTTGATCATAGGTTTATCTTAAAGGAACACGGTATCACATATCTATTGACCAACAAACCATCTGTCCTTGATAGTGGTCTTGTCCAACTATCACTGAACCATACAAAACATTATAGAATCACTTTTGTTAAACAAAATTTAGAGGGTCATCATCAACTCTCTCTCTCTAAGGGAGAGGAATACTTGGAATGTTCATTTAATAAACATCTCCAACCTTCACATACTTCCCATATAGTTGATACATCTTGGATACTAGGATTCATTACCTTGGTATCCACCTCATGTGCTATAAGGAACTCACATCCTTCTCTCATCTACTTTTACCAACATAACAAATCTCAAGACATATAAGAGGAGTCTTCCTAATTATTGGAAGGCTCAAAAGCAAACTCATCACAAACTTTATGATCTTGAAACCATAGTCAAGCAACTTTATGCTATAATAAGCTATCCAGCTTCATGTAATTTGCAGTGAATCCACACATACCAAGTGGTAATGATCCACTTGAAAGTTCTACCCTAGAAAGGAAAGACACAAAGGGAAACACACTTCCCACGTCATAGAAGCATTTTTCAAGAGTCACTAGCAAAAAGGTAACCAATTCTATTTCATTATGCAGGTTACAGCTTCTTATGTATCATTTTTCCCTTTTCATTTTGGGTTCCTTTCCATAAGCATAGTAATCATCATGATTAACATACCTCATTAATCCTTCTTTGATGACTATTTATCACACTTTGGTATGTTGTCTTATTTTATTATGTTTTTCAACCACTTATCAACAAGTAAATCATCATACCACATTTTCTTCATTAAACATGGATCATCTCCCTTAATTTCTTTCACATGCCATGCTGATTTTTCATTAAAATTTTCTTACATACATAGGTTGGTCTGAGATTAACTCAGGTTCCACCTTATTCCATTGTCATTGTTCCCATTCATCTTCTCATTTTGTACTTGTTATAGGAGTTCTCTCCATGTTATGTGGATTTTATACCTTTATTCACTTTATAAACATAGACTTATATATCTTTTACCTTATTATCTTCTTGAATCACATCATCAAAACTCCTCTTTTTCTTATTTTTATTTAGATATAGATACCATGGTGTTGTATTTTTCTCTTATAGTTACCAAACATTCAAGTGTTGATAGATAATGATGCAATTCTCATCTTCTTTAAGGTAGGATTGAGATATTCACACCATGATATCTTATTCGGGTATGCTCTTTAGTTTGTCTCAAAATGACTACTTGATCAGAGTAATCAGAAAGATAACAATCTAAGAGGTCCATACTTACTTTTCTTCAATAATTGAATACCTGGCCAGGGCATCCAAGTACTGAGATTAGGCAGTATGCACCATGTTTTTGTGTCATGTTCCTAACTTAGACATCATCCTAGTCTTAAGTCCTAGTGTCACTGTAGACTCAGTGAACCTAAAGCTCTGATACCAACTTGTAAGAACCCGTTACAATAAATGAGATTTCTAAAAACATAAAATACAATCAATCACTAATTAATAACATACCCAAAAATATGGGTAAATTAAAACCAATTTCAGTGTCAGCACAAGCTCATAAACATTTGCATAAGAGCACACAATCTTTCTTATATCCATACTATGACAAGAATTTGATACAAATTGTTCTATCATATTATCCACCACATATATACACAAGAGAACAATATTCATATATGCCACACAAATAAGCATTAATATGCTAACAAAAATCTGATTTGTTTGAAACACCATATACAAAAAATTTCTCACCCAGACCAGAGAGTACATGGATGACTCTAGGACACACTAATCAACTTTCTCAAAGATTCATTATTGTAGCTCCTCTTCTTGCCGCCACAGGTTTGTTTTCGTCACTCCCAATTACCTAAAAAAATGTGGTGAACCACAAGGGTGAGACCTATGTCCCAGACAGAGATATAACCTTCAAAAATGCTTATTGATTACAACAATTTAGGTAATGAGATAGTTTAAGCAGTTTAATCATATATGACAAATATGCTCAGCAGCACTGATGATTAACAAAATACATAAAGGAGCTGATAACAATTATCATCATCAAGCTGACTATCATCATTTTCCTTATTGTTAACGGTACAAGAGATTCAATAGCATTTGCATAACTAGCATAAGCAAGTCTAGTAGCATATTATCTCTATTAACATGAATAAGTCTAGCATCATAAGCATATCTAACAACATTAGCATGTCTAATAGGTTGAACATATCAACATCATAAATAGAGCTAACAACATAAGCATAATTATCTGGATAAGCATGATTAGCATTATATGCATCTCTAGTTACAAAGGCATGGCTAGCATGCTAAACATAACTAACAACATGAGATAGCTAGACTAATTAAACTCATGTTTCTATAATCAATTCGATCCCCTGATCCAATTGGGGGCAAACGCCTATGAAAAGATCGCTTGGATTTCTGAAAAGGTTGCTTGAATTTATCCATGGTTTATTCCTTATCTATCAAATCCTATTTCTTCATTCATTTTAGTTTAGATTGAATCGAACGAAATAGGATTTGATTTTTATGTATTTTGTTTGTATGTATATTATATACATATATATGTTAGCATCATGATTATAATCAGCAGTAGTAATAAAGTTATCAACATAATTATGGCTACTATATGTAAGCATCTACAATCTTAAGAATATCCACAACATTAGTATATCTACTATCTCTTAATTTCACTAAGCATCATATTTATGTAAAGAGAACAAACAAGGGTTATCATCCAATGTGAAGCATCGTGTATCACCCTAAACAGATATGCTATACAATTGTATTACATCTTTTATTATGCTCTGAGGAAATTGAGGATACCACTCAAAATCCAACTGACCACTGCTAAGTCAAAATCAGTGCCATACAAGATCTAGGAAGAGTCAGACTCCTAAGATCTTCTCTGCCCTCATTTAGTGCAGGTCCACCACAACAACACATAAGGTCAAGCTGCTAACAACCTAGTCCGTCCTTGGTACAGGTCACGACACTTGTGAAAGGAGGTGGGTACGCATACCCTACCATCTGAGGTACAACCACAGTTGTCCTCCAATCTTGTCACATATATATTCACCGAGACATGACCACAACCATTCTCAAACTGAGGGCTAGGAATGGCCACAATCCTCCTACCTAAACACTTGAATTCAGGATGACAAGCACCCCGCATACTCATCAGTATGTGCTCCAAGTTTCCCTTAGGAATACTCATTTCACCATCTGGCAAGTTCTGACACTCAGATGGATCTATGGCACAGGGCACTACATGATTAGAGTTTCACTTGATTAGTTATGCCAATTGGGTGAATTAAGGCTGCATCAAACAAGTGGACATACAAACCCTAATTCACTTCTAGTAAGCATATAAATATCACAACTTTTAAAAGATATAAAATGTGTGAAACATAATTTCTCATCTCATCATCACATGGTACTGTTCACTTTCCATTCATGAGGCTATACTAGTCATCATACTATCACAAGATATAAATTCTTTTCACAATATCACAAGGTATCAACCCTTATCAACACAAGAGGATTACACCTCATTCCGGGCTCAACCATGCCCAAGTCATTAAGACCATCATACTATTCCCTGCAAGATCATCATTATCTTTCCATGCCTTGTATCAAGGCTCAACAACATCACTTACATATAATACATCATATCAACACAATATTGCATTAATAAGTTGGGAGATATTAATAAACAATCATAGCAAGGTTATACTAACATTAAGAGCATTACTTTATCACATCAACATGCAAGGAATCTAGATATCATTAACCCTCATCGTAATCATAATGCACATGTTTAACATAAGAAAATATCAACCATGTGGCTATGATAACCACCGATTAACACATTAAGTTTATGATCATGTTAAGGAGGTTATTCCACCATCATTCCATCATATAAAAATGTTAAACATGAATACTCATCTTTATCTATTTGCATTAGAGTTAGGTTTAACATAATAAATTATATCAATGTTACTAATCAGTACTTATACCCAAACCCTAACTCACGACATCCCCATTGGATCATGGATGCATAAGGTGAAGCATCACTATCACATTCCATACTATTCTCAAGTATGGACCCACACATAAATCAAGGTGTAACCATTAGGTTATAACATACTAGGGCTTCAACTACAATAAGAGAGTACTCCATGATTGTATTAATCATTCAAGGACTATTCTTACCCAATTACCATCATTTAGTTATATTAAAGCTAGGGATAATAAGCTATACCTCATTAGGGTTACATATCAACACAATATGGTTATCATCCCTTCTATTCATATGGGTGAATACGTAAAACTACCTTATTAAGGGTAACCCTCCATTCGTTCCATCATCATTCAACCCATATCACCATACCACAATGTCACCCAGAACCATTGGATGTTTAAAAGGTAAGACCATTGGTTGTTTACATAAGTAAACACCTTGAATGAATAATCTATGATATTAATGAGTTGTGATATATAAAAGTCACAATTTAACCTTAGAAATCCTTTGGTTAACAACAAGAAGGGTTATGTTGAGAGTAGGGTAAAACCCACAATTGACTATTCATTTAAAACAAGCCATCCAGTGTCAACAAGTAAGCTCTTTAAGTTGATCATATAAATAAAACCATATAAATCACATTATTAGGACCAACATATTATATTATACATCATTCCACTTTATTGGAGGAATAAACATTAGATCTTGACCATTTGGTCAAGTTCATATGTTAAAACCATCAATAACAGTATAGGTCTGACCATTGCATCAAGTGACCTAAGAAACCATTGGTCTGAGGCTTAATTTATGCAACAAATACAATGTTTAACTCGCCATAGGTTGTAGAGACCTGATACACCACCATTAGTGACCATTAATGCACTATAGGTTGTTAGATAAACACTATATTCATTAATCAACATCAAATATTAAGCAAATGTCATCATTGATTGATAACATCAGTAGGGTGCTTAATGGTTGATCAGTAAACTTCTAACTGATCCAAAACCTCACTTATGGGGGTGACCATAGGTTGTCACCATCATTTGAAACCTTTGATCATGACCATCAATTATCATGAAGACAACACCATAGGATTTTTGCAATGGTACCATCATCGGGTCATGGATTTATATAAGAAATCAGCTTTAAACCCTAAAATTGACCATTGGTTGATAGGTGCTTAGCACCATAAGTTGCTAAAACAACCTTATCCAAGTCATATTATACCTTATCAATAATGTACACATGATCACAGGTTCATCTAGAACTGAAATCAGAACAGGGAACATTATAAAAATCGAAATCCAAGTCAAGCATAGCTTTTTAGTGCATGGATCATCATTTTCAAGTAAGAACATGAGATAGCAAGCTTATGGTAAGCAATAAATATAAAGAAAGTTATAAAACTTGCTTCTAATGAGATGCAAAAGAAAACTCGAGCCGTTCGGGTAGAAAATCCAAGAAAAAGCTATGAATTCATCCATCTAGCACCTTTGTTCATCAAATGAGCAAACCCTAAGCATAAGGAGCAAGAAAGGTAGGGTTTTAGAGCTTTAGAGAAATTTCTACCATGGAACAGCAAGGTTCCGACCTGGAGAAAGCTAGGAGGAAGGATAAAAAAGAAATACATGGAGGAAAGAAGGGAATTCTTACTCTTTTAGTTCATGATCACTAGAAGGAAGCTTTTTCAACCCTAAAATGAAGTCAATTGCAACCCTAGATCCTTTTTCCAAGAAGATCCCCACTTTCTTCTTCCTTGGCCAGAAAAATTCATAGAAGCAAAGAGGAAGAACGAGGTTGGGAGAAGGAGGGAAGTGGTGTAGAGAAAATGGCTCATTTTGGTGCTTGGAGATAAGTATATGAAACTTTAAGATAAAGATAAAGAAAAAGTTGAAGTTCTAGTATCTATCCAAGTGTCCATGGCCTTAATTTATTAAGAATATACAAGCACACACACAAGAAGCTCCCCCACCATGTGTATAGACCTTATTAGCTTTCCTTTGTCAAATTTTCCAGCCAATCAAATAATTCATAAGTTGATAGCTACTAAAGGTAGTTCATCAGTGAAGGGGTAAACCCTAAAATACCCTTAGTGAAAACCCCTTCAAACCAAGGTTTAAATAGGATCCTCATAGCTCAAAAAGGTCAAGAATGGTGAGAGAATATACAAGGAACATAATTAAAGTGATATATTGCAAAGAAAACCTCTCAGTTGGGTAAATTGCAGAAAAGTCCAAAATGTGCATAAAATTGCATAACTTTCTCAAACAGTGCCCAAATTGGACCAAATTTGAAACATAAGCTTGAGTTATGATTTCAAAGAATATCTCAAGTTATATTAGGGTTATAAGAATTCAATTATGATAAGTAAGCTTGTTTAACTCATTTAGAAAGTTTAGGGGCCTTACAGGTTTGACTGCAACATCTCTAATAGTGATGACATTGGTCCATCAAACATCATCCCACAACATGATAATCAGTCCACTGATGAAAAAAAAGGAATTTTCATCACTAAAGATATTGCCTTCAAGAATGGCCCTTTTGTAATCTCAACATTTTAGAAACATTATGGAATTATGTTTCATGTATTTTTCTTTCATACATTAACACCATTATGTGTTTCTATTGGTGCTAACTTCGCAAGCATTGTTTAAGATCAAAGCTTGATTCAAATCTATCATTGATTTTATTTTGAAACAATAATTTCTTTTACAACTCCTGACCTTGTCCTAGGCAACACGAGACATAGGATGTGGTTTGAAGCTACCACCCCATATAAATTTCTATATTGGTTAATAAATGCAATCACAAAGATTGAAAGGTAAGGCGGTCATTTGCATTATATAAGTGGATATTACTGTCATTTTAGCTTTAGTTGATCAAATCCTATGAGAAAATGAAATACTCATGATCAAGTATCCATTAATCTGCTAGTGATTCTTTCTAAAACATTAATATGTGTGGTATTATTGACCTAACAATGTGCAAGGGGCACCCTTAAATACTTGTCGAGGTCCATTGTATTCAAAAAGTCATTGATACTACAAATTTCCATTTTGGGTTTTCCCATGCACACTCATTGCAAAGAATATATGAGCTTTCTCAATATAAACAACATGTGTGGAAGAAACTTAAAACTCCTGAAAACACTCCTTGATCACATTCATCTCTTTCTTATTGGCATTGGAAAAGAGAACTAAGTCATATGAAAAATAAATATGAGAAATATGCAACCCTTCGGAGGTGAGTTTAATAGGTTGCAACCATCGAGATTAGACCATCCTTTGTATCATCTAGTTCAACCAGTCAATACAAAGTATAGCCTAATAAGGGGATAAAGGGTTCCCTTGTCTCAATCATCTCAATGCCCTAAAATGTGGGGAACCTTTACCATTCCACTTGATGTAATTATTTCTCCATGTGGCTGGATTTGTAATGCATTGTCTTATATTAATTGAGATTTTAGTTTTATTAATAGCATTAACAATGAGTCTTCATGACGTCTTGTCATAGACTTTGGATAAATGGACTTTTATAGCCATCATCTTATATGAAGACTTTCTCTTCATGACGTGAATAACCTCCTAGAAAATTGCAATGTTATCTATGATTCTCCTACCTGGGACTAAGAAACTTTACTGAGGAGAGATCCAAGATATTAGAAATTCTTTTATTGGATCCACAACAACCTTGGATCTAAGCTTGAGGCCTATATTATGCATGAAGATCAGCCTTAAATGTTTGGAATGTTCTAGCTTATTTTTGGAATAAGGGCAATACTTTAATTATATAAATTCTGACCAAGTGGATTACCTTTTGGAGTATCTTGAACTAAGACAATTTGATCACCTTCTAGTTATTTTACATGAAAAATGTATTAATACCATCAAGTCCCACCACCTTATAGGGATTCATAGACTTCATAATGTCATAAACTCATCGAACATTGGATCGATAACAATAGTCATTTTTTGAAAGTTATTGAGAATGAATGCTAGAATGTTGTCAAAATGAATATATTATTCTCTAGAGGTGCTGATAAAATATTTTCAAAGTAACTGAGAACAATAGCTTCTAGATCCCCATCATTATTGACTCATTTTCCTTCAGTGTTCTACAAAATCACAATAGCATTACCTCTTTTTCTTTGTTTCACATACGCTTGATAGAAATTGGTGTTGTTGTCACCATTCTTCAGCCCAATTGATGTGGCATGTGAGTTTCCACTCTTCCTCTTATTCTTGGAGAACCTTGTCTAACTCCATGTGCATCCCAATGTACAAAATTGTTAGTGATATCATCCTAACAGTATGCAAGATTCATCTATAGTAGATCAATATCTCGCATGAGCTTGTCCTTATTATTCCTTTTTTTGTAATAGTCATGTTGTCCAATTTGGTTTTGTGTTGTTGATCTTTGGCAAGGGCATTATTAAAATTGAGATTGGAATTCTAGTTGGAGTGCATCATATTAAAAAATTGATTCTTTTCATACTAAAAGGCTTTACCATAGAACCATGCTTTTTTCCTTTGTGGTTGTTCTTCAATTTGACTAGTAGATGGTATTGATCAAATTGTAATCTTGTTAGATGTACAACTAACTCACAAAACATATTGATAAATGCATCATTGGGTAATGCTTTATCAATTCTTTCCCAAAAAACATTTTTGTGCATGAATCTCATACTTGAGAACACAAAGTCTGATAGCCTGACTTTAAGAAGGGAAATGCAGAACATCTTGACTTTAGCATAGTTGTAAATCTTACTCTTACTCTTCTTAGCTCATTACAAGGTGGTACTAAAATCCCAAGAACTAGACTTCTTGGAATTTATTTTCCATATCAACCAAATATTTCCAGAAGTGGTTCTTCATGGTGATGTGTGGGTTAGCATAGAAAAAGGTGAGTAGGGTGTTGACATTAATGCAAAAAGCAATGACATACATATGTCTATTATCCATCTCAACGATTCACTCAATAAAATTCCAACAAACCCATAAATCACTCGCAAAGCCCCTGGTTTCACATGATGGGAAGTAGAGAATCTAAGACTCTTTATGGTGAAAGAAACATGTTGTCTAATGATCTTAGGTTCTATAATAGCAACAATCTTAAGGTGATATTGACCTATGTAATACTTCAGGATATGACAAGTGTCATCAGTGATGCTTCCTCTAATATTCCAGCACAGTAATCCAAAAAAAAAATTTAAAGGAGAGGGAACCATTGAACCTTCACCATACCTGAGCAAGCTTGATGCTTTTAGGATTTTAACCTTTTTTTCAAATCCAAATTCATGTGAGAGCATCAAGCTTATTGTACATTGTTCATAAGTGGTATGGCACATTGTATTCTTCATCTTATAGATGTACTCTTAATCTTAGAACTAGTTGAGGTGGGATGAGGAGGTGAGCCATTATTTGTCAGAACATCAAGGTTCGAGGTGGCTGGGAGTTCCTTATTGACATTTCTACTAGTGATGTAGTCTCATTACAATTTGTTCCCTTGATCACTTCATCAATCTTAGGATCCAATAAAGTGTGTACTTCCATCACTTCTTAGTTCTCAATTACCGAGACAGCCTCAATGTTCTTGTGAGAATTGTTGTCGCTCTTTTTATTCATAGTATATGAAATATCACCCATGACTTTCTTTCTTTATCATTCATTTCTAGGTTCTTTTTTTGAATACCTTGTTTTTGCTTAATATTACAATCTTTAAAATGTAAATTAGTATCGTTTCCTTAAACGTCCTTAGTGTTGTCTTCTACTTCCTCTTTTGATGCTAGATTAGCAAACATATTACCATCATGTGGTATATCAAATGGCTTATCTGGCTTTTGTTGGTTCTTGGAAACTTTTCTTGTGTTTGCCCCTCTTCCTATTGATTTATGACATTTGCCTCCTATTGTGAGTCTCTTTAGTTCTTTTTGGTGCCATTATCTTCTTGTTCATTGTCTCCTTGGTTAGCCCTTCTATTGCAACAATGCTTCAAATAGTGATTGACTTTTGCACATGTAGAAAATGAGTTTGGGAAATTTTCATAGAGCTCAACATACTCTACCCATTTGATGAAAATGGATGTTAGCAGTTCCTAAGACATGTCAACTTCAGTAGACAGACTTTAAATTGTCTTCTAGTGCATGTGGTAGTGTGATCATCTACTTTGATTAAATGTATGTAAACATGGTGTTGACATACATATATAAGGGTAAATTAAGGACATGTACCCATGCCAAAATGTGAGTGTGAATATCATTCAATGGATGGAAGGTGAGGTACCAATCCCAATTGGCAGACAACACCCAAAGATTTTTTAGGGAGTGTTCATTCTCTTTGTAGTTGGCATGCGGGAGAGAATACAGAGAAGCAAAAGTATGAGGGAGAGATGATATATATTATACCATGCTATTCTGATCTTCATGGAGCTTTGTATTCTTTAGCACATTTGTTCTTCTGATGTCATTGTGTCACCCCGTTATCACTAAGCATTGTGTATCTTTCAGCGATTTCCAATGCATCAATGGTATATCATTTTCCCAATGACACTATATTTGTTCATGTTCATGCCACGAGATGCACGTGGGTCGCTGTTTGCACTTATTCGAGTTGGCCACCACTTTCAAGCAACATTGAAGGATCTAAGCTGCAAAATTGACATGTCTGAATAGAACTTGTTGCGCTTATTTGCAAAATCTGCTAGAAATGTTGCTCCATACTCGAGCAGTGGAAGCCTCTCTATAACAGTAATTATGATGAATGCCATGGTGATTTGAGTTCAAAATATATGATCTAACACATCCTGATATTTTTGGAATAAATAATATGAGTGGGGTCTTTGAAATTATAATTGGGACTCTTATTAGTTCATTATATATATATATATATATATATATATATATATAGGCTAGAATACACTTGAGTGTATAGATTACGCTGTACACCTCAATGGTGTTTTCCTATCTAGACCTTATATTTCCAAAATCCAATCCATTGATCTTCATGGTTACAATAATAATAGGCCACATATAAAATTTGAACTCATTTGGATGAGTGTAAGTCACTCATCCAAGGACAATCAACGCACAAAACTAATTTAAAACGCATGATTCTTTCCTCCTTTAGATGCACGCCCTATAAATATCCAAATGAGCTAAAACTTATTATATAGTATGTTCTTAAGATATTTAAGAAGATCAACGGTTTAAAATTTTCAAAATATTCTACATTTTTAAAAATAACTGAGGCATACGGTGCCTCCGGTACACTCGAGTGTACACTAGTCTGACAATATATATATATATATATATATATATATATATATATATATATATATATATATATATTGGATTTTCTTTCTCTACTTAATATGTCAGTGTTACTTCCTTTTATGCTGCTTCAAGAACAACTAGTTTAATTTCTATAATTGTACCATTGGGGGGTTTCGTTTGCCCAAAACAATGGTCCTCTTAATTATGGCCAAATAAACTGGTCTTGATTGCAGAAGATCACACAATCTATTGGGAAGAATCTTCAAGTAATATGTTGTATGGAGGAATAGTATCTGTCTCTCGTTCCATCTCAGTTGCCATAGTTGAGTTTAAAGAGGAGAAGAACAAAGACAATAAAAAGATGAACGTGTGTGTAAAATAATACAGACAAAATAATACGGACAAAAAGATGAACGGGTGTTTTGATACTATGAAACTTAAAAGACAAGTATATTTCATTATATAAGTGTTACAAAGAGTATGCCCCTTTATATAGGGGAGGAGATACTCTTTACAATATAGTATAAGAGGGGATGAAGAAGTCAAAGAGACATGAGAGAAATAATAAATACAATGATTGTGTGACAAAGACTATCTAGATCTCTTCGAGGTCAAGGTAAATATCACCAGAAGATGGTTGTCCTTGACCTTGAAGGGGATTGGATGCGACAAGGGGCGCCGAGATCCCCGTTCTATCAATATAAATATAAATGATGTTAACACTATTTGACAATCAACCAATAGACTAATTGACTATTAATTAATATTGACACTCTACAAAAATAGAAACTAATAAAAGCGATAGAAAACTAACACATTATCGACCGGACATGAGTCATAATCAACTATCTATACTCATCCAACCACATACTCAATTGGATATCAGTCTTTACATATGGATTGAGTGTTGAGTTTATTCGTATGGATATACTCACCCAACTATGAGTCATAATCAACTACGACAAACACATATGGACGTGTGCATTCAAGAAATGCCTGATCAAATACCAATCTTATCGAATAGATATAAAGACATTATTGTATTTTCTAGTCTAAAAAGAGATATAAAAACATGAGACATGTTGCATGAATCGTCCATCTATGGTCTCAATACCCTCCTATAGTCCTTGTGAATAAAACCTAACCAAAATGTGGGTCTAACGCCTCCATTCTTACACTATACACAAATCTACCTTTAAACATTTCAAATGGTTTTGTCCATACAAGGAACACATAGCTAAGTGGTGATCCATCAATATTATTGTAAGAAAGGAAGTCTAAGCAATCTCTGGAGTGACAAATTCTCAAAAAAATGGCTCACATGTTTATAGGGGGTGGGTGTTATTGTTGAGGTGGTGTATAAATAGCAAAGAAAAGTGCAGACCCCAACGAATTACTTATGAATATGCAGATATATTTTTGCTTCATTGGTGGTACTTTTATTTGTCTATTGTTTGGAAATATCGGAATGGCATGTGATCTTGCATCATTAAATAAATAACAAAAAGTTGGTTTCCATATGCTCAAATGATGTGTATTGTTTGTATATCATATTTTCTTATTAGTGAGTCCCAACAATCAGTCTCGCCAAAGAGATCATCATTTATTTGGTCTACTAGTCAATGGCTTGGGTGAGTCTCGAAGAGACATCCACTAGAACAATTAAGAGACTCTAGATTGACTATGTTTTAAGTGATAGCAAGTAGGGCTGAGGGGGCCAATACGTGAAGTGTGAGCTCACAAAGATACCATTATACAAAAGGAGGAGACAAAAAATGGTTAAACAAATAAAATAAAATAAAATAACCTCACAATGACTCGTGACTTGCACCTAGAACATAAATGACATACGCCTTCCACGTATTCCATGGCGTTCATCCCTTCGTAAGGGAACGCGGAGGCGTTGTTGTCGATCTTTCGTTTATCGTGAAGGGTACTTTATTGATGGGGAAAAAATGAAGTGGCGTATAGAAGATATGGTATATCAAGCGTTGGGACTTTCTAGTGGAGTTGCTAAATTAGTCATACGCTGTGAAATATTGTAGTCAAAGAAAAGATTTTTCAAAAAACCAAGAAACCAAGGGGCAAAGAGCTAGATCGATATTGAATTGGTGGTGGTCTCAAGTGGCTGAACGAGTGGTTTGAGAAGATCCTTCTACTACTAGTAGTAACACTCTGGAAAAGGTTCTGCATCAAACAAAGATGACGTATTAAGTGATAAACAGGTGTGTGTTGGGCGGGTGTTGAAGTGAGTAGTGCTAAACTTTTTGTTATTATTATTATTGCTGTTGTTGTTCAAAGGATTGTTGTGCAGGCATAGTGCTCCATTTTGTATGGAAGCGTTTGTCTCCGCTAGTTGTTTTCTTTAATTTTGGCGACGTGCAAATGAGTGGACTAGTTTTCTGCGGTGTGGGCTAGCCTAGAGAGGCGGCGGGGTTCGTCATGTTCTATACAGAGTGGTATTCATACACAAACAATTCCGTTGTCTTCAGCATGCATAGAAGCATTGGAACCTGAAACTGTTATAATAGTCGACAATGTTGCCATGATTTCTAACAATGCGGCGGCAAGCAGTGACGATCCAAAGGAGGAGTTTGGTCAATATAGTGGGCAGACAGATGAACCGAGATTTTTTTATCCACCTAGTTGAGGCGGAGGGGTAAGCGTCAGTGACGTCTGGGACATTTGTTTTTACCTTATTTTTTCATGGATGAAATTTCCGACTCCAATCGGACATCAAGGAAGATTTTCCGAGGTGAGAATTACAGTCGTCCAGTCGGGTGAGCGACTACTTGGACTTGCGGCAGCAGTGAGTAGTCAGGGAGAATGTATTAGGTTGGACCGACCGGGGCATTGAATGGCCACAATGTTTCATCATCTTCAATAGCAAGAGATTATAGATAGGAAACGATTGAATGCAGGCAAACGAATGGACCAGGTAGTTCAGTGAATTATTGAATTGCAGGCACTGACAAATGGACCACGTAGCTTATTAGGGTCTGTTTGGTGAGATATGGTCGGATGATAAAGTATAATTTTGATGTACAGTTTGATATTACGAACTCACACAGCTACGCCCAACTACAACTAACCAGACAAGTACTTGGAGTCTAGTAATATGGTTGTTAAAAATTTAACTTGGTTCGTGGTTTTGGTTCCGAATTCAGATTAGGGTCACAATCCTAATTATAATTTGAGTTAAGATAAACTCGTCCAGATCTGGGTTAGAATAGTGTCAAAAAAATGTTTGATAAACTAATTCGAGTATGTATCCAAATCCAGATTAGAAATACTATGTAAATCAATGTATTTAATGATATACCACTTTATAATCAATACATATTGAATGATTGTATGCGTTGAGGATCCTAGTTAAGTCCTGATCCATGTTTGGGTTTGGATCGATCATTGAAAACCCTACAAGTGATCATCCAGAGACCTAGCCCAATGCATACATGTGAGGTT
This sequence comes from Alisma plantago-aquatica, assembly GCA_963693085.1. Lineage (NCBI taxonomy): Eukaryota > Viridiplantae > Streptophyta > Magnoliopsida > Alismatales > Alismataceae > Alisma > Alisma plantago-aquatica. The sequence continues at coordinate 1,890,649,272 of OY856409.1, forward strand.
GTTGATGAGGTAATAGCCAGAACTATAGAGGAGGAGGAAGAGACTAGCAAACCGCCACAACCAGACAAGTAGATAAAGTCCATAATATGTGTTAGTGCAACAACACAAGTTTGATGTACATTTTTATATTATGAACTCATCGAGCTACACCAAACTACAACTAATCAGATAGGTACTTCAAGTCTAGTAATATGTTTGTTAAAAATTTGACTTGGATCCAATTTTGGTTCGGATTCAGATTGGGGTCACAATCCCGATTAAGATAAATTTGTCCACATCTGGGTCCAAATAGTGTAAAAAAATATTTGACAAACTAATTCGAGTTTGCGTCCAAATCCAAATTAGTACTCGTGTAAATTAATGATATACCACTTTTGAAGCAACACATACTGAATGATTGTATGCGTTGAGGATCCTGGTTAACTCATGATCCATGTTTGGGTTTGGATTGGTCATTGACAACCCTACAAGTGATCATCATTCAGACACCTAGCCCATTGCATACATGTGAGGTTGTTGATAAGGTATCAACCAAAACCGTAGAGGAGGAAGAAGAGACTAGCAAACCGCCACAACCAGACAAGTAGGTAAAATTCATAATATGTGGTAGTGCAACAACTTTAAGGAAATCGAACAAGGCCAAATGTAGATACTTCATTCACCTTGTTGCCAAAAGCTCTAACCAAAACATCACCTGCTTTTCTTTCACTTTCACCCCCCTCGAATCCACAGGCTTAAATCCAACGCTACAGCATCTGCTCAGCAACAAGTTCAGTCTCACAAGTAGTAATTGCCCCACACCATCTTTTTGGGTGGGGAGATTGAAAACACACGTCTCACCAGTACCACCCACCAGCAGCCTTTGCTTTATGTTTCCCCCATCCTCTTCCGACAATGAAAGTCGATCCAAAAGGCAAAAGACCACTGTCAACCACCACACCCGGAACCCGACCCAACCCAGCAAGTAACACAAGTATTCTCTTCCCGAACCCGACCCAAGTCACCCAACTCATCAAGTAACAAAGCTCATCTCGAACGTATAAAATAGTGTCTCCGCCCGCATTATGGACCGAGTGTTGTTTGACAGATGGACGACAAACTGGGGGTGGCCATTTAAATTACTTGCACCACTGATTCTGCTGTGCTCCAGTTTATTTTCCTAAGATTTTACAATGTCAAGACGTGGCCGTCATCTTCTCTTCCACCCGAACCTTTGATCGCTGTTTCTCTTTTCCGTCCTCCCCCCTCTCTTCTCCAGTTCTCCTTTCCAGTTTGTCATTCTTTCCCTTCCTTCCGACAATTACCCTGCCAACAACTGATGTAATCAGCCAGTGGGGCTCGCAGCTGTAAAGGACAACCCCGCAGGATTGATTGCGTACCAGCTCTCTCTGCCTCTCTGCTCCCCACCCCTGCCTACCGCCCCGCCGTCGACACCTCCACCTCCCCGGCTGTCGGCAACACCATCAAACGATACCAACAACAGCAGCAACTGAATAAAGGGTACTTTTTTTCATTCCGCGAAATCGTCTTTTCTCCAAACAAACACCTCCACATCTTACCAAATCCCCCTTCCTTGATTCGTAGCAAACAAAAAAAGGAGGTTGCGCCGACAGGTATGCTTTCCGTCTACCTGCTGCACACTTCAACTGGTTTCCGCAGCCGCTTGTAACCAGATGCAGAGCTCCGGAACGAAGCAACTGTAGTAGAACAAAAACTCTTCGAAAAAAAGCAACCGACACCGTCCTCGTTTAGGGCAGGGCAGGGATGGATACTACCAGGTCTAGCGTCCGCCCGCCTTCGACGAGGCTACTGCTGCTGCTGACCTTTTTTGTCCTAATGCTGCTCTTCGACTCTCTGCCGCTCTGCTCCTCCCTCAACGATGAAGGTACGACCTCCACCATGCCTGCTCATAGTCATCATCCACTACCTTCTGAAAACCCATTTATGAACTTTCGTGCACGAGCCTCTGACTGAATACGAAGGGGCTTTTTAAAAAAATAAATTCTTCCCACCATCCGCTCGGTCGATCTGGTGACCCCGCTAAATTATGACTTCGTTCTTTTTTAACAGGCAACATCCTCAAGTTCAAGGAAACGGTGGAGCCAGACCCGCACAATTCTCTTTCCAATTGGATCACCTCCCCAGCAACTGATCAGGAAGATGGAACTCCGTGCTCATGGTCAGGGGTACGCTGCCACCAAAACAGAGTCGTCTCACTGTGAGTTCTTCACAATCCCTTCATCATCCATTCCCACCGGCCCTGTTGGAACGCACTCCTACTCCCAACTGTTCCTCCCTCTTCCTGTTCTCTTCTTATATATCGCCATCCAAAACTCTGATATATGGTCACTTCAAATTGGAATTTTTGAAATAAAACCTAAACTGGACGTACAGCGATTTCAGTCGGTTCTAATCAGAAACTCAGGATTATTACTGTTTCTGTGTTTGAGTCCTCAAGGAGCTCTCCTCATTCTAATACCACACACTGCTCACCATCTGCGACTCCATATGAGGACTTCAATTAGAGCCGATGGTAAAACCAATCAACATAGCCAACTATGTGTTAGACTAGACAAGCTCTTTAATCTATGTATGTGTTTGTGTGTGTGTAAAAGTGATGTAGTAGGATAAGCTGCATGTCAGCCACTTCCTGTCCAAAAGCCTCCAAGTGTGCCGGATGAGGCTTGGATGGAATTTTTCTAATATTTGACACTTAATTCCGGTTATTTTGACAACATTTCCAATTTTAGGACTTATTCGTAAGTTTGCAGGTATAAGGAATTTTTATCAGGCTCTATTCTTTTAATTGGGAAAATAAGCTGAGTTATCATGATTTCAAGTTATCAGTCATAAACTCCCAACCCCGAGGGTGTTGTCCATAACAATTGAATTATTTTGATTGATGAGAAATTACGCTTTCAAGTTCCCTAGGACCACTCCTATTCGTAGGCATCGGATCTTAATATCTAAACCTAGCTTCAAGTCCTAGGGGCCCACTATCTGCGCATCAGACCTGAACCCTAGGTTAGACCCAGCCCTACCCTGCCCGATCTCCACCACCACTCATGATTGTTCACCTTCATGAGGACCCAACACCTTAAAGAAGCTGAGACCATGGGAAAAGCTTAGGTAGAAAAATGAAAACAAAATTTGAGCAAAGCTCAAACTTAGCCAACAAAAAAATCTTTGTCATCGTATCTATTGGACTTTAGACGCACCAACTTAAATATTGGAAATTTTTCTTAACGCTTTTCTTTTACATATGAAGTGATAATCAACATGTTCACCATACTTATATGTTTATACATATGTACATGTGGGTGTGTCGGTGAGTACGTAGTTTAAATTAAAATGAATTTGATTATGATAAAAGAAAATGCATGTATGCCCCGCACATGCATATTGGGTTGATGATGCACATGCGGTACGACCACCGGGCTGAACCGCATATGCAGCCGCACGGGCCACTTACTAAAATATTGATATCTTGTATGCAATAATATCGTGCACAATAATTCATATTTTTGAAAACTAGTTATTTTTCACGTAATTGCGTGCTCATACTTAATCCTCTGAATACATACATATCTATATGTGGTCCCCGTCGAAAATAAGATTTTGACCTCAAATTATGCCATTTTGACCAAATTTTTAATCCATTGTTGAGGAGTTTGTCAAGTTGATATGTCATGTTAGTCTTGAATGTAGTTAATTCTCTTTTGATCACCATGGCTGCCAACAACAGTATGCCATGGGCATAATCACAATGTACTCCGACTTTTTGAAAAAGTCGCGTTAAAAACACAATTTTTTCCCTAGCCGTACGAACTCCCGAATAAATCCCAATTCCCGAATATTACATATTATTCTCGTATTTTTTACGAACTAATCATGTTTAATATTTTTTTTCCTATTTTATACGTTCTTTTCCCGTATTATGCTGATTAAGACTCTTAACTTAGTTTGAGTGTATATATGTGTTTGTGTGTGTACATGCATATGTGTGTATGTATGTAATATATGTATATACATATGTAAGTAATAGTTATAGATATATGTATGCAATACATATTTACGTATATATATATATATATATATATATATATATATATATATATGCAAATTAGATATATACATAACATCTATATGCAATATCTGTATATATCCTCCGATTTTTTCTCGAATAGTTGACCGTACTTTTACCGTACGTTGACTGCTTTTACCCGATTTTCCCGCATAATTTCCGAATTCCAAACTTTTCAACTTAACCAAACGTATCCCAAATACCGAATTTGTGACTATGGTCATGGGGAAGATTGCGACAAGTGATGAGGGGAAGCATACTTGAAGCAGGACCTGGATTCCAAGTGGTAATTGTGGACCTTGGGAGTTCTGTTTCTAACGTATGATGTCAAAAGGAGAGACAATAAAAGGTGAAACGAGGGGGTCTCGTGGCGTTGATCCTTGTTAGGGTCGCCCATGTAGCCTTTTTTGGAATGTTAGATAGGGCAGTAGGAATCTTGGGAGAGGAAAACGTAGCGGAATAAAAATCCTTCGAGCATGTTCATTTAATGCAACAAAACCAGATTAGGATTTACAAGTTTATACAGTATCGTGGTAGAGGTTCCAACAATTTAACTTGTAACGGTTGGTGTAGATCTAGACCCTCCAATCTATGTCTCACTTGAAATCTCGCCTGATCAGCAATCAGAACTCCTTTTTGGGATTTTTGACACTTTGGGAGTCGCCTCAAGATGCGTGTAGAAAATTATTTTTCTATTGTCTAATCGCAGAAATGTGTTGGTGATTGTCAATGACGGATCATTGGTATTCGTTGGTGATTTGCACAAATCCCAAGGTCATAGAGATGGCTTTGTTGACCCCATATCTAACCTCGAAGTCACCTCTGGCGGATCACACTGTTCCAACATGCATGTGTGGTGGATCGCATTGTTCTGTCACAAGGTTCTCTGTCTTCATCTACATGTCCTAGGTGGCATATCGTAGTGTTCTGTTGGGGAGACCCTTCCTCGACCTGTCTGGCAGATCACGTTGTTCCGCCATCCACGCATGCGACGGATTGCGTCATTCTGCAGTCACCTTGATTCACATGTTGTCAATGAAGATCTTCATTCGGAACGGATCCGCTCTGCGAACTCGTATCCACGCGAGTCTCAAAGACGACCGGAGTTGCTAGTCTTCACCTCTCCCTCTTTCTCTTTCCAAGTCACTCTTAGGATTTCTAAAACCGTGGAGGCAGCCATGAGACAATCTGAGTGCATGTCCTGAGGGCCTCCTCTCATATTATATATGTAGAGGAGTGGAAATACATGATTTCCTAAATTCTATTTGGCCAGGTTATGAACTCCTAGACTTATGGAAATTAATTTTTTGTTTGGGTCTATATTTTGTTTAGGTCCTCAAAATTTACTTTTAGATCTCTGGATTTATTATAACAATCACAATAATGTCCAATTCAACTTCTCTTCAAGCTATCTCTATGTGAGTGACCATTTAGGCACCATACTATGCTGCCAATGATATTATGAACCATAAGCAATGAGCGGTGTTTAGCTACACATCATTACTACGCATGTATTAGGATTAGTCAGACAAGACTAAACCAACAAAAACCAGTATTACCATGTTATATAATCCTTTTGTTACAAATATTCAGATTGAACTAGAGGCATGGACACATCATCCTCGTTACATTCAATCTAAGTTCCATGATATCGAAGTAGATTAACAAGATACATATGAGCACATTATCATGTACTAACTCACATGAGCATGGTTATGCATTTCTGTAGTCACACTTTTCAAGAGGCCTTGGATATCACTCCCATTATATGGGAAGGACAATTTTGTTCTACATCACTCACAATGTGTAGCATGATTCTCATCACACCCAATCACTACCTTTATGGCAACCTTCTTCAATATCACATTGGGTACAGTTAAAGCATGATGATTCTCATATCACCATTATAGTGACTTCAGGTCAAAGGACGACAACACCACTGTCATGTTTGAGGGTCGATTATGACTATCATATAACTATCCTTTAACCACTTTCAAGGCAGGTCTATCGGGTACACTTGTTCTCTAAGAAGTACATATGTGTCTGACTTGGTATTCAATACCTATGACCCATGAGACATGATCATCAATCACCACACATACTAGTCTCAGATCCATTATTGTTGTCTAATCCTCAATAAAATTTGACAGGGGACATTTAAGAATATTGTTCTTGTCATCTATTAGGATCTCATGTTCAAGTCTCCCACTTGAAGTCCCATGGCTTTGAATCAATCATTCTAAGGACATTTATTATGTACATTAATATCACAATATTAAAAAGATTGAATTGTCTTTCTTATACAAATAAAAAATATAAATATCTCTATATCCATCATCTGATGATTACCATCTAGGACATATACATAATCTCATTCTCATTGAGATGCAACAAATCCATAACTCCTTTCAACTCTATTGTGTTTATTTAGGCATACCTCTTCCTCTTTTAGATTTTAAATGATACATGACATTTATGCAAATATGGTATACAAAAGGATGTGTATACATTAAGTATATGTAATGGTGCATATGTGAATTGTCCGTATGTATTTTCATAAATAAAGGGGGGTTACCTTCAACAAGGTGAATATGCAAACTACCTAATCACCATTTACTTGTTATGAAAGTTTGATTTTCATAACAAATATACAAAAGGTTTTAAAGGGTTGTGCGTTTATTGAATTATTATAATATTTTATAGACTTACATTGTCCAACCTCGAAACCATCTCCCAAGAAATGTTTACCCATCACGCAAGCCATTTTTTGTGCACTTTAAATGGTTCCAGGGTGGGGGATGATTTAGGCCCTAGCATAAAGTTTACGCTATTGGGGTGGGCCCAAAGTGGCCCTACATGGGGGTGGCTCCCTTGCTAATAAAAAAGCTAACATTGTCTATATACGTTATGGCTCTCTCTATGAAAAGTATATTAGGATCTAAAGCTAGCAAAAATTGTTAAATGAATTCAAAAGAAGCTAGCATGCAAATTTTGACCTAAGGAATAGCTTGAATGTGGGAAACAAGCTAGAAAAGATGATAATTTGAATTGAGAGTAAAAAATGGTCACTAAAATTGGTTTCTTGTGAAGATGGAGTGGATTGTGCCTGCATCAAGATTTCATCTTTCCCTTAAAGTGTATCACAGGTTCACTTATGCATTGAAACTTTCTAGTTGGAACCACTGTTCAAAATTTCGACAAAATTGTCGAAATTTCGGCCGAAATTTCTATTTCTGTGGCAATCAGACATCGAAATTGACTGAAGAAACTCTCGAAACAGGCAGATCGTCGATTTTTTTTCTACGTTTTCATATACTATGCACTACCTAGAGCATATTTTTTGCACAGTTTTGTGTTTTAAGCTTGTATATTGTGCTTGCAAACTATAATGACTCAATTCATTGATTTCAACATTGAAAATGAACATAAAAAATCCCTATCAAAATGCCCATCGAAACAGTTCAGGGTCATTCACTAAAAAATGATGAGACCCCACCTCCCACGTATCCAATATGAAATATTATTACATATTTGAGTAGATCTACACTAGTCGATCATTCTGGTAAAATTTCATAAATTAATTCATTTATTTTTCCGTCGAAACGCCAGGAACACATTTATTGAAATTTCTGTCGAAATTGTTGAAAATTCTATTTTTGTGGCCACCGAAACATCAAAATCGGAAATTTTCTTCCTTGGTTGCAACCCCCTTCCATAGTCACAAGTTCGGTATGCGATAATATTTGGAACATTTGGATCTAAGAAGCACAAACACTTCTTTACAACCCCTGTGTTAGTGTCGGGCACGTTTCAGACGCCAACACTTCTAAAATACGCCCTAAAACATTTTGGACATGACTGGGATGTACCCTATCCATTTTTGCATCCCAAACACGTATGGAGATGACCTCGAGACCTCTTGGACACATTATTGTAGCAGTTGTTTCTAGTTCCACTTATTTTGGTGTAAAGTCTAAATATACTATTATTACATAAGTATGTCTTGCATTGAGAAAATGTAACACAAAGTTGAGATTGAATGTAACTTGTAAACAATATCTCTTATATATAGTCAATATGTAAGATCTAAGATGATTTTTTTTGTTCCTTAGATCTGAGATGAATTAGATTTCATGAATCACATTTTGGCCTAATAAATTGATTAAGGAACTCATTTTGAATTCTATAGTGTTGTTATTATAAAAATGCAACACACTTCGTCGTCCACTTCATATTGTTTCTACCACACAATCAAACACACATTTTCATATTCATATATAATTATACATACATACATAATCAAAGATAATTTAATAATTCCATACATACTTAGATTGTAAGGACACATACATGTATTAAAGTTGTATATTTTTGTTGTGAGGCGTAGATTGGGTGGTCGGGCTCGGATAACCCCAATGAGGGGTCCTAGATTCGACTCCTAGTGAGAGCTTATCCTTTGTGCAGGCTGGCTAACTATGTGCTTTACCCATTTCCTGGGTGGGCGGAGCGTCCGAGGCCTGAAGGTTTTATGCATTCGGCGGATCTCAAAGTACCACATCTACGAGGCAGTTTCCTCCTAAGTAGCACGGACACGGACACGGACACGAATACGGACACGGACACGGACACGGGACATGGCAATTTTCAGAAATATAAGACACGGACACGGCGTTGGACACGGAAATATATATACATATATACATATATACATACATATATTTACATAAAAATATACAGTTAACGACAGATATATGTATATAATTTATATGTCAACACAACAAGCTCCATCATTCTTCACAACAAGCAGAAACAACGATCACCATGATATCCACTTTATATTTACATTTTGTATTTAAACCCACTATGCTGATGCTATAAAATTTAGCATACAAAATGATACATTAAAATCAAGAGGAAGAAGAGGGAAAGAGTTCCTAGAAAGGAAAGGAAGTTGCTTTCGATGGTTGCTCCAGGTGTTGGCAGCTCCTGCTGCAAATGGCTCACAAAAGGCTGCTGCTTATGGTGGCTTTAGCTCCTAGTGGTTGCTAATGCAAAGGCTGCTAGTAGCAGCTCCATCTCCTTATGGTGGCTGCTTGCAGCAACTTTAGGACCTAGCTGCTACTTGCAGCAACTGCTGCTAGAAGGGTTACGTTCTTTAAGGGAACAACAACAATTAGAGGGTGAGGCTTGTTGGTCACCTCTCGAGGGAAGGGATGAAGGTTTTGGCGAGGAGTTGGGGTTCGGTTGAGGAGTCTACGGGGTTGGGTCTTATTTTCTCTTTTCTTTTTAGTTAGATCTTATGTGGGTTGGGCTGGCCGTGTCCACTAAGCGTCCTAGATGTGTCCACGCCGTGTCCAACTTGCAAATAAAAAAAAATGAAACTGGACACGTTGGAGGAGTGTCCGCCGCGTGTCCAAGGCGTGTCCGGGTTGGACACGTGCTGGACACGGACACGGCAGCCTCCAGGAAGTGTCCGTGCTTCCTAGGATTCCTCGATGATGCAAAAAAGTTGTTTACTTTCCCCTCATTTAGTACAGTGTCCGTGTTCTATGTTTTCGAAACAAATTGTAGTCATGTTCTGTATCTGTGTCCGTCTTTAGAAATGTGTATGTGCTTCCTTGGATCGGACAAAATCTAGCATAAGTTAGGTAATTTAATTGGTAATAGGTCAGAGAAATTAGACACTACAATATTTACACAAAATTATGTGTGTAAAATATAGATACAAATCAATAGGTCAATTATATATATTCAAACACATGCTTTCCACGTAGATTCTTTACTCCTATATTCCAAAACATCAAGCCATATAGCATGTTCTCAACTTCTCATGCCCAATGCGGGGAAAATTTACATATTTTGAGACTAATTCACAAAAGTCGGGAAAAGTTGTGTAATTGGGAACAATCCAGATTTTTCTTGTGAAATTAAGACATAATTTCTGTTGTGTAAAAGTTTTTGCAAATAATTAAAAATTCGACGAACTATATAACGATGATCATTAAACGTTGGTCTTACTAAAGGACAAAACATTGCAACAGGAAGGGAAAAGGAAATTGTGTTCTTCATTTGCACCATTAACAACAATTGTCAGTATCCTGATAGAGGAGTAATCTTGGTCTCATGGCCTTATGTAGGTGGAATGAGATAAAGACAAAACTAGATAGTATCCATGATAGAGACACAACTAGATAAGTTTTATTACATGTTCAACATCATCTATTGTCCAAGTGTCTATGTCCAATATGTATCCAATATGAAGTTTTATAGAATAGCTATATGACAACATGCTACATGGGAGTGAATGTTGGGCAGTGGAGAGACAAAGACAAGCTCACAACGAGATGAATCTATCTGAAAATGTGTAAGTTGAGAAGGATGTGTTGGAAAACAAGGAAATATCACTTGAAAATGATTTTATCAAGAATAAAGTTGGGTGGGTGAGTATTGAGGACACATTGTGTGATCGTCATCTAAGATGATATTTACATGTGCAACCTAGAGCAAAAATTGTGCCTATTCGAGAAATTGTATTGTTTGAGAAATGTTATGGAGTCGAGCACACTTAAAATAAAAAGATCCAGTTGCCTAAATTAACGTGGGAAGAGCTTATAAAGAGATATTTTGACTCTTTACATCTTGATAAGGAATGATCCATAACATAGCTAATTGGAAAAGAAGGATCCATGCGGTCGGCCCCGACATGGTTGTGCTTAGGATTAGATTATGATGATGTCTTCTTAAGTTTACATGCTTATTTTGTTGCTATATTTTTGATAAAAACCCTACATACAACAATGGTTAATGTTCCCTATCACAAATGCCACTCCCCCCATCCCTACCCCGTACAAAGAAGAGAGTTGGTATTTCCACGTTAGAGACAAAGAAAAAGGAGGGAATTTGAGAGGAGAAAATGTAATGCCCTCAAGGTATTATAAGTTAGTTGCCTAATAATATGGGTTACAATCCAATTGAAATAATTATAGTTTAGCTTTGTAGTTATAGTTTGTGTTGTTTGTATTATTTTTTGCATTAAAATGTTCTTACTAATATATATGGAACAAATATATATTTTGTATAGTATATACAGTTTCTGACTTGTCTTTACAATTTGTGGTTTGTGGTTACACTCTATCCACTGGGAGTAACATAAGTTTGTTACCCATGTTGGCATTATATCTTTGCCATCTCTCTGTCTCCTATATATATTTATATATTTGTGTGTGTATATATGTGTGTGTGTATATATATATATATATATATATATATATATATATCGAGAGAGAGAGAGAGAGAGAGAGAGAGAGAGAGAGAGGCTAGAATACACTCGAATGTATTGGAGGCCGAATACACTCAAGTCATTTTCCATCATGCAACATCTATTTTGAAAATCTAAACCATTGATCTTCTTAGATATCTTATGAACATACTACATATAAAATTTGAGGTCATTTGGACACTTATAGGTAATGCATCTAAAGGAGACAAATTATGCAACTCAAATTAGTTTTATGCGCTGATTTTGTAGGTCATAAAAGAGTGATTTAGAAGAATCCAAATGAGCTCAAAACATTCATGTAGCATGTATTTGTCATAACAATGAATATCAACGGTTCGGATTTGTCAAAAAAACTGTCTAAATATGTGAACACCACTTGAGTGTATGGTGCAATCTGTACACTCGAGTGTATTCTAGCCTGACTCTCTCTCTCTCTCTCTCTCTCTCTCTAGAGAGAGAGAGAGAGAGAGAGTCAGACTACGCTAGAATCAATTCTAGCAAAGCCCAGGAAAAAACTCAACTGTTTAGTGTCTTGCATCGATCGATTGTAAAATCCAACTGTAGCATCCTAATCTTCACCTCGTGAAATGTCTATAAACTAATTACCAACTCATTGGAATATTTTTAGACAATCCATCTAGCATGCACGAAGTATGGCATTTGAATTACTTCCATGCTATTGATTTTGTGATGCACTATATAGGGGCTATATTTGTTCAAATGAGCTCAATTTTTCTGGTGGGACCTGTTCACCAATATAGGTCAACACTATCCATTTACTCTTCTCATCGAAATCTAGTTATGAAAATTATAAGCACAAGGAAAATCAATTCTATGCTGTAGCTTTATTCTGTATGCATATATATATAGACAGACGAACCAATGAACTGACCTAGGTATTAGTTGAGAGGGATGGTGATCTCATTACATGCTCTTACAGTTTCATCAATGGAGTGAGAGGGATGGTGATCTTATTACATGCTTTAACAGTTTGTTTAATGGAGTGAGAGGGATGGTGATCTTATTACATGCTTTTATATTTTGCTTAATGGAGTAAATGTTTATGTTTTAATTAAAAAAAGACTAATATAGCTTAGAAATTCTCCATGTGCCTTGAAGATTTTAATGATCAAATTCTTGAAAGAAATTAAATCACTTGTTAGATATTCATATTATTCTTATTGCTTGTTTACAGGGCAGCTAGAAAACTAATGAGGAAAAAACTGACAGAAGCAGTTGTAAACCGAAGAGATCTGAACTCAACAAGTCCTCCACAACCTGGCAAGATAAATCCAAATCCACGAAATCCAAGAAATGGTTCTGTTACTGATGAACCTCCAACACAAGCTTCTAAACCACTTCCATCTCCTACTACTGACACGAACACTCTTTCTCCTCCTGCTTCTAGCAAAAGTGAGTCTCCACGAAGCAAGCATCTTGCAGTATACATATTAGTTGCTAGCGGAGCTTGTATGGCACTACTTGTCATTGCATTCGTTCTTTATCATCGATTTAGTAAAGCTGTTTCTGTCAAGCCATGGGCAACTGGTTTGAGTGGGCAGCTACAGAGAGCATTTGTCACAGGTTGGAACACTGCTCACTATATCCACTTTTTGTATTGTAAATTTGCTTCTTCTTATGAGGACCTTGGATCTTGAACCTTTAGGTGTTCCTATGTTAAGACGACTGGAACTTCAAACCGCTTGTGAAGACTTTAGCAACATCATTGGTTCTTTCAAAGATTGTATTTTGTACAAAGGGACATTATCAAGCGGTGTTGAAATAGCAGTTACTTCCGCTATAGTCAAGTCTGCAAATGATTGGACAAAGCAAGCTCAAGCAGAATTTCGGAAGAAGGTAGTTTAGCCATTCTCCTGTTATCACGTTTTGATTACTGTTTGTAAAATGTGTATATGACAAGGTTTTCCCTTGCTGCCAGATAGAGATGCTATCCAAAGTGAACCATAAGAATTTTGTAAACCTTCTTGGATATTGTGAGGAATCTGTGCCTTTTACGAGGATGATGGTTTTTGAGTATGCACCTAATGGAACACTTTCTGATCACTTACACGGTGAGTACGTCATATTCATTTCCTTTTATTCCATTCATATACCTATTGAAACGTTCTGATTTTCTCATTCATGTAATCTATCATTTGTGCGAAATATAATTTTCAAGAACGGCATATAAACTGTATCATCTACTAAGCAGGCAAGCTGGGCCCATTCAGACTATTCAGAGAAAACACTTTTTGTCTGTTAATCATATTTTCTTTATCAGTAATCCCAATCATATTTGAATCTGTAGTAAATATGTGTGTGCACCAGTGAACAGTGCTCGAGTTCTTTAGCATAACCAACTACTATACAAATATCAACTTTTATCAATCTGCATGTAGGAACTATTATGATACATGATTATTAGATGACAACCTTCAGGTGCGTTTGTGAGAGTGCATTCAGCATCCAGACCATTTCCAAATGGTCGGTTTACCTAGTTATTATTTTTACAAATTCAGATTTTACTTTTGCTTCAACACCCCCTAGCTGTATGTCCAGTCTTCATTGTGCTAACTTTTGAGCATCAAATAGTAGTTAAGCTACGAATATTTCGTGTGCAGTCAAAGAGGCAGCAGACCTGAACTGGGCTTCACGGCTACGGATTGCAATGGGAATAGCATACTGTTTGGAGCATATGCACCAGCAGAATCCTCCTGTCATTCTTAGAAATATGGAGTCTTCATCAATCTACCTAACAGATGATTATGCAGCTAAAATATGGGACTTGGAATTATGGAGTGGGACACCCACCACCGACCCAGGTTCTGGTGCCTCTGGTCCTTTGACAGACCAAATACCCAGCCAAGCGAGTGTCATCTATCAATATGGTTTGATTCTGCTAGAAATAATTTCTGGAAGGCTTCCTTTTTGTGAGGAACATGTGGAACTTCAAAGCTGGGCGTCAGATTATTTATCAGGCTCAAAACCTATTAAAGAATTGATTGACCCAGAGCTTAAATCTTTCAGCGAGGATGATGCTCGCAGGATATGTGAAGTCATAAAATCTTGCATGAATCCTGATATAAATGAAAGGCCATCTATGAAGGAAATAGCAGGACAGTTGAGAGAAATTACTTCAGTCCTCCCAGAAGGAGCAACTCCAAAGCTGTCTCCACTGTGGTGGGCTGAATTGGAGATCATCACAACTGAGGTAAACTGAAAAATGTTGGGCAGGACTCTCAGACCCTGAAGTAGCCCAGTGTGTGCAAAGAGAAGGTCCAATGAAGACCTTCCTGCGTTGTTGCTATAATTTTGTTTGTATTTGATTTCGTAGTGGACCTGCGTTTTGTTTTGTGTAAAGGAGTGTCGAATGTATATTATTTTGAGTTTTTGACAAGCAGGTGCATGCAGTGTATTGGTGAAGATTGCATCTTGTTGATATATTCCCTAGTGGAAATATATTTGATTTCTCGTAAACGTTTTTACGTGCCAATAAAAAGAAGACGGAGTATGGTTGTTCTCTCGTTTTCTGGGTTGAGATTAAATCAAAGGCGAAAGAGGCCCTGAGTTTGAAGGTTATATTCTGGCTGTGTTTTGCGGTAGGTTTGTTTTCAGACCTCTAAGTTCTGTGTAAAAGTGTTCAACTATACCTTCTCAACACTCCGTCAGTTATGGTGTCTTATTCTTTCCTTCATTTCGCTTCAAATGATGCAATTGTGCCAAATTCAAAGGCCCATCTATACTGAGCCCTTGTCTCTATAAACGGAATTTGCTCTCTGAGCTTATAAATATAAACCATAGCACAACACTGTTGAGCGTGTGGGATTCCCAAACTCTTCGTCTTTCAATTCGTTGTCTTCCTTCCCTCCCTAATTCAACATAGTATAAGAGCTTCTGCAAGGTGACCACGATGCCTCACCGATCTTCTAGGGTTTCAAGGAAGAAATCCCGTGCAAGCATCCTTTCTTCTCCTTCCTATTCATGTTCGTCGTCTCGCAATCAGGAGGTATTCAAGCATACCTTGGTAGGAAATTCAGAAAAATTCCTTCCTCAACATATCTGCATCTTCGACATCTCCCACCCTCAATCTCTCTCTTCTCCAGCAATCAAGTGTGTGGATTCTATCCTTAGTTTTGAAACCCAACCTGACCCGGCCAACTAACCGGTTGGACCTCCACCCAGCAAGTTTTGCAGGTTGGGTGGGGCTAAAACCCATTTTTGACCAAGACTCCGAGTTGACTCAGTAACTCGGCCGGTTCAACCACTGACCCGGTGACTCAGCCCATGTGTCAAAGACTTGCTTGAGTTTTTTTGGTTTGATTTTTCCTTCCCTAAATGACCATTTGATTGATTTTAATGGCCTTTCATGCAACCCCAACTATTCCATACATTGATATATTCACTTAATTGTATTTTATCACTCGTTTTAAGTATTGCAAGACAATATGTTTGCTTCTTTATGAATAGATACTTAGTTTTGTGTGTTTGATGTTTCATAATTCATCATCTCATTGTTTCATACAGTAGTTTATGTATATATATATATATATATATATATATATATATAGACACACACACACACACACACACTTATATAGTAAATATGTATGAACTTACATATTATTGTAACATACATGAATATACACACATGTATATAATAACATTATGTATATGGTGTCATGATGACATCCCCGGGTCAACCGGGTCGACCCGGTGGTTGAACCAGAGACCCTTGGCCCATGAGCTTTTCTTGCTTGACCTCTGGCCCGGGTCTAAAAATCTTGATTCTATCTGCAAAGAGATTGTGATTCGTTCGGCTGCGGCGACCTCTCATCTCGTCTGTGATCTGAACGCGGCAAAACTTCTAAAGTCTTCTTCAATCTCCTCTAGTGATTTGTGATCTCATCTTGTCTGACTATCAAAGTCTTCTTGAGCCTACGTTTGGTGTTTACATCTCTTTGACAATGAATCCCCTCATCATCCTTTCTATCTTATCTGCTCTTTTAATCAGAATCGGAAATGTCTTCTTTAGCTATGTCCTCGTCTACTTCCTCGACTCCTCAAAGAAACATCTATCTATCCATATCTAGTGGGATTGAATGTCTCTAATTTCCTCTCTAATCTGAATAATTTTCTTTTGTGGGAATCGCAAGTCAAAACCCTAGTTGAATCTTGTTGTATCAAAGACTTTCTTGAAGGAATTGAAGCTCCACTGCCTCTTTGATACTCGATGCTGGTGCCATTCTATACATAAATCCAAGGCACAAAGTGTGGATGAGGACATACATGATTATGAAGGGATGGGTTTTAGGCTCACTAATAGAAGAGTTATGGGAGAAACAATCGACTGCAAAACTTCACATGAGGTATGGACTGTTCTAAATAAGAAATTTGTTGAATCGTTTCAGCCTCATGAGTTTGAATTAAAGTCTCAATTTAGGACATTTGCTGAAGGACTAGATTCTCTAGTTGATTACCTATGGAAGTTTAAATCCATATGTGACCAACTGAACGCCATTGGATACACTATAAATGATGACCAGGAGAAAGTTTTTACACAGTTAAAT
This sequence comes from Alisma plantago-aquatica, assembly GCA_963693085.1. Classification (NCBI taxonomy): domain Eukaryota; kingdom Viridiplantae; phylum Streptophyta; class Magnoliopsida; order Alismatales; family Alismataceae; genus Alisma; species Alisma plantago-aquatica. The sequence goes on from OY856409.1 coordinate 1,890,666,202, forward strand.
GGATGAGATAGTGTTGATTATGAAGGTTTTCTGGTATCCATGCTTAAACCACCTATTCCATCATATGTTGATCTTGTTTCCTCAGTGCAAGATTTTGAGAGAAGAAAGGCTAGAAGATCTAGTTCTAATCCTTCTCTTATTTTATACACAAATTAGTATGGGTCTGATTTTCAAGTGACTGATAATAGACAACATTTTTATAATCACAATAACTTTGATGGTAGAGGCAGATTCTCTAGTCGAGGGAGAAGGAGATATCAGAACAATAACTATGCTCAAGGGATCCTAAGCAACGGGTCGGCTCAGAACTCCACTCAATTCAGCTCTCAAGGACTTGGTTTCACTCAATCTGCTCAGCAAACATGTGGATATAATAATGAGTCACATAATTGTTTTAGTAGAGGATCCATGCTATGTCAAATTTGTGGAAAAAGAGGCCATGAGGCCTTGAAATGTTGCCATTAGATCAATAATTCCTTTGAGAGTCAGATTACTCCAAAAACTCTTGTTGACAACGCAAGTGCAACTCCGGCGGTACTAAGTATCAATGAAGTTGATCGAACTGAATGGCACCTTGACTTAGGTGCAGCTAACCATGTGGCTCAAAATTCAGGTAATCTATACAATCTAAGGATTTACAAAGGTCCCAATTGTATAATGATTGACAATGGGAATTTCCTGCCCATCTCTCATCTTGGAAATGGTTTACTGAACAAAATGACTTCTAGACCTCTTCAACAAGTACTAGTAGCGCTTGAGATTAAGAGAAACTTAATGTATGTTTCAAAATTAACCTCCTTATTTCCTTTCTATGTCATATTTTCTAATGATATGGTGATCATTAAGGACTTCTAGACACACCAAGTTGTAGCAAAGGGGAGATGTGATCGAGGAATGTATTTGTTTCCTACCACTCCATTTCAAGTCTCCTTTTCAACAAGATTCGATAAAGCCTCTGGAGAAATCTGACCTAAGAAAACTAGGAAATCCAAATAAAGATGTTCTTTAGCAACTCATGCAAACCAAACTTCTGATTACTATGTCCTAGTTCAATAGTCTTCCTAATAGTTGTGAGCTTATCAAAAGTAGATGTATACCTACCGTTAATAAGCACATAAGGTCCATAAGACCATTTCAAATTTTCCATTGTGATGTATGGGGAAAGGCTCAAGTGCCTTCATATCATAATTTGTTTTACTATGTAATGATAATTGATGACTATAGTCTTCTTAGTTGGACTTCTATTCAATACAAAAGTGATGTATGTTCTATTTTAGTTTCTTTCTATATTATGGTGTTGAATCAATTTTGAAATACTATCAAAATGGTAGAAAGTGATGGAGGTGGTGAGTTTGTCAATCATTCGTTACAAAAAGTTTCAGTGAAAAGGGGATTTTACATCAATTGTCATGTCATCATGATCCTGCTCAAAATGGCACTGTTGAACAAAAGCACATGCATGTAAAGGAATTAGGGGTTGCAATGATGTATGAAAAACATTTACAAAAGAGCTATTGGGTAGAAGATTTTTCTACATTTGTTTATCTGATAAATCGACTGCCAACTCCTATTATTGAAATGAAAACACTGTTCAAATTGCTCTTTGAAAATAAACATGCATATAGGCATCAAAAAGTTTTTGGAACCTTATGTTTTCCCTACTTAAGAGATTATACCCAAAATGAATTGGATCCACGTTCTTGACCTTGCATAATCATTGGGTTCAATTCACAACACAAGGGCTATAAGTGTCTTCATATTCAATTCAAGAAATTATATATCTTCAGACATGTTGTCTTTAACAAAGATGTTTTCCCTACAAGAGTAATGAACTAAATATGACTGTTCATGAAGACTTTGTTTCCTAATATGTCTTAGTTTACTAGTCTTTGTAATAGTTTTGAACTTAGAAAAAGTAGACATCTACCAATTGTTAACAAGCACATAAGGCCCACGATACCATTTCAAATTGTCCATTGTGATGTATGGGGAAAGGCTCATATGCCTTCATATCATAATTTTCTTTACTATGTAATGATAATTGATGACTATTTTCATCTTAGTTAGACTTCTATTAAATAAAAAAGTGATATTTGTTCCATTTAGTTCCTTTCTATTATATGGTGTTGGATCAATTTCGAAATACTATCAAAGTGGTACAAAGTGATGGAGGTGGCGAGTTTGTCAACCGGTCATTACAAAAATTTTTTTAGTGTAAAGGGGATTTTACATTGGTTGTCATGTCATCATGATCCTGCTCAAAATGGCACTTTTGAATGAAAGGACAGGCATGTAAAGGAATGTGGGCTTGCAATGATGTATGAAACACATTTACCAAAGAGATACTGAGTAGAAGCTTTTTCTACAATTGTTTATCTGACAAATCGACTTCCAACTCCTGTTCTTGAAATGAAAACATAGTTCAAATTGCTCTCTGAAAAGAAACTTGTACATACACATCTAAGAGTTTTTGGTACCTTATGTTTTCCGAACTTAAGAGATTATACCCAAGATAAATTGGATCCATGTTATTTACCTTTGTAGAATCATGGGCTACAATTCACAACACAGGGGATATAAGTGCCTTCATATTCAAACCAAGAAATTATATATCCTCAGACATGTTGTGTTTAAAGAAGATGTTTTTACATACAAGAGTAATGAACTGAATATGACTGTTTGTGAAGACTTTCTTCCCTACTCGATTTTCACTAATTTAATTGATTCTGATCCTACTAACCATCAAACTCAAAGTCATGTCCAAAGTCAAAGAACTTCTTCTACCTATATGCCTAACTCAGTGTGTGAACCAAATAATTCTGACAACACATAATGTATACATGATGTAATTCCTACCAATATCTTAGATAATAATGATTGCACTATTGAATTCTCACATTCTTATTCTACTCATACTCCATATATCAATAACAACACTATCAATCATGATACTACAATACAAGATTCACCTACATCAACTGATCCAGCACAATCCTTACTGATTCATCATGTGATGTCTCTTTAACGAGTTCCAATTGTGATAGTAATAATACAGATCTGAATATTACTGAGAATAGTTTGTATACTTTGGATCAACATCAACCTTCTGAGATTTATGGATCATCTTCACTTAGTAATACTGAATTTGTCAATACAAAAACTCGGTTCCTCTGTCTGCAACACATGAGACTACGACAGTAAACAATCAACATATAGTCACTAGAGGAAAGAGTGCCATCATTAAACCTAATAAAAAATACTCCCTTATTGTGAAGATGCATCTAGCCACTCCTAAACTTGTGAAAGAGGGCCTACATCATGATGGGCGAAGACAAGATATGCTTGAAGGACATTATCTATTTTACACAAAAATGAAACACATACTCTAGTTGATAGAGATCCAACCCTTAATGTAATTGGCTGCAAATGGGTGTTTAAGGAAAAATTCAAAGCTGATGGGAATCTTGAACGATTGAAGGCAAGACTTGTTGCGAAGGGTTTTCATCAGAAAATGAGAGTGGAGTATGTTGAAATTCAGTCTTTTTGTAAAGTCGCCCACTATAAAAGTTGTCACTTCTATTTCTATTTAAAAGAAATGGAGTATAAAATGGTTAGATATATGTAATGTCTTTCTGAATGGTAATATTGATATTGTGATGTACATGGAACAACTATCAAATTTTGTTGTTTCATTAAAGCGTACGCATGTATGTAAATTACACAAAGCTTTATATGGGCTGAAGCAAGCTCCCATATCCTGGTACAACCGTATTAGTCTATATATCCCCGAAATTGGGTTTCGCCTCTAGTAATGTTGAATCATATCTGTTTGTCTATATTCATGGTGATCACATTATCTATCTTTTTGTTTATGTTTATGATATCCTCATCACAATGAATTATGACTCTTTTGTGTCAAATATCATCAACATACTGGAATTTGAGTTTTCACTATGAAACATGGGTGATTTACATTACTTCTTAGGCATTGAAGTAGAATCAAATACACAAGGACTATTACTTTATCAATTGAAGTATTCTTAGGCATTACTCAATGAGAGAATACGATACATTGTAAGTGCAATGACCCATTTTCAAATTAGTCATCTAATTAGGTTTACTTGGATGATTGTATGCTTAAATAAGTTGATCATTGTTTAAAGCTTGATTAATGATGGTAGTTAAGTTTTAATGTTTTAAATATAACGAGAAGATTTGATCATATTTGATTCATATAATTAGGGTTAAGATTTAGAAACCCTAATCGGCCCAAATTAGTTTTTGATGACATATGAATACATAATTTGATAAGTATAGTGTATCACTATATGATTTTTAGTATTTATGTATAACTCTGATTTAATTGAAATTTGTATATTATTTGTATATCTTAAATTTTAGCACTATGAAAAAGTCTTCTTGTAAATTTCAGCTCCACCTTGATATTATGGTCATGTCTCAAGGAGAACAAATAATACGTCAATTTCACACAGTGACGGTGAAGATTTGGAGGGCTATGGAGTCCATGTGTCCTTCCCTTTTCTCCCTAAGAAAAAGTTGTATTGTGTGCACAGTCAATCAATATGATCAGTCTGATCGCATACGCTTACACTACCACTAGTCTTTGTTTAGAGTTCCAAAATTCAGCACAATAACTAATTGCTCGTGATCCAATTTTGTGTGTCTGCGACGCATTGGTGGAGATCATAGCCGTTGAGACACGTATGAGGATGTTATTCTCTTCTCTAAGAAGTACAAACACTAACATGGATAAGGACACGAGACATGGTGGTTTCATAAAATATTGGACACAAACACGATGATGGATAAGCAATTTTTTTATATTTCTTAAAATTAAACTATATATATTCACAAGAAACACAAAACAAGACAATTAGACAATGTTTTTTGATAAAACTAAAAAAAATGAATCCAATTGACAATTGCATAACCACAACATTGAAACAATGAAGTCGAATATTCATAAAAGGCCTTTCTATTTTTATGTCGAATACAATTACAAAAAAAGGCAATTTGATTTCCATTCATGTTCCATGTATAATATCCAAACATGACGGGAGATAAAGATAAAAAAGAAGAGGAGAGATCGGTAGATTAAATAAGAGAGATTGAAACATGAAAAGTTGGAATTCAACATCAAGATTTTAAGATGTATGATGGAACTCACATGAAATGTTGTGAAGAAACCCCAAGAGCTTAAGTTGTGTGTGTTTTGAAGTCTAAAAGAATCAAAAGACAAAAAGATTGGGGATTTCTATAAACAATAGAAATTTTTGCAGTTGTAGTAGCCTAATCTAAGAATGGACTTCACAAAATATCTTCTAATGATGTACTAAGTTGTTGAATTTTGGAATATTAGCCATTAGACATACATAGTATCTAACCTAGTAGTCAATACTCATTAATTGTAGATGTCATATTAATTATTAGACTATTCATAAGAAAATTATTTAGATACACAACAACAATTAATATAAATACACAACTGGATATTCAAGAAAGTGATAAACATAGAAACAATAATAGAACAAGGTAATAATGGATAAAGGTTGATAGTTTCCCTCAATTAATCAATTTCCCAGAAATAAAACAAGGCCCTGAGACCAAGAATAAATGAATGAGAGTCAATATTGAATAAAATCAAAAATAGAAAGATAGTTTTACTACTCTAAACATAGATATGTGATAAGAATATCAAGGATACAATTGTTTCCCTCTTGCGAATAGAGATGTATTGATCTATATAAGACATGTTGTTTGGTTGCGTAGATATGTGACTAGGAGTAGTGGAGAGGCAAGCATATTTTTTGTGGGTTGTATATGGGCCTGGCCGTGATTAGGTTGTGTCAAGGTTGTGTCCAAGCCGTGTCCACCTATAAAAAAAATGGCAGAGACATCTATATAAGAGTGTAATGCGTATTGAGGCATGTACACAGAGTACATGTGTCCAATACATTTAGGATATGAGTACAACACCCATTTTGAAGTGTTAGTTATTCCTAACCTCTTATGGTAGTAGACTCTCTTTAATCCATGTTGCTCCTATCCCTGTCATTCAGGAGGCTATCTCGACAATTTCCACTCCAATATCTTCTTCAAAAGGGACTAACTACTTGCATGCATTGTAAGAAAATAGGTCACAACAAGGCAACTTGTTGGAGTCTACATCCTAAGAAAGAAAAAAATATTTAAAAAAGTGTGCTCCTCAAAAAGTTTCTACAACCTCTACATCAACCTCATCTTCACCTGACTTTCACCAAATCTTGCATATGCTCCAACATATGTAATTTTCTGGTCAAACAGATGTAGCATCATCAATTTTTTTTAAATGAAAATTGTAAAGACTTTGATATATGGTATATGGACTCTAAGACGTCTAGACATATCACTCATGATGATACACTCCTTACATAATACATCCCTACTACTCTTATGGCCCCTTGTCACAATGTTAATGGAGTAGTTTTTCCCATTAAAGAGACTGGGACCCTTGACAATAAAGCAAAAAAAATCATTGTATCTTTTGTTCTACACATACCAGATATCACAATGAATTTATTATTTGTGTCATCAACATGTGATATGGGTTATAAAGTGGAATTTGTTTCCTCTTTATGAATTATACAAGATCTGATTACTAAGGAGGTCATTGTTCAGGCATATCAGAGGGCATATTTATATCAAGTTGATCAACTATCCATTCTAATATCTTCTTCAACTATTACAAACACTACTTCCACTTTGTCTTGAGTTTCCCTTTGGCATAGAAGTGGACCACATGATAGAGTCACATCTTAGAATTCTTCTTGATTCATGAGTCTTAGGTTAGATTTCAAATTTTGAATTAAGTCCTTATATTAGTTGCAAAACAGCAAAATAATTGCAACTACCTTTTTTGAACTCATTAAGTAAATTATGTTTCACATTATCATGAACATCTTGATATTTGGGATCCAACATCAACCAATTCTCCCAATAGTTTTTGATACTATGTAATTTTCATTGATGACTATTCAAGCTATACCTTTATATAGTTAATGAAGAATCACTCATAGTTGCCCTCAATATACTCCATTTCTACCAATTCGGTTGATACCCAATATTATAAGCATGTCAAGATTTTTAGATCTAAGAATACATGCGATTATACTTTTACATTCATGCGATCCATGTTACATGTCCATGGAACTCATGGGAAGACCTCTTGCCCACACACTCATAAGCAAAATGGTGTGGCAGAGAGGAAACATCATTATACTCTTGAAATAGATAGATCCTTTCTTTTTTATTCTTCTGCTCCTTGATCATGTTGGGTAGAGGTTGTTGTTGCAATTGTCCACATCATCAATAAGATGCAAACTCTTGTTTTGAGTGGCATTTCTCCTTTTTGGAGTTTTTTTTCCTCTAACTCCATATTACTCCTTTTTTAGAACTTTTGTGTCTACATTTTTTTTCCTTCTTCCTGGACATGAGAGAGACAAACTATCACCCAAGTCAATTCATTGTGCTTCTATTGGCTATACTCCAGAGCACAAGGGATAATATTGTATGACCCTCCTATTAGAAGTATGTTTACACTAGACATATCTCATTTATTGAAAACTTTCTTATTTTTCTCCTAAGACTCATGATTTAATATTTTATCCATAGATAGTCTTCTTCAAACACCTTCAAATGACACTCCCTTAGTTAGTTCGATTGAGTTGGTGCTTGAACAAGTATGGGTGCATGGTACACATGAAAGTCTCACAACTGCAAGTTCAAATTCTATATTGGAACTGTTGGAAATACCGACATAGAGTATAGCAACGGAAACAAAAATGTTATCTTTCCATTTTCTCATAACAACAAGACCGCATCAACTAAGAGCAGACTGTCTAAGATAGTTTCCTAATCACATACGAAATTGTCAATTACAATTATAATTAATATAACATATCAATTCCTTGCACCCAAAGTATCATGCAATTGAAACTAGTTCGAGAAACATCTAACTTTCATTCGGCCCAACCGAGCTGTCTCACCCAAGTGAGACACTTGTATCCCTCACTCAGACGGTTGTAACTTAGACAATTCGAACTCTGATCAACCTGACAACCTATAGGGTGGTCTCAACACTTGAGATGCTCGCTTGACTACCCAAACGACTATCTCACTCAGTGAGATGGTCGTTTGGAATACCAGTCAACCAATCTATTGATCTGTTATGTGAATTGAATACCTAAAAACTTTAGTAATCAATTCAGTCATCATTCAAGATAAACTCCTCTAATAGATGAGTTCCTATGTGTGTGACCGTATAGGTTCCATATCACGTTTGCATTGAATGTCCATTACTAGCTTATGATATCACAAGCAAGGAGTGGTGCATAGTTGCACATGAGTGCTACCCTAGTGAATGGAAAGTTGGAGAACAACTTCACCTACAATCTGTGTAAGGTGTTGCAGTGATTGTATAATCCATTTGTCTCTGATATCCAGGATGAACTCGAGGCATGGAATCATCATCTTCTCAACATTCAATCCATGTTCCTTGAACCAAGAGCAGTCTGTCTAAGATAATGTGACCTCAATATCATATATGGATTCACATGTGCATGCACATGAATTTCTATCTTGCTTATCAAGTGTCTAGGATATGAATCTCTAGTAGGAGGGACAAATCCCATATCTATCGCTCACAGTCTATCCCCATGTGTCAAAAATCACCCAATCATCACCTTTATGACAACCCATGTTTCAAGACTACATTTGATGATGTCAAAGCATACCCAATGACATGTGATGAGTGTAGTGATTTTAGGTATAAGAATCACAATCACCACCTTCACTATGAGAGATGACTATAACCTCCAATGATGGTTTTCATGTGTCACTCTCAAGGTGGGTCTATCTAATAGACTATTCTCTAACATGTATCTATGTGCTTGGTTTGATATTTCCATATCATGACTAATGAGATTTTGTCATCAACCAACCCACACTCTAGTCTTATGTGTTACTGGTGCCTATCTACCTTCCACAATAACAACTGACTAGGGACATAATAATGATGTACATACTCTTAACATACGCATGATCTCATCCTTCCAACTCACATACTTGAAGACTGACACGATTTTACCGTGCGTCAAACGCAAGTGCATGCGTCAATGTAGTATAGGTGCTTGTGAGGCCCAAGTCGAACTCAGGGACACTGAACTATTAGTAGACTACTACTAACTATTTGCGATCAGCTAAACCGATTAAAAGAGTTTGAGAGTTGTTGTAAAAATAAAAGAAAATAAAATAAAACAAAGCAATCAATTAAATGTTTAGTTTAATCAATTCAGGTGGAGATCTTTAGGATTGCGGTTTCACCGCATGTTTTCATTGTATGAATTTCTATATAATCATTCATGTTCATCTCTCAATCCGGGTAGTGGCCTGTAGTCAGAATTTCCCACTGTCGTGGTACAATTCACTACCTATGTCTAGGTCAGTTCCACCGTCGTAGTAACCTATACCCTAAACTAGGTGCATTAGAATCGACCTCTGGGTTTCCACCATTAACCTTACATCACCTTATTCAAGGGATTTGTTAATTAATGTGAATTTTGTCTCTTTTCAACCATTAATTCATCTTTCAAAGTAGTTAAAGGTATTAGATTATCATTATGGTGATCAAGCATAACAATATAATTGAGAAAACGAAAACATACTACGAATTTAAGAGATAAATGATGAATTACTATGATAAAAATGTCATACAATGTTTCCCCGTGCTACTCCCGGTCCTAAAGACAAAGGGGATTAGCCCTGCATGTTCATCTCAGAGCAAAACATGGTTGAGAAAAGGGGAAACATGGAGAAAAATGTGAATAAGTAATGAAACCCATGAACGGAGAAGATCCAAGTGTTCCTCGATATAGAATGCACGATCTACAACCTTTCGGCGGTGGAAAACGTCTTCTTCGGCTTCCAGAATGGCTGGGGCGTGCTTCTAGGCTCCGTTCTTCTCTCTACACCTTCTCGGGATGTGTGCAGTGGCTAATGACGTGATACCTGGCTCTTGGCCTCCATCATTAGGTGTAATCACCGAGTTAGGTTGCAAAAATATCACAGTCGTCAGATTTAGATCAATCTGAAACAAACTTGCATATGACGGTGTTGATACCATCGACACGAGCCGATGGTATCGACCCTGCACGATATCGTCAAGTTTTCTTTTCTTTTCTTCATTGCGCCTGATGCTGACTCGATACCATCGATGCGGGTCGATGGTATCGACACCCTTAGGCGTCAGTTTTATCCCCTTACCGTCGTTGAATCTTCTTATGTCGATAGTATCGAATTTATGGTCGATAGTATCGACTATCTACTCGCCAGCAACCTGATGGAATGTCACTACCATAGACTTCCAAGTCGATGGTATTGACTCTATGCTGCTCCTTGCGGCTGGCAACCTGTGGCTGTGTTGATAGTATCAACAGCTGTCGATGGTATCGACAGCTGCAAATATGCGTTTTTCCTAAAATTGCAACACAAAACCACATAAGTCGAAATAAAACATATTATTGTAATCATTTATGATCAAAACAATAAAATAAGAGAGAATTGATGCTGAGAAGGGTCATAGACTAAAGTAAGTGAATTATACAATATTAACCACCAAAATGACCAATAAACGCATAAAACACGAGTGAAACAAGTCTATAAATGCGACTCAAAATCATCGCATCAAACTCCCCTAAGCTTGAACATTGCTCGCCCTCTAGCAACTAAACTTTAGAATAGAATTGCGAGGGTCAACTAAAGAATAGATCGTCACAACAAACATCACCACGTGATCCCCGCCGGGCATTCACATACCGGCCCTCACTGACCACGAAATGATAATTACCCTAAAGGCGACAGTAATCATCCATAAAAGATATCTACCTCAAAAATAATGAACACTATCACATAAGGCAGTTAACATAATAACATTCTCCGGTCCAGACTCAGTGCATCTTGTGATCTTCTATTCTACGTTGCTCGCCCTAACTACCATCTACATGGAAGCAGTTCTCCTGGTATTAATGAGTGAGGAGAAAAATCACGGTAGCCTACCAATTCGAGCAACGGGTGGATGGAATGGATGGCTCGTGGAAGAAATGGAAGTATTATACAATTTTAACATGCACAAAGCAAAAATGACCTAAATGCTGCATATGCAAGTGTAAATGCCCTAATGCCTACATTTGGGTGGAATGATGCATGCACTATCATTCCATCTCAAGGTGAGATGGAATATCTAGGAAAACTACATCATGTACTTATTCTTCTTTAAAATGCAGGTGAGACTATGTTCCTTTCTCCCTCTCATTACTACTTGCTTCTCAATTCTCTTTTTTTTCTTCTTTTTTTTCTTTTCTTTTGTTTTGTTTTTTTCTTCAAAATCCTTATTTTCATAGCTGACAACAAAATGTTTGTTGGGCTCACTTAATGCTGCATAACTTATATATTTGAAGCATTCAGAAGGTATAGAACAAGTTCATCACCCTTAATGTTTCAGAAGACATAAGATGCATGATGTACGATATATGCACAAAAATGTGAATGCAGCTACAAAATGATAATTATGCAATTAAATGACATGAACCTAAGGATACTGTGCATGTATAACTAATCCATTTTTTTTAATTTTCATGCAAGATATGTGGAAATAGTTGCGATGCAAGACCTATCTACATGAGATGCAATCAAAAAGATTAAAACCGTAGTGTACTTCCAGTTCTTAAGGTGGAGTATGAAAACAATGGGGTGCATAGATCACAAGACTAATTGACTGAACCTTTGAAAATTATTATGTGTCCTTCCTTACTGACCTGTGTAGTAATTAAGAGGTTTTTCTCTCTTATTTCAAATTAAAGTCTCATTATCATTTGATCAGTTTAGGCTCGAACAACCAGTTCCGTCCACTTTTCATGAATCATGGGAATGTATAGTTGTGATTTTTTTGTTTTAGAGTTGACAAACCCAATCCTTTCCTTAAGCTATATGCTCAACATTGAACAACACAAGCGTGCAAAACACTAAAACATTTTAAATTTGCCCCTAATTCCCATATACAAGAAACGAGATGACACATGACTTACGACATCCACAATTACACTAGATAAAGTGTGGATCCTACAAACAAACTAAAAACTAAGAGAAATAAATGACAAAAGACAACAATAAAAACTAAAAACTAAAGGATAGAGCTGTTCCAACTCCCCCCCTAAGCTTGAATTCGACTATGGCCTCATAGTAAAAAACAACCTTAAAAGGTGGAACAGTGATACCGATCATTCTTCCAGAGGAGGCGGTTACTGCGGGGCCGTGGGTCCCAAGATGGGTACTGCCCCTGAAAGCTCAGATCATACTGGGGCATGGGCGGAGGTTGTGGATGCCCCCCAAAGTAATTCTGGCTCCAGTAATGATCGTAGAAGGGCAGCTGCTGCATCTCCATCCTATGCAACCTATCGTGGATGTGCTGTTGGTTGTCGAGGAGGAGGCGCTCATTTTCAAAAATAGCCCTCTGGTTATCAAGTAGCCAGTTCATCGTATCCTGAATACCAGCATATGAAGTTGTATGCTGTTGCTGTGTCTGATGAATCTCATGCAGCATTGTATACATCCCTTGCATAGAGTAGGCATCCTCTTCTGGATAAGAGGGTTGTGGTGGAGGAGGTTGCGAAGAAGAAGATACACCTGGATGCATGCGTGGACGCTTCCGGGGTGCCACTCGTGTGCGAAGAGGAGTGAAAGCCTCCTCTTCCTCTTCATGCTCATCGCCGTCATTGTCGTCATTCCCGTTGTCTTCATCCGAGCTCTCGATGGCGATGACAGGCCATCGGAAATGCTGAGCGCCCTCAATGTTGAAGACGGGGTCTGGAAGTGAACACTCTTGATATGCGTGATTAACATGGCAATGTGCATATGCCAGACCATCACGAAGTAGGATGAGGTTGGAGTGATGCAGATGCTGCAAGTTGACCTTGCTCCTGTTGGAGAGGGGAGTAAGCTGGGAGAAATTTAACCCAAGATAGTGGGCCAGCGGTGTGATGAGCCCTCCAAAGTGGATTGGAGCCTTCTGCGTACTCCTCTTGACAGCCAACACGCGCGTCAAGAAAAATGCGCCCCAATTACACTCTTCTCGCTTCAACAACTTGTGCAGGAAAAATAAGTCTGTCTCTTGAAACTTGCTGAGAGACAGATCACCACGAGAAAACAAGGTGGTGCAGAGCATGCAGTGAAGAATCCACACGAACGGATGCTTGAAATCCGCCACCGCCGCATTGTGGTAGCTCACGGATTTTCCAGGCGGTGCAGTCACTAGCTCAGTGAAAATAGCATCATAGTCCGTCCTGTTATCTGGCCTCCGGTACTGGTCTCGCTCATGATTCTAGTTGTAGATGGAATTGAACTGCCTGAGTGTGAGAGTATAATCATTGTTGTATAGCCAAAAAGAAACGCGCCCCTTGATCCACTCCCGATCAGTGGCGATAACGTCATTTGGCACGACACATATGTCCAGCGACGCCATGAACTCTGCTACTAGCTCCTTGTATGTCGGCTATTCACCAAAGAATGGCTAGCCGTCGGCGTGGAATTCCAGCTCATCGGGCCTCCTGCCCGTATACCTTACCTGCCCCTTGAGAACGTAGGCAAGATTGGCCTCGAACCCAAGATTGCGAATCATGTCCCGGTCTACGTAGCGGGTCGGCTCAATCTTGCGCTTCATCAGTTCCTCATAGACCTTCTGGACCTCCGCGAAAGGATGGACAATCTATGGGCATGGAATAGATGTAGTGGGTGGAGGGATGAACTCGGAGATCTCGATTGGTGTCGCGTGTGAAGAGGATGCTCCGGCGGTATGCACCATTATCACAGACGAAGAAGGAATAGAAGATGGAGCTCAGTGAAGGTCGGAGAAGACAATCTCTGCTTGGTGAAGAACGCGCTCCTTGGATGCTCGTAGCCGGGCTCCGATTGCTCAACAAGACGCACAACACAAGTGGAGGAGGAAAGCTCTGAAGGTGTGATGTCATATGATGACAATCCATCCCTTTTATAACTGTGGCCGACACTGCTGTGTGCCCGTCGATACCATCGACGCGAGTCGATGGTATCGACTCCTGTAGCATAATCTGTCTTCCGCTAGTATCGACGGTTGTCGATAGCCTGATTTGGGGGCCCAGATTGATGACGCGTCGATACCATCGATGGGTGTCGATGGTATCGACCCATCCCGCGGATCGACTCTCTTGATGCAACGATCGCCATTGATTTCCTCTCGCTGATCGTTGACATGTCGTGTCGATACCATTGACGCAAGTCGATAGTATTGACTCTTCTTAGGGCACATACCCTCGCGAGGCCCGGCCGCCGCTTTTTGCCTGTAACTGGGTCGATACCATCGACAGGCCCGTCGATGGTATCAACTTGACTGAGACAAATTCATCTAAATATCTCCAGAGATCTCATGAGTATCGACACCTATGTCAGTACTATCGACCCAGTTTTGGCGAGCAACCTGATGGTGGGTCGATACCATCGACGAGGCCGTTGATGGTATCAACACAGAGAGATTTTCACAGCCACCTACCTGTGCCCATATCGATACCATCGACTCAAGTTTCGATGGTATCAACCCTGCCTCAGTCCTGCACATTGAACAAATGATCAAGGTATCATTTTTACACTAAAAATAAAATAAAATCAAACTAAACTACAAAAGTGAACAAAACTAAACAAAACTACCGATGGCTGGGTTGCCTCCCAACAAGTGCCCTTATTTAACATCTTAGGCTAGATGAAATCAAGCTCTTCATGCATCCAGAAGAGCAATGAGTGTGACCTCATTCACTTTCCTTATGTAATCCTCACCGAAATACAACTTTAATCGTTGTCCATTAACCAAGAATGTTGTCTCGCCATCACGCACCATGATTGCGCCATGTGGCCGGGCCTCCTCTACAGTGAATGGCCCACTCCATCGGGATTTCAATTTCCCAGGATGCATTTTCAACCTGGAGTTGAACAAGGGTACACGATCTCCTTTATTGAGGACACACATCTGACTATGTCGATCGTGAATCAACTTTGTTCGCTCCTTGTAGATCCACGAGCTTTCATATGCATTCATCCTCAGCTCGTCAAGTTCATTCAGTTCAAGCAACCGTTTCTTTCATGCCTCATCATAGCTTAAATTTAGCCTCCTAAGCGCCTAGTGCGCCTTATGCTCCAATTCCACCGGCAAATGGCAGGCCGGACCGTAAGCCAACCTAAAAGGCGTAGTGCCTATAGGTGTCTTAAACGCTGTCCTGTATGCCCACAAAGCATCCGGTAGCAAGGTGCTCCAGTTATTTCTTGTGGAAGCCACAATGCGCTCCAAAATCTTCTTAATCTCCCGATTGGAGACTTCCACTTGCCCCTACGTCTGCGGGTGGTACGGGGTGCCAATGTTGTGCTTTACCCCGTATTTTCTCAACAGTGCCGCAAACTTTTGATTTCGGAAATGCATACCTCCATCACAAATAATCATTCTTGGTATACCAAACCTACAGAAAATGTATTCTTTGACAAACCTGCACACTACGGCAACATCATTAGTCCTAGTGGGTATTGCCTCTACCCACTTTGATACATAGTCAAAAGCTAATAGAATGTACATGTTAGAATTGGAGGACACAAAGGGTCCCATAAAATCGATACCCCACAGATCGAACACCTTGACCTCTTGAAATACATTGAGGGGCATCTCCTGTCTTTTTGAAATGTTACCTACCCGTTGGCAGGAATCACATTGCCGCACATAGTCATATGCGTCCCTGAACAAAGTAGGCCAGTAAAGGCCACTCTCAAGTACCTTGGCCGCAGTTCGAGAACTAGCATGGTGGCCACCTGTCGGTAGAGTATGGCAATGACGTAGGACACTTTCATATTCCACTTCCGGTACACACCTGCGCAACACACCATCCCTGCATTGCTTTAACAGAATAGGGTCATCCCAGAAATAATAACGCAAGGAATGGAAAATTTTCTTTTTCTCTTGGTATGTCCAATCATCCGGAATAATTTTGCAGGCAAGATAATTTACAATGTAAGAAAACCAAGGATCTTTAGATTTCACAGATAAAAGTTGCTCATCAGGAAATGTCTCGGTAATGGGTATATGCACGTCCTTCTCATCTACCCTTTCTAACCTAGACAAGTGGTCCGCAACCACATTTTCTATTCCTGCCTTCTCTTTGATTTCAATGTCAAATTCTTGTAACAGTAAGATCCACCTAATCAGTATAGGTTTGGCATCTTTCTTCTCCATCAAATACTTGATGGTGGCGTGGTCCGTCCATACCATGACTTTAGATCCAACAAGATATTGCCGAAATTTTTCAAAAGAAAAAACAACGGCGAGAAGCTCTTTTTCAGTTGTCGTGTAATTCAACTGTGCGTCATTCAAAGTTTTGGACGCATAGAAAATCACAGCGGGTTTATTTTCCACACATTGTCCTAAAACTGCCCCAACTATGAAGTCTTATGCATCACACATTAGTTTGAACGGCTTTGTCCAATCCGGTGTTTGCACGATCGGTACGGAAATCAATTTTTCTTTAAGCACATTAAAAGCATGTAAACATTTTTTGTTAAAATCAAACACAACATCCTTCTCCAGCAACTTAGATAATGGTTTGGTTATTTTGGAGAAATCTTTTATAAAGCGGCGATAAAAACCAGCGTGACCTAGAAAACTCCGTACCCCTTTAACCGAATTTGGTGGGGGAAATTTGGAAATAACTTCGATCTTCACCGGGTCTACCTCCAACCCTTTGCTAGACATGTTGTGTCCAAGCACAATCCCTTCGCTGACCATCATGTGGCATTTCTCCCAATTGAGGACCAAATGTGTGTCCTCACATCATTGCAAAACCTTGTCCAAATTGTATAAACATTCATCAAAGGACGCACCATAGATGGAGAAATCATCCATAAAAACCTCCAAATAACGTTCAACCATATCGGAAAAAATGGCAAGCATGCAACGCTGAAAGGTTGCTGGTGCGTTACACAGACCAAATGGCATACGGCGGTATGCAAATGTTCCGTAAGGACAAGTGAAGGTGGACTTCTCTTGGTCCTTCGAATCAATAGAAATCTGATTGTACCCCAAATAACCATCGAGAAAACAAAAATGAGATCGACCTGCTAATCGCTCTAAAATCTGATCAATGAATGGGAGAGCAAAATGATCCTTAAGTGTAGTAGCATTCAATCTATGGTAATCTATACATACACGCCATCCGGTTACCAGACGAGTCGTGACAGGTTCATTTAACAAATTATGTGTAACCGTAATTCCCCCCTTTTTAGGGACTACCTGTATAGGACTCACCCACATCGAGTCGGATATAGCATAGATGATACCTGAAGAAAGGAGCTTGATCACCTCCTTCTTGATGACCTCCATCATGCTCGGATTTAGTCAACGTTGTGGCTGAATTACCGGTTTGGCTCCCTCCTCAAGCCGGATCTTGTGCTGGCACAATGTAGGGGAGATCCCCTTGATGTCCACTACCGACCACTCGAATGCACCTCGGTGGTTGATGGAGCTTCCACTTATGTGGAAATGCGTGCACCACTAAAAATCCTAAAGATGGCAAGTCTTTAAGTTTAGCCTTGCTTATACTAGATAGAGAACTCCACCCACGTATGCTAAGACATGTGGAAGTCTTATCGTAGTATAGTTAAGGGTCGAATCCTCGAGACAACGGTCTTGTTGTTGCCAACAAGATGGAAAACGTTGGAATTTCACTTAATCACTCAATAGTCAGCATTTAGATCAAAAGGTTGATTTGGTTGTTTTTAAGCTAAGTGCAAATAAAGTAAAGAAAGCAAGTAAATCTAATGAATTAAACTATGATAAAAGATCACTAGGGTGTGACCGGTTTTTCACCACCACTACACATCGATCAACACATGTAAAGCAAAACTTAACCTGCAAAAAGAGTCCAGTCAGCTAGTATCCTTGTAGACTTAGCTTCCTTTCGGAGAACTAACTACGAGAAGTGCGGGAATGTTGCAACGCCAGCCATTCCCGAGCAAATGGTCACATTACTTTGCATCATTTCCCTCACAAAGCGTGTTCCTCGACTTATCAAGGTTGCACTTTCATACGTCAACTGATTCCATTTCATAGTATGAAAGTGCAACGGATGATAGTGAGTTTACTCCACTTCTTGAGATACACTTCTAGATACCGAAATAGATGCATGGTGAATACATGCACCAAGAACCAACATACAAACGAGTTTCGAATCTGATAGTACAAACGTAGACAATTCATACTAAGAGATAAAAGATAACACAAGTTGGAGATCAAGCAACATGCATTCATTAATCGTTTGATGTTGAACTGACAAAGATAAGAACTCTATATTACAACCTAAGGATTACATTTACATGTTATGAAAGCATGGGTAGTGGGGCTACTCCCCACACCCTAGTGAGAGAGACTACTCGCTCATGACTAGGACAAAGAAGGAGACAGGAAGAGAGAGAAAGAGCATCATCCCCATGAAGGAGATGGGAAGGTCAACCCCTTGGAGAGAGAGCAACGATCCACCAGTATTCCAAGGTTGCACGATGATGAGATCTTCCCTTCCCACCTTCTTTGGCGAAGAAGGAGAAAGTAGCTTCAAGATGGAGTATGGGCCTCAGACCGGCAGCCCCAGGGCGGAGGGTGGAAGTAGCAAGAGCTCTGGAATGATTGAGGCAGCCTTTGGGCGTCTGAAAAGAACTCCCCTTATGAGGACCCCTTTGGGTCATATTTATAGGTTTAAGTGGAGCCCAAACGGTCTTGAACCCGTTTGGGTGCTGGACTCGTTTGAGCACTGAACTCGTTTGGGCGCTGAACCCGTTTGGTTGTTGAACCCGTTTGGTTGCTGAACCCATTTGGTTGCTGAACCTGTTTGGGCGCTGAACCCGTTTGGTCGCTGAACCCGTTTAGGCGCTGAACTCGTTTGGGCACTGAACCCATTTGGGCGCTGAACTCGTTTGGGCACTGAACCCGTTTGGGCGCTGAACTCGTTTGGGCACTGAACTTGTTTGGGCACTGAACCCGTTTGGTTGCTGGACCCGTTTGGGCGCTGAACCCGTTTGGGCGCTGAACTTGTTTGGGCACTGAACTTGTTTGGGCACTGAACCCGTTTGGTTGCTGAACCCGTTTGGTTGCTGGACCCGTTTGGGCGCTGAACCCGTTTGGGCGCTGAACGGTCTTGTAATTTCATTTTTTTTGTATTTTTTCTGCAAGAATAAATAAGAAAAAGGTTAATCTATTGATGTGTCGGCAATAAGGTAAAGAGTTAATGATTCTATCTAATTTATTTAAGAAAGAGTATGAAAAACAAGGGAAAATCAATAAAATAACATCACAAAGTGAGAGGTTATCACCCCCCCTAACTTAGAGTCTAGCTTGTCCTCAAGTTAGATAGAGCTAAGGCATGCAGTGGCGAGGCGATTTTATTTAGTTAGGGTTTCCATATTTTTGTTTCAATTCTCAACCTGAGTTCTCCTCAAATCATATCGGATCTTATTGCTTGCCTTGACTCTTTCAGGTTTTTGAGGGATGCATGGGTCTCAAGTTCCTTCCGTATCTCGTAGCTTGCATTGGGACCACTTTTATTTTGTGCATGTTGTTGACTTTAATCAGCTTTATACCTCTCTGAAGAACCTATCGGTAGCTAGAGTGGGTATGAGGGTTGGCTAAAGGCTTAAAGTGTAACTCTCCATTTTTGTGGGAGAGGGCTTATCTATGCTTGTAGAGACTCACTACCAGGCACGACACATCTGCCTTCATGAGGGCAGCTGAATGTACCGGCCGGGTGAGCTCTTTATCAGCCTTTTCTTATATTTGGAGACCTTAGGATCCCACTACCGGGCACGACACATCTGCCTTCATGAGGACAGCTGAATGTACCGGCCGGGTGAGACCTTTATTGGCTCTTCTTATAAGTCCTTATGCATGGCACAACTCTCATGTTTTTATTCAACACTCTGGATTTTATTCAAAAAACTCACAGGCTTGGGATTCGGGGATTATTTTGGAATTATTTTGGGCGGCCAAGCCTCTTTTATTTGAAGAGAGAAAAGCTGTTCTTAGAGTTTTTCAACATGCACTTATTGTGTGGTCCTCTTGCAAGACTTCTTAATTCGGAAGTTGCCTGATACCCCTCTCGTCCTTGAGAGCTCGGCTTATTTCTACCTTAATATTGACTTGTGGAGATTCAGATATAGAAGTGAAACAAAAGCATAAAAACCGAAAGTGAAGGTGATTTATTAATTCACCATTACATGCCTATATGCTAATCTTATTATTGCCTTTTGAAGACAAATTGGATTCTAAGTTAGCTGAGGGTGTCCTTTCAAAAAGGAGTGTTATTTATTATGCACAAAATTTATTTTAACTGGGATAAAACTAAGACGAAAGGCTAAATGTGAAGATAAAAGGAAAAGAAAAGCGAGTTTTGTTCAGGAAAAAGATATGAAAGAGAGGGAGAGTAGAGGGAAAATTGTACCTCGCCCTTGTCAAATGCACTCCCCCCCTAACTTATCCTTCACTCTGTCCTCAGAGTGTCAGAGTGATAGGTTGAGAAGTATATTTGACAAGGGCATTTAGGCTTCTGTGAGTCCTTTATTTGCCCCATGGGTTCTGAGTAGATTGGCTGCAAACTTTCCACAGAGAGTGTGGTAATCCACGGCTGTCATATCCTCTACTGGTTTGTGAAGGGCCACGATGGTGTACATCCAGAAGAGGGCGTGGAAGCCACAGTCATTGGATTCACGAATTTGCTGGGGGCACTTGTGGCTGAAGGCCGGGGGTTTGAAGTGTTCTTTACTATAAGCCCGTGTGTGCTGGCTTAAGAGATCGTGTAGTTTTTCAGCACACTCTTTTGCTACTTCCTCCGTTGGCGTCCTTGGTGCCGTAGTATACTCTTTTTGGTCTGGATCATACTGACTGTCGGAACTGTTATAAATTGTTGTTGTTCCGTCGTGCAGGTTGGTTGCCAGTAACATCCAGTGCTCTTGATGAAGGAAAGGAAGCATGATGAATTTTAGACTTGTGTGTTGGAGGTAAGATATGAGTGCTGCCGGCGTTCCGAAATTCTACATGTAAGCAGATGCCATGTAGACCATGTGATGATTCCGGCCGAGTAAGTATTGATAAGCGGTCATCACAGTTACGGACATAGAACCTTTGATTTGTACGGTCTCTCGGAGGTTATTTGCCATAACCAAAATGTCTCCATCTAGAAAGATAAGATCCTCTTTTTCGACATGTAGTCTTGACATGATAAGCCGAAGCTCATTGTCGGAGAGAGTCTTGCAAGCCTCAAGATCAAAATTTGGAAAAGTTGGTTCAATGGCAGATAGGGGCACCATTTGTGATGGGGATCTCTTGATGGGTGCCCCAGTTAATAACTCTATGACACCCTTGTTAGGAGCTAGGTCAAAGTTGTAAGGGTCCCATTGACTGGTCTCGGGGACCGTGGCTGGTTGTTTTTCTTTCTCTAACTCCGCTAAAGTTTGTCTGTAAGGTTTCTTCTGCGGACGTTGGATTGCCGAAAAAAGGTAGCGAGGGATGTCATCTGGTGCCATTGTAGGATCGTTAAAGAACCGTCTATCGCAGATGAGTTCCATGGCATAACGCCCTCGCAGAGAGTGAAAATCTTCGTTGATGAGGTCTGTGAAAGGGACTTGTTGATTTAGCGCTAAAATGTGTCGAATGACATAAAAAGCGCTGTCCCCAGAGCCTTCAGTAGCTTGGACTTGTGGGTTGATTATCCAGAACCAGGGTTGGCTCCAACCCTGGTGGAGAGACGGGCATGCGGCCCAGATGAGTTTAAGAAGCCGGAAAGGGATGCATCTGGTCTCCCCGGCTTCAATTCCAACAAAGTTAATTATACCGAATTTTAGATCACTGGCGCAGAAATTGTACACCTTGGCGTCGCAGGCGACAATGTCCACAATCATAAGCAGCCAGTGACTAGAAACTTGGAAAGGGACGGTTATATATCTGGATTTTCTTGCGATCCCCCTGTGCAACCTCTTAATGGAAATGTGCTGTAGTTTTTTGTACAGTAAGCACAAACTCAGAGCGGGTGAGGCATTGAGAACTAGTTGCTGTCGCTTGGAGCTCCAGTAGATCTCGATAGAGTTGGCAAGGAGAGTACGGAAGATTTCCATCTTCACTGTTGACCGGGACCGAAGGATGGAACATAAATCTTCACATGTCAAGTTGTGCTTAGCCTTCGTGTTCTTGTATATAACATCCCCCCTTCTTTGGCATCATCTACTATAGTGTTTAGGATAAAGATATCTTGTGCGTCTAGGGTAGAGATGGCCGCCATGTCTAAATCGGGCATTTTGTGAGGTAGAGGTGGCGGCGGAGGTAACACTTGCATATTAGGGGCAGAAATCTGTTCAGGATCGTTCGTGTAATGTTGCAGATCTTCATCGTTGTCACACTCGGAAGGGGTATCTAGTTCTTCGTTTGTGTCTAGACATACTCATTCTGGTTCTTCATGATCAAGGGGAAAGGGCACCGAGGGTTCAAGGGTAGAGAGATGGTGAGGTGTGGAGACAGGTGGGTTGGTGCTGGCTCCCAGAATGCACTGTTCGAACTCGGCAAAAGTTGCTTCTTTTGCAGCCTCCACCAAAGATCCCAAGTCAGAATAGTTTAGGAACTGGTCCCCATAAGATATAGTAACGTGCTCATTGTGAGCAGGGGATTTGGGATCTTTATCACCGTCATGGTGATCCTGTTGTTGTTTTGGTTCTGTTCGTTGGCTGGGACCTTCCCCCGCATCATCTGGTTTATCAGAGTCATCACTTGAGGAGGTACTGTTATTGGAGTCAGCCGAAGAATCAGAATCTTCATCAGCATCGTCTTCATCTGCCGCTGATTTATCAGTTGTTTTCTTATGTGCTTTCTTCTTGCACAGACGATGTATGGATTGAAGCTCGTCGTATGCCACTTGCACGTGCTCGTGTGTTTCAAGCAGTGCTTCGTGGGTTTCTTTTAAATCAGAATAACGTGCTTCAGCCGAAAGGAGTCATGCGGTGAGGTCAGTGACTTGAGCTCTTAGTTGATTAAGCTCATTGTTTGAGGACTCCTCTTGGCGATTGTGTAGCTGTGTGAGGGTGATGTTGATGTCGTCCAAGCGCGTGCTGAAAGCTTGGTGTTGCTGCTTGAGCTCGTGGAGGGTCTCGGGCAGAGGTAAAGTCTGCGTTGAGATCCTCTCGACTTGCTGTGCCAACGCCGTATGCTGGCTTTGGACTCCAAGGACTAGCTCGGGCAAGGTTTTGTAGTGGCTATCGACGTGATCGACTTGCTTAGCCACTAAATCTTGTCGTTGTTGGATTGCTTGGAGGATGCTTGGCATGGCGCGGTTTTGCTCATCAATCTTGGCGACCTGTTTTGTTAAACCCTGCACACAAGAAAAAATAGAATTTAATATGTTAGAAGGTTCGGTGAGGAGGTTTCGGATGGTGTCAAATTGGCATCCGAATTCCTCACCGACGTTAGTAAAAGGGACCCCAGTAAAAGAAGGGTGGGGCGGCTGGGGTCGGGGTGGAATGGTGGTGGTAGTGTCGTGCGGAAGGGACACTATTGATGGTCCCGTGAACTGTGAGGTGACTGTGGAAGGGGTCACTAGCGGTGTCGGGGCGGCGGTGGAAGAGAAGGGTAGTGATATACCCGGAGAGAAAAGTGAGTCTGGTAAGGTTGATGGAAAGTCGGTGGAGGTGAAAGAAGTGAATTCTGGCATTGTAGCGAAAAATGGGATGCCCGAAGGGAAGAAAGATGCTGCGGATAAAGGTGGGAGAGTGGTTGATTGTGGAAAAATGGAGGATGGTGGGGTGGTGGTTGTTGGGATGGTGGATGGTGTAGTGGTGGTATCGAGATCAACATTTAGACTCATGATGAAAGAGTCTAGCGATGATGTTGGTATTTGTTCTTCTGGGAGGGAGGTTTCTGTTTCGGGGTGGGGTTTGGATGTTGGTGTCACTGACAGCTCGTGTTCCTTCAAAAGCCTACTAGAAGGTCGTTTTGCAGGAATTTTTGTTGGTTTTGCTGCCGGGGCGGTTATACTAAGCTCCGTATGTCCCGCTGGTGCTTGCTTTTCGGCGATTTTGACCGAAGACATGAGTTTTTCTATCTCGTTGTTGGAGAATAAGAGCTTGTCTTTGTCATAATCAGCAAGATCTGGTAGTGGGAGCAGCGTTTTGAAGGATTTTGCTATAGGACAGAAGACGTAGTGTAGCTTGCCATCCTTTTCTTTTATGATGAAGGAGTTCTTTAATGTTTGCTCGTTTGTAAGGATGTTGCCCGTTATTTGTTTGCATCTGGGTAGAAGTCTATCCATCTTAAGGTATTTGATAATTGATGTGATAAGACCACCCATGCATATTTCTTTCCCCAGGGCGTAAGCTGATAGTTTTTGAATTATAAGACGTCCAATGTTGACTGGTAATCCATTTAGGATGGACCAGATAACAAAGAGGTCTGATATGGTTACATTTCCACCTTCAGACCTGGGGAGGAGTGCGCCAGCAAGGATTTTGTGAAGTGTGTGCACTAGACCCGATTGAATGTTTGATGCTTTACATGTTTTTGCATCATAAATTGGTAGCCCCGTTAAAGATTTCCAGAAGTTGTGTTTGTTAAACTTGGAGTTGTCTGTGCCCACAACCTTGGCTTTCTTCAGTTGCTCTTGGTTATCTATAAAGATTTCATTCAGCATATTTTCAGTTATGACCACTTTGTTGTTGAAGATTCTGGTGGATATTCTACGGTCACCACCGTCCTGTGCTTTTTCCAAGGTATCCACTGCTTCTTTAGTGAAATAGGTGAAGAATTCCGTTGTAGGCTCGACGTATGAAGATTCGGCGATGAAGCAAAGTTGAGAGAGATTGGAATTGTCAAGCAAAGTGAGGATTCTATTGTAGATCCCCATCTTCATAAGTATGCTTGGACAAACGTACTTCGTCAGTTTTAGAGTTTGTTTAATGGATGGGAGGGTATGGATGTAAAGATTTCCTGGTGGTGGTGCGGTGGTGGTGATGGGGGGGAAAATAGGAACGGTAATGGTGGCAGGGGTGGTGGTGATGGTGGTGGTTGGTTGGATGGAGGATGGTGGGATGAAATTTTCCAGGATCTGTTCCCTTGCAGTGGCAGGGCGAACCTGTTTCCTTGCCCTCTTCTTTGGTTGTGGCGTTGAAGCGGTTGCTTGGGCCTTCCTTTTCCCCATGGGCTGTTTGGTAGGGGATTCTGCCTCCGGTGAAGGTTCATATTTTGAGGATTCGTCGGATGAGATATCTTCGACTTCCTCTTCAGATGGTTCTTCATCTAAGCAGCGGTTGATGCGTTTTATATCATGCAGGACATCGAGCAGGTTCACCTCTACTGGGACTTGTCTAGTCTTTTTCTAGTGGTCAACTGTTTGTTGAAGCTTCTCCCGTTCAGCTATTAATTCCTCTTTTGTCCAGAAAGGATCGTCGGCTGTTCCTGTTGGTTTCTTTGCAGGTGAGGCCATTCTGAAATTTTTGTCAAGAAAAATAAGAGTTAGAGTTCTGAAATTTGTAGTTAAATAAGTTTATTATAATAGAGCAGTATTATTAAGGTTTGGTTGAATCCAAACGGGTTGAAGACCGTTTGAGTCCAAACGGGCTGAAGACTCGTTTGGCACAAAACGGTTTGGAGACCGTTTGAGGCCAAACGGGTTGGAGACCGTTTGAGGCCAAACGGTCGTGCGTCCAAACGGGTTGAACACCGGTTTGGCATCAAACGGTTTGGAGACCGTTTGAGGCCAAACGGTCGTGCGTCCAAACGGGTTGAACACCCATTTGGCACCAAACGGTTTGGAGACCGTTTGAGGCCAAACGGTCCTGCATCCAAACGGGTGCAAGCCCGTTTGGCACCAAACGGTTTGGAGACCGTTTGAGGCCAAACGGTCCTGCGTCCAAACGGTTTGGAGACCGTTTGAGGCCAAACGGTCCTGCGTCCAAACGGGTGCAAGCCCGTTTGAAGCAGACCATCGGGAAAGCGGAGAGCCGGGCCGTTTGGCGGCGAGGGACGGCGGTAGGGAGGCCGGAGTATGCTCGTCGGCGGTGGTGATGACGACGGCGGTAGCGAGAACCGCAAAAGCCAATGGTGGAGACGGTGGCGTTATTCTACCTGTGGAGACGGTGGAAGAAGAAGATCTGGAGGAAAGCGGCGATGCGTGAGCAAAGAGCAGAGCTGCGTGTAGACGGCGGCGAAGCTTCAGACGGAGGCGAGAACGGCGGTGGGAGTCGGAGGCGTGCACGGGGAAGATGAGAATCAGCAGCAGAGCAGGAGTGGAACAGTGAAAGCGAGAAAATGGGATTCTAGAAGAGAGAAAGGAGGGTGCAGGGTGTTATTTATAGGATTGGGGGGGGCATCCTTACAAATTCCCGAAGTCAAACGGTTTTGAGACCCTTTGAACTCCAAACGAGTGCGAGATCGTTTGAACTCCAAACGGGTGCGAGACCGTTTGAACTCCAAATGGGTGCGAGACCGTTTGAACTCCAAACGGGTGCGAGACCATTTGAACTCCAAACGGGTGCGAGACCATTTGAACTCCAAATGGGTGCGTGACCCTTTGAACTCCAAACGGGTGCGAGACCGTTTGAACTCCAAACGGGTGCGAGACCGTTTGAACTTCAAACGGGTGCGAGACCGTTTGAACTCCAAACGGGTGCGAGACCGTTTGAACTCCAAAGGGGTGCAAGACCGTTTGAACTTCAGATGGGTGCGAGACCGTTTGAACTCCAAACGGGTGCGAGACCGTTTGAACTCCAAACGGGTGCAAGACCGTTTGAAGAGGTTTAGGGTTTTGAAGTTTTTGATTTTTATGTTTATTTTTGTTATGTGGATTTTTTTTGTGTGTTTTCATTTTGCTATTTTTATGTTTGTTTTGATTGTTCATAAGATAAATCTAAGGAGAAAGAGAGAGAAAAAAGAAATCCTGGGTTGCCTCCCAAGTAGCGCCTGGGTTTTACGTCGCTGGCTCGACGAAGCTGTAATAGAGTTATGCTGTTGGTGTAGCATTCTTGATTTCAATGGTTTGTATCGGCATTTTGTCTTCTGGAGTATAGTATCTTTTTAAACAGTGGTCGTTGACCGTCCTTTCTCCTCTGTTGGTGTCTAGAATAATGGCAGCTCCAGTTGGGTAGATATGTTTTATAGTGAAGGGCCCAGACCATTTTGTTCTGAGTTTTCCGGGAAATAACTTGAGCTTGGAGTTAAAAAGGAGCACTTTGTCGCCAATGGAGATATCCTTTCTCTTGAGATGACCATCATGCCACATTTTTGTTTGCTCTTTATAAATTCTGGCACTGTGATAGGCAGTCATTCTGAGCTCTTCTAACTCCTGCAACTGGAGTTGTCTTGTCTCTCCCGTGCTTTTAAGGTCGAAATTTAATTGTTTGATTGCCCACCATGCTTTATGTTCTAGCTCTACTGGCATATGACAGGACTTACCATACACCAAACGGAACAGGGTTGTTTCGATTGGTGTTTTATAAGCATTTCGGTATGCCCAAAGGGCATCAGGAAGTTTTGTGGACCAATCGGTGCAGTTTCTGTTCACCGTTTTTTCAAGAACCGCCTTCAATTGTCTATTGGATACTTCAACTTGCCCACTTGTTTGTGGGTGGTAAGGTGTTGCGACTTTGTGATTTACTCCGTACTTTTTCAAAAGAGCTTCGAAACTTCTTTGCAAAAAGTGGGTTCCACCATCTGATATAACTGATCTAGGGACTCCAAATCTTAGGAAAATGATGTCTTTGAACAACTTGATAACTGGCTTTGAATCACTGGATACAGTGGGAACAGCTTCGACCCATTTTGAGATGTAATCTACTACGACCAAGATATAAGAGAATCCATAAGAGGAAGGAAAAGGGCCCATGTAGTCTACCCCCCACACATCAAAGAGTTCGATTTCTTGCCACATTGTGAGGGGCATCTCGTCTCGTTTTGATATATTACTAGTGAATTGGCATTTGTTGCAGGCTTTCACAAAGTCGAAGGAATCTTTTGCTATAGTAGGCCAGAAGAAGCCAGATTGTAAAACTTTCAAAGCAGTTTTCTTGGCACTCATGTGCCCCCCCGTGGGTCCTGAATGGCAATGCTCAAGGATGGGGGTGATTTCTTCTTCCGGGAGGCAACGACGGAAAAGTCCGTCGGCACAGAGGTGGAATAAGTAAGGTTCATCCCAGTAATAATGTTTTATGTCATGGAGGAACTTCCTTTTGTCCTGGTAGGAGGCGGATGGGTGGATGATCCTTGTGGCAAGATAATTGACGATATCAGCATACCAAGAAAAACCATGAATGGCCTTCATAAGCTGATCATCAGGAAGAGAATCCCAGATAGGGATTTTATCTTCCTCTTCGACCTCAATCCGGCTGGGGTGGTCGGCCACAACATTCTCTATGCCACTCTTGTCTTTAATCTCTAAATCAAACTCCTGAAGCATTAATACCCATCTGATAAGTCGGGGTTTAGCATCTTGTTTTTGGATCAAGTATCGTATAGAAGAATGGTCAGTATATACTATGACTTTTGACCCTATTAGGTAAGATCGAAATTTTTCAAAAGCATAGATAACTGCCAGGAACTCTTTTTCGGTGGTAGTATAGTTCTTTTGTGCCTCATCAAGCGTCTTGGAGGCATAATATATGACATAGGGCTTTTTGTCGATCCTTTGTCCAAGGACTGCCCCTATAGCATAATCGCTAGCATCACACATAATTTCAAACGGCTGTGACCAGTCAGGAGCTCTTAGAATAGGGGCAGAGATAAGGGCATTCTTCAGAGTTGTGAAGCTATTAATGCATTCTTGATCAAATATAAAATCTGCTTCTTTGGTCAGCAGGTGAGTCATTGGCTTTGCTATCTTTGAAAATCTTTTATAAATCTTCTGTAGAATCCTGCATGACCAAGGAATTCCCTGACTCCTCTGATGTCTTTAGGTGGAGTTAGCTTTGAGATGACATCAACCTTTGCTTTATCCACTTCAATCCCTTTTTCACTTACTCGATGTCCTAGGACCACACCTTCAGTCACCATAAAGTGACATTTTTCCCAATTCAAGATCAGGTTGGTGTCCTCACATCTTTGTAAAACTCTTCCTAGATTGAGTAAACAATTATCGTAAGAATCTCCGTATACTGAGAAATCGTCCATGAATACCTCCATGACGGATTCTGTTAAACCGGAGAAGATAGCAGACATACATCGTTGGAAAGTGGCGGGTGCGTTACATAGCCCGAACGACATTCTTCTAAAGGCATATGTCCCAAAGGGACATGTGAAGGTGGTTTTTTCCTGGTCCTCCGGGTGTATGGGTATTTGGTAAAACCCGGAGTAACCGTCAAGGTAACAAAAATATTTTTGATGAGCTAGGCGTTCCAGGACTTCATCAAGGAAAGGTAAAGGGTAGTGGTCTTTCTTTGTGGCTTTGTTCAACTTTCTGTAATCTATACACATTCGCCATCCAGTTACAGTCCTGGTAGGCACTAGTTCATTTTTGTCATTTAGCACTACAGTAGTGCCCCCTTTTTTTGGAACAACCTGAACGGGACTGACCCACTGGGAGTCGGAAATAGGATAGATCATGCCATCTTTGAGTAATTTAAGGACCTCTAGACGCACTACTTCCTTTAGATTAGGATTCAATTTTCTTTGATGTTCTCTAGAGGGCTTGAATTCATCAATCATAGGAAGTCTATGCATACACAGGGCTGGATTTATACCTGTTAGGTCGGTTATCTTATATCCGATGACCTTTTTATGCTGCTTCAGCTCTTCCAGAAGCCTTTCTTCTTGATCTTCTGTAAGAGTAGAGCTGATGATGACAGGGCATAATTTCTCCTCATCTAAAAAGGCATGTTTAAGACCTGTAGGTAGAGTCTTCAATTCAGGGGCTTTTGGTGACTCAGCTACTTCTATAACAGTAACGGCCTTAAGTTCTTCAAAAGTAGCCTTTGGCGCTTCTTCAGCCTTTTCTAGATGTTGGAGACACTGTTGAACTAATTCATTCGCTGAGAATTCAACCTCTGGAATAATTAGAACATTTTCAAGTTCGTCAACTGGCTCGGAGATTTCCAACTGTGATATTTGCTGAATAGCATCAAGGAGGAAGACCTCCTCTCGGATGTTGGGCCCTTTCATACTATTAAGAACTCGGAATTGAATTTCTTCTTTTCCGAGCCTAAGAATGATGGTACCAGCTTCAACGTCGATGAGCGCTCTGGCGGTAGCTAGAAATGGTCTGCCAAAAATGATTGGATACCTTAGGTCTTCTTTAATGTTCATGACAACAAAGTCGCATGGTACGTAAGCATCCTTGCCTATCCTTACCGGGATGTCTTCAATGATCCCCAAAGGTGCGGTTATAGTGGAATCAGCCAATTGGATAGTCATTGCTGTAGGCAGCAATTCAGTGAAACCAAGACGTTTGCACATTGAGTAAGGCATAATAGATATGCTGGCCCTAAGGTCAGCTAGTCCCTTTTTAGAAGATGTGTTGCCAATGCAACATTGGATTCTGAAGGAGCCTGGGTCCTTCTTCTTTTTGGGCATCTTATTTAAGATGATGTCCGAAGTGGTCTGAGCAAGCTTAACAGTTTCCTTCTCCTCGGTGATGTACTTTCGTGATAGTAAGGTCTTGAGGTATTTCGCCCAGGATGGCACCTCAGAAAGAGCATCAAGGAGCGGGATATCAATGTATAGTTTCTTCATTGCCTATTTGAACTTTTGGAACCTAGTGTCCATCTTAGTTTCTCGTAGTCTTCCTGGGTACGGGATTCTTGGTTTATATTGCAAAACTTCAGGTTCTGTGGACACTTTATCTTTGCCCTTTGTGCTTTCTGAGGGCTTCTCCATTCCTTGTTGCGGACTTTCACTTGTCATAAGAACCGATGTGTCATCATTATCAAGATTGATCTTGGTGGTCTCATGAAAAATGCGTCCAGATCTGGTGGTGATGGCATTCAACTGCTCATGTCTGTTTTGTCCGTGCTTAGGATTCGATTCAGGCTGCCCAGCAAACGTACCTGCTGGGGGCTTTAATTGTGCGGCGATCTGAGCAAGTTGAGCTTCGACTGCTTTCTACTGAGCCTGCTGGTTAGCAAGCATAGTTTGCTGCGATTTTAACATCTGCCTGATCAAGGATATTTCATCTTCCGGTTGGGCAGGAGCATTTTTCGAAGGAATCGGTTGTTGTCCTTGCTGCGGTTGCTGCAGAGGCAGCATTAGCTGAGGTTGCTGGGTGTGTAGCTGTGGGTGAAGTGGGGGATGTGTATACTGATAATAAGCATTTTGATTCCTGGGGTAATTAGCCTTGGGGAAGTTGCTCCTGGGATTCCCTTGATTTTGGTTGAAATTGTTTGAGAATCCAGGTGGTAGTCTACTAGCAGATCCTCCTTGCGTTTGATGCTGAGGATTTGCAGTTCCACCAAGATTTCCATACTGAAACCCTGGATGATTCCTTGGCTGATTAGGGTTGTAGTAGACTTGCCCAGGGATGGAGTGAATAGAGTTAACTTGTTCCGATAGTTGCTCTTCCAACTGATCAATAGTGGGTTCATATGGTTGTGGTGGTGGATGCAGATCCATCATCACGTTATATAGCATACCGCAGGAAAGGGTCGGATGGTCAGAAGCATGACAAGCTTCACAGGATCCCGTGACGGCTTTGACTTGTTGGACTAGCGGAGTTTTCTTCTTATCGATCTCTCCGAGAGAAGTCTCGAGAGCTTTCTGTTTATGAACTATGGTCTTCAGGACTTTGGCTATTTCTTTCATCTCTATTGATTCTTCAGCTTTGAAAACTTTGAGAACACCTTTACTGACTGACCGCCCCCAGTTGGACTGGTTTTCAGCTCCGAGAGTAACAATCTTCCAGGCGTCCTCGTAATTTTTCCTCATGAAGTTTCCTCCAGAAGAGGAATCTAAAAACTGTTTAATATCATCGCTCACTCCCCGGTAGAAGGTTTCTATTAGTTGATTCTGGGAGATTCCATGATGAGGGCATTTACACAAAAGTTCTTTAAACCTTTCCCATGCCTCAGCAAGGGTTTCTCCAGGCAGCTGAGAGAAATGATTGATCTGCCCTCTGATCTCATAGGTCAGTGAGGGTGGAAAGAACTTCTCTAAGAACTTTTCCTCAAGAGGAGCCCAGGTGGTTATTATTGGTTCTCTGTCAAGTGAGTTATACCAACTCAAGGCCCTCCCAGATAGGGTGAAATGGAATAGATGAAGCATTATCGCATCATAAGCGACACCAGCTTGTGGAACTAGGCGGCACAGTGCCTTAAACCTTTTCAGATGATCCATGCAATCGTCTCCGGAACCTCCGGAGAAAGAGATACCTTGCATGATCTGGATCCACTGGGTCCGAATCTCGAAGTTTGGGATATTAATAATCGGAGGTGGGACCGGGTGGTTATCCTCATAGTTCTTTGGGACAGTGTAGTCCCTTAGTTGTTTGTTTCTTAATTCCAACTGAGCAGCTTGGGTTTCTGCCTCACTTTCAGCCCTGATGCAAGCTTTCTCTTCAACACGAATCTCTTCTTGGATTTGGGCACGAGTTTCAGCAACGAGTTGTGCCCTTTGAGCGGCGATGGCGGCGTTGACCCTCTCCATTACCAAAGCAGCCTGGCGTTGATCTTCAGCCATCTGCCTGGCCCTTTGGCGATTGAGTCGGATGCGGCGGTGGAAGCTTCTCTCTACCTTAGAGTCAAACTCTGGATCAGGGGAGAATCCGAGGTTATGCGCAAGTTGCATACACGATTTCTACCTGAGTAGAGAAAAACACCTTTAGAAAATGACAAAAATATAATAGTTTCAAGAAGATATAGAGTTATGGTGAAAGAAAGTGTAAAATCCTAACCAACTAGAAAGGTACTAAGCGAAATTACAACGTTCCGTTCTCCCCGGCAACAACGCCAATTTTTTTGATGGAGCTTCCACTTACGTGGAAATGCGTGCACCACTAAAAATCCTAAAGATGGCAAGTCTTTAAGTTTAGCCTTGCTTATACTAGATAGAGAACTCCACCCACGTATGCTAAGACACGTGGAAGTCTTATCGTAGTATAGTTAAGGGTCAAATCCTCGAGACAACGGTCTTGTTGTTGCCAACAAGATGGAAAACGTTGGAATTTCACTTCATCACTCAATAGTCAGCATTTAGATCAAAAGGTTGATTTGGTTGTTTTTAAGCTTAAGTGCAAATAAAGTAAAGAAAGCAAGTAAATCTAATGAATTAAACTATGATAAAAGATCACTAGGGTGTGACCAGTTTTTCACCACCACTACACATCGATCAACACATGTAAAGCAAAACTTAACCTGCAAAAAGAGTCCAGTCAGCTAGTATCCTCGTAGACTTAGCTTCCTTTCAGAGAACTAACTACGAGAAGTGCGGGAATGTTGCAACGCCAACCATTCCCGAGCAAATGGTCACATTACTTTGCATCATTTCCCTCGCAAAGCGTGTTCCTCGACTTATCAAGGTTGCACTTTCATACGTCAACTGATTCCATTTCATAGTATGAAAGTGCAACGGATGATAGTGAGTTTACTCCACTTCTTGAGATACACTTCTAGATACCGAAACAGATGCATGGTGAATACATGCACCAATAACCAACATACAAACGAGTTTCGAATCTGATAGTACAAACGTAGACAATTCATACTAAGAGATAAAAGTTAACACAAATTGGAGATCAAGCAACATGCATTCATTAATCGTTTGATGTCGAACTGACAAAGATAAGAACTCTATATTACAACCTAAGGATTACATTTACATGTTATGAAAGCATGGGTAGCGGGGCTACTCCCCGCACCCTAGTGAGAGAGACTACTCGCTCATGACTAGGACAAAGAAGAAGGCAGGAAGAGAGAGAAAGAGCATCATCCCCATGAAGGAGATGGGAAGGTCAACCCCTTGGAGAGAGAGCAACGATCCACCAGTCTTCCAAGGTTGCACGATGATGAGATCTTCCCTTCCCACCTTCTTTGGCGAAGAAGGAGAAAGTATCTTCAAGATGGAGTATGGGCCTCAGACTGGCAGCCCCAGGGCGGAGGGTGGAAGTAGCAAGAGCTCTGGAATGATTGAGGCAGCCTTTGGGCATCTGAAAAGAACTCCCCTTATGAGGACCCCTTTGGGTCATATTTATAGGTTTAAGTGGAGCCCAAACGGTCTTGAACCCGTTTGGGTGCTGGACTCGTTTGAGCACTGAACTCGTTTGGGCGCTGAACCCGTTTGGTTGCTGAACCCGTTTGGTTTTTGAACCCGTTTGGTTGCTGAACCTGTTTGGTTGCTGAACCTATTTGGGCGCTGAACCCGTTTGGTCGCTGAACCCGTTTGGGCACTGAACTCGTTTGGGCACTGAACCCGTTTGGGTGCTGAACCCGTTTGGGCGCTGAACTCGTTTGGGCACTGAACCCGTTTGGGTGCTAAACTCGTTTGGGCACTGAACTTGTTTGGGCACTGAACCCATTTGGTTGCTGAACCTATTTGGTTGCTGGACCCGTTTGGGCGCTGAACCCGTTTGGGCACTGAACTCGTTTGGTCACTGAACTTGTTTGGGCACTGAACCCGTTTGGTTGTTGAACCCGTTTGGTTGCTGGACCCGTTTGGGCGCTGAACCCGTTTGGGCGCTGAACGGTCTTGTAATTTCATTTTTTTTTGTATTTTTTCTGCAAGAATAAAGAAGAAAAAGGTTAATCTATTGATGTGTCGGCAATAAGGTAAAGAGTTAATGATTCTATCTAATTTATTTAAGAAAGAGTATGAAAAACAAGGGAAAATCAATAAAATAACATCACAAAGTGAGAGGTTATCAGTGGTTCTTCAGTACGATCAACAATTGATCTTCCTCCTCGGCACTCAGATATGCCGAAATGATCACTGACAGCTTCTCACCCTCATCTAGAAATGCATATTTCAAGTGCGGTGGCAATGGCTTCAATTTTAAATCTAGTGGGCTAATCAAGGATGACTGAAGCGGTGGTGGAAGTTCTCCAAGGTCTTCATAGTACCTAGCATAAAAGCATGGAAGCACCTGAAGTATCTTGGTGCACTCTTGTAATGACTTGCTTCTCATCCA
The DNA here is from genome assembly GCA_963693085.1 of Alisma plantago-aquatica. NCBI lineage: Eukaryota > Viridiplantae > Streptophyta > Magnoliopsida > Alismatales > Alismataceae > Alisma > Alisma plantago-aquatica. The sequence goes on from OY856409.1 coordinate 1,890,701,439, forward strand.
ATCATGTGTTATATTAACCAGACAGGCTTCAAGCGACAGTTCTGGATATGCATTGAAAACAGAACTTGCTATGGCCTCCTCTTCAGTAGAGGGAGGGATGTCCTCCTCTTCATCATTGGGAAAACCCACAGCCTTGCTAAGAGACACAACTTTAGTCTGCTCCATGATGTCTACAGCCAGTGTCCCCTTCTCCACTTTAGTCATTACATGATCCATATCTAAAAATGGCTTCCCTAGACATAAAGAGATATTCTGATCAAAGTGCTTCATCACGCAACATTGCTCCTTAGCTTTTGATTTCGTGGTGCTGGAAGGCATGACCATCTCAAACCGATCGTCAGCGATACCCAAGGTCAACCGACCTCTTCCCATCTCAAGTATCATGTCAGTAGTGGCTTGGAAGGGTCGTCCAAGGAGTAACTCATTACCCTGTTCATCTTGCATTTCCATTACAACAAAGTCTGCTGGAAATACAAACCGATCAACTTTCACCAACACATCTTCACAAATACCATACGACTTCACCACCAAATTATCTGCCAACTGTATTGTCATATTGATTGGCCTTGATTCTTTCAATCCCAATTTCTTGAACGTAGAGAGAGGCATCAAGTTTATGCTTGCCCCTGAATCACATAGTGCTTCGCCAAATTTCACTTTCCCAATATAGCATGAAATATTGAAGCAGCCCAGATCCTTCCTTTTAGGTGGCAATGTGCCCATGATGAAAGCACTCACCTGCTCCTTGAGAACCACAACCTCAGTGTCGGGGATCTTCCTCTTCTTTGTAATGATGTCTTTCAGAAATTTCCCGTAGGAGGGAATTTGCTCTATTGCCTCTAATAGTGGAATGTTGACAGAAAGTTTTCTAAAGCTGTCCAGAAACTTCTTGAACTGGGCGTCCACTTTCTTTGCTTTCACGCTATTTGGATACGGGACCGGGACAGCCTGCACCCTTTGATGCGGCGGCACATATGGCATCCTCTTCTGTGTCTCCTCCTCAACAATCACTGGTTCTGCTGTGACATCCTCTGCTATATCCTCAACCGGCTCTGTGGTTGGAATCAGAACCTCCTCTGTGGCCTCACCTATGATTTTTGACTGGGGTTTGCTTGGTTCATCGGCCCTGGGGTTTAAAATCTTCTTGCCACTCCGTAGCAAGATTGCCTTCGCCTGCTGGTTTCCTCTTAGAATGTTTGTATTCCCTGGAAAGCCTTGCTGCGCTGGCTTCTTCAAGTTTTCTATCTCAGCTGCCATCTGTGCCAATGATGTTTCTATAGTCCTCATCTGAGCCCCGTGACTTTGTAAGGTCTGCCCAAATTGGTTCATGAATTCCCCTTGTTGCTTGATCTGCTGACCAAACATGCTCATTAGTTCTTGATTTTGCTTGATCACTTGGTTGAGCAACTCCGTGCTCTTATCCTCTGTTACCGGTTGGGGTTTTGTGTCGGGGTCCTGCAATAAATTATTTGGATCCTTCCAGGAAAATTTCTTATCTTTCCTCCATGAATAATCGTTGTTTCTGTACCCCTGCTACTGGCGCATGAATTTGACTTGAGCTTCATCCTCAGATTTGGTATCTTCTTTTGCAAGTAGTTTCTTGGCGAGAAGGTCCATCTTCTCATTTAGCTCTTTGATGGCCTTTGACTCCCCTGTAGCTCGAACATGCTCTACGGTGTCTCTGTCGCCCCAAGATTGCTTCTTGGCCATATTTTTCAGAATTTCCCAACACCTTGTGTCTGTGTTGTTTAAGAAGAACCCTGAACCTGTGGAATCTATGTTACTTCTATCATGCTCGGAAAGAGCAAAATAGAAGATTTTGACCTGCGTCTCCTTGTCAAGCCCATGATGCGGGCACCTCCTGAGCATGATCTGAAACCGTTCCCCGGTCTTAGAGTAAGTTTCTCCTGCCTTCTGGCTGAAATTATAGATTTTCCTGATCATATCTTTTGTCTTCTCTGGTGGGAAGAACCTTTGAAAGAATACTTCCACTATGTGGTTCCATGGTTCCACATACTCATCGTCAATATTATGCAACCATTCTCGTGCATTTCCCGCCAGGGAGCTCGAAAACAACTTCAGGTACAGTGTCTCCTGCGGGAACCTGTCTATCTTGATCATGTTGCAGTTCTCCACGAACTGGCTAATGTGAGTCACCGAGTCTTCATTTTTTAGCCCATGAAATGCATTAGACTTGACCAGATTGATTAATACATGATCAATCTTATAAGTTGGAATGTTGATCGCCTGCTTCTTTATTGGCCCTTTTGAAGCAGATGAGGAAGAAGCCTTTATCTTCTCCCATATCGTCTTCTCTTCTTCCATGGCTTCTTGTTCTGAGTCAGAATCTATTTCTTCTGAATGGTGTTGATTGTAATCCTCCTCATCGTCTGGTCCCGACAATGGAACCTCTGGTGCTTGTTGCGTGTAGTTGTTGCTATGCGTCCACACCATGCACATTACCTGCAAAATGATAATTTCCATTCAGTACCGTGCTAGACGATTACAAAATGTGAACAATAGACTATGAATTTTAGAAATGATTACAAAATAATAAAAATAAAAGGTGGCCTAGAATGGTCGCTCGCAGCACTCGTAGTGCTGACAATTGCCGTGTCTCCGACAATGGCGCTAAAAACTTGACACGATTTTACCGTGCGTCGAACGTAAGTGCACGCTTCAATGTAGTATAGGCCCTTGTGAGGCCCAAGTCGAACTCAGGGACACTGAACTATCGGTAGACTACTACTAACTATTTGCGATCAGCTAAACCAATTAAAAAAGTTTGAGATTTGTTGTAAAAATAAAAGAAAAGAAAATAAAACAAAGCAATCAATTAAATGTTTAGTTTAATCAATTCGGGTGGAGATCTTTAGGATTGCGGTTTCACCGCAGGTTTTCATTGTATGAATTTCTATATAATAACTCATGTTCATCTCTCAATCTGGGTAGTGGCCTATAGTCATAATTGCCCACTGTTATGGTACAATTCACTACCTATGTCTAGGTCGGTTCCACCGTCGTAGTAACCTATACCCTAAACTAGGTGCATTAGAATCGACCTCTGGGTTTCCACCATTAATCTTACATCACCTTGTTCAAGGGATTTGTTAATTAATGTGAATTTCGTCTCTTTTCAACCATTAATTCTTCTTTCAAAGTAATTAAAGGTATTAGATTATCATTATGGTGATCAAGCATAACAATATAATTGAGAAAACGAAATCATACCACGAATTTAAGAGATAAATGATGAATTACTATGATAAAAATGTCATACAATGTTTCCCCGGGCTACTCCGGGTCCTAAAGACAAAAGGGATTAGCCCCGCATGTTCATCTCCGAGAAAAACATGGTTGAGAAAAGGGGAAACATGGAGAAAAACGTGAATAAGTAATGAAACCCCTGAACAGAGAAGATCCAAGCATTCCTCGGTGTAGAATGCACGATCTACAGCCTTTCGGCGGTGGAAAATGTCTTCTTTGGCTTCCGGAATGGCTGGGGCGTGCTTCTAGGCTCCGTTCTTCTCTCCACACCTTCTCGGGACGTGTGCAGTGGCTAATGACGTGATACCTGGCTCTTGGCCGCCGTCATTAGGTATAATCACCGAGTTAGGTTGCAAAAATATCACAACCGTCGGATTTAGATCAATCTGAAACAAACTTGCATCTGACGGTGTCGATACCATCAACGCGAGTCGATGGTATCGACCCTGCACGATATCGTTAAGTTTTCTTTTCTTTTCTTCATTGCGCATGATGCTGACTCGATACCATCGACGCGGGTCAATGGTATCGATACCCTTAGGCGTCAGTTTTATCCCCTTACCGTTGATGAATCTTCTTATGTCGATAGTATCAACTTTATGGTCGATAGTATCGACTATCTACTCGCTAGAAACCTGATGGAATGTCACTACCATCGACTTCCATGTCGATGGTATCAACTCTGTACTGCTCCTTGCGGCTGGAAACCTGTGCCTGTGTCGATAGTATCGACAGCTGTCGATGGTATCGACAGCTGCATATATGCGTTTTTCCTGAAATTGCAACACAAAACCACATAAGCCGAAATAAAACATATTATTGTAATCATTTATGCTCAAAACAATAAAATAAGAGAGAATTGACGCTGAGAAGGTTCATAGAGTAAAGTACGTGAATTATGCAATATTAACCACCAAAATGACCAATAAACACAGAAAACATGAGTGAAACAAGTCTATAAATGCGACTCAAAATCATCGCATCAAAGACATACATCATTGAGTATTGTCATTCTTTAGACATTCATAATATTTCCTCATTATCTCATATACTGAGTGAAACAAAATGAATTGGAAGCTTGACTTTATTGGTATTAATCAAATCCTTTATGTCTATGTCATTTCAATCATCACATGATTTTCTCTGTGGGCATATCTTACCAACAATAACCTGACGAGGTGTTCTCACCTATTGACATCTGCTCTTGAGAAACACCTTTTCATCCTAATAGTCACATTGTGATACCAACCACGCATGTCTCCCTCATGTTCCCACTCTTATGGATACTTTGGGTCCTAGGCACTCTACACACAATACACAATCCAAACAAAGGTATGAATATTACAATGATAGTGAGACTTTTCATCATATTACTATCAAGTTTGCAACTTTTATGATTACTTTAAATGCAAATGTGAGATATATATGTATCAACAAGTAGTAAGTCCTCAAAAATGGCAACATGCCATGTTTGAGGATTCTTAGGCTTTTAAGAAGACATGTACATGGGAGTTTGTTCCTTTGACCTCCATAATAGAATCAAATAGTTGTAAACGGATATATAAAATCAAGTGATGTCTGGATGGAGCAACTGACTAATATATGGCCCATCTTGTTGCTCATGGATTTTCATAAGATCATGGCAAGATTCTAAAGAAAATTTTACCCATGTTTCTCATATGATTATTGTGACGCCTCATTCCACACAAAGTGAGATCACTCAAAACAAAATGTGGAATTAAAGCTTAATGAACCAGGTTACCATAAAACACAAGAAATCAAAATTGTTTGCACATAAGAATAAAAATTGGATCTTGTCACATCTGTGTCAACAAAAGCCATATGTATATATAACAACTATTAAAAGATTGTTCCATAGCATCGTTCACTATCTCACTAGCTTTAACATGTACATATGGTAACATGTTCGTATACATACACACCATATATTACAACAAAGGCATATAGCCAAAATGTATTCTTAATATACAACATCTACAAAACTCCTCAAGGACTTGAAAGTATAGGTACAACACATAGGAATCTACTACAAAACACAAGAAACTTATCCAACCTTTACTTAGCTACTACTTCTCTTGCTGCTCAGCCTCAACAACACGATCTCTACCTCTACATGCTCGACCACCTAAAATATGTGGAAACCCATGGGGTGAGACCAAATGTCCAAACGAGAGATATGACTCTCCACCCACATCTATTAAAAGCACAAGTAGATAACATACTTAACATGTTGAGCAGAATCAACTAAAAGATATGTATCCAATAGATTAAGCAGATTAAATATACTAGGAAGTTATCACTGAGAAGTAGAACAATTAAAACTATAAGAAGGAATATAAAAAACATGTATAATAGTTGACTTCTCTTACCACATTATAATTCAAGAAATTATTACAAGGATAAGGCAAAGGTGTCATCCAATGTTATTCATATTTTACCCTAAGCAAATACACTACACAGCTATGTTACGTCTTGTATTATGCCCTGAGGAGATTAGGTATACCACTCATGCTCCAACTAACCACTGCTAAGTCAAAATCAGTACCATACAAGATCTAGGAGGAGCTCGACTCTTATGATCTCTCCACACCCTCAGTTAGTCCAAGTCCACCGTAGTGACATATACAGTCCAACCACAAAACAACCTACTATGACTTGGTCTATTGGCACAACACTAGTGAAACTAAGTTATGACCGCAGTCACACTCCTGTCAATGTATAACTGCAACCATCATCAAAACATCTAATATATAAACACTTCATCACATCTTTGAGATACGACCTCAACCATTCTCCTGCTAGGGTATGACCGCAACCAATCCTATAAAATGCATATACAGAACAATATACGACTCTGAGCTTCCAGTAAGGGAGAACCTACTTCACCATCCAACAAGTACTGATGCTAAAGATGGATCTATGGCGCATGTCAACTACATGATTATGATTTCACTTGATTAGTTAGTCCAATTGGGCATCTTTTAACATCAATCAAGTTACAACATATAAATCCTAAATAAACTCTACAGAGATAAGGGCATAATACAACCTCATAAGATATAAGACGTATAAGGTGTGAAATTGTCACATCACCACATGATACTTGTAGAACTACCATTCACAAGGCCAACATCAATGTCACATCACTATTGGATGTTGATCCCTTAATCACATCACTTGAGGATAACATCTCACTCTAGGCATTAAGCCTCTGCCAGGTCATAAGACTCATCACATCATATATCTTTGTGTCTCATCATTATCTCAACATGCCTCATAATGCCCATAACCATCACCATAACATTCCCAAGCTATGACATTCATTCAACCTGCAAGGTTAGAATCACACAAGTTGGAGAGAGAAAGATGTAATCACATGCCATTCATCTAATGAACTCAACAAGCATAACATGCCCTAGAATTAGGACTAGGGTTTCAAGTACATAGCCGATTAGGGTTTCATAACATTATTCAATCACCAAACCCTAATCTCATAACCTCCCACTTTCTTGGAGTATAATAGGATTAGCACATCATCATTAACTTGGTTAATCAACTATCCAAAAAGTAGTAGGTATATACCAATATTTACATGTACATATGTAACAACTTTACAACCTCTCACATATGTTGAGACAATGTACCCTTGTGAATGTATCAACCATCCTTTAAAAATGTGTCACGACCACTCTCAAAATAGGTGCCTAGACCATAAGCCAACCATGTGTCTCAACCAACACAAAAGCATGAGTTCCAACCATGAACAAACATGTGTCTCGACCCCCCTAGGGTTAGGTTTTGACCGTGACACAAAACATATGTCTTGACCCTTAAGTGTTACGACCCTCAACCCATTAGGGTTAGGGTTGCGACTGTGACACAAGGTCATATGTTTTGATCGAAACAAAGAAAAACATCTCAACCATCACCCCATTGTCAAAGTGTGTTGACCAAGACAATATCAAAGGGATAGTGACCACCAAGGTCAAACTACCACAAAGCCAAATGACCATCCTCAAAGTAGAGATAAACTATAATAAAAATAGAAGCATACCACAAACAAAATAGAAGATTAACATCAAGGAAAATCATCATCATCAAGATGGAAAACTCCAAATGAAGATGAACCTCAAGACCTTGAAATCCAAACTTCAACATGAACCTTCAAAAACCAACTAGGTTGAAGAAAACCAAGCTTCAACCTCAAGAAAAATCGATCGAAACATCAAGAAAACATGAGAACCGAACCATACCATGATGATACAAACTAGATTAATGATGCATGTATCAAAATCACCTCAACCATCACATAACAAGTCAGGTAAAAGAAACGTAGGGTGTAAGAAAGAGAGCAATCTACACTAGAATACAATAAGTCTTAAACCTAGATCATGATAACCTCGTCTAGAACAATAATATGAAGTTTAGAGATTGAAATAGTTGCATGCAAGCAATATTATGGTGCAAGTAGTAGAAGAAGGTAGACAGTTATATAACCCACCTTGTGTAGAGATCCAAGCTCCAAGATCAAAGTCCCCAAGAGAGAAGAAGATACTCCAACTTGGATCACACTTCATCCACAAGGTCACCTCAAAAGAGTAGATTACCATGGTCAAAAGAAAGCTCAAGAAAGAGGGTGAAAAACCCTAGGCTAAACCAAGAAGAAAGAAGGAAGAAAAAAGCTCCTTCTCATTTGGGTATCACCATGTCAAAACATAGTCCACAACCTTTGTGAGGAGAAGATCTTCAAGGTAGCCACCATGTAAAACATGGTCTAATGGCCAAGAAGGAGAAGATGGAAGGTAGAGTTCTGAAGTAAAAATGTGATCAAGAAGGTAGAACCACTTACTAAGAAGTGAAACCACCAAGAATCACGACAAGGAAGGTGATCCAGCTCCAAGGAACTACATGTAAGGTTGATCGACCTCCAAAGCACCCAAGATCAGTCCTTCTTTCTCCTCAAAACTCTAAGGACGAACATAAGAGAGGGGAGAAGAAGGAGGGATGAAAAGATTACTTGCATGAAGGAGAAATGGGTTATATACTCAAAGGAGGAGGGAAGTAAGGTAGGTGTGAGGTGTCAACTCAAGAGAGAACCAAAAGGACACTTGTCCACCAAGAAAACAACCTTACAACCACTAAACATATGCATGCAACCTATGGTGATAAAACTTAGATGGGGTTTTGACCACATGGGTCACCACCACCCTAGAGGTTGAAACAAACATCAAGACACCTTGTCTCAACCACAAAAAAGCCACCAAGAAAATATGGTTGAAACACATCAAAAAAAAGGTCAACCATCTCGACCAAACCACAACAAGACCCCATGGTCGAAACAAAACCCATCCAAAGAAGGTGTTTCAATTGAGACACACCATCAAGGTTGAAACATAGGTCTCAACACCCAACCAAGCTCAAGACAAATTGCAAGATAAACCCTCAACATGTATAAATTGTAACTTGATCCAAAACAAACACACAAAGCTCAAACATCATCTGAACATGACCAAGATGAAAGCATAAGATTGTCACATGTTACATAAGCATATGAAGATATTAGATTAATGTTTAAGCATATAATTAAACAAAGCAGGCATACTCAATCATTAAGCTAGGTCAGGGGCCTTATAACCATAAACCCCTAACAAGGATTTTGCCCCCAAAATCCTAAATGAAAAGAGACAGGTACTTCCTACACATCTCTTCCTCAAGCTCCCACATGGCTTCCTCTATACCAAGGTGATGTTGCAGAACCTTAACCAAAATGATATCCTTCTTCTTCAACTTAATTATATCCTTCTTCTTCAACTTCTTGATCCTCCTACCTAGGATCAACACATGACCTTCTACATATGACACATCCTCATCAAGATTAACTTCTACAGTCTGCAAAACCAACTTAGTATCAGGATGGGACTTCCACAACATGGACACATGGAAAACTGGATGCAACATGTGTAATTCAAGTGGCAATTCCAACTTATATGCCACCTTCCCAACACATTCCACCATATGGTAAGGTCACATATACCTGGGAGCTAACTTACCCTTCTTCCCAAACCTCAAAACACCTTTCCAAGGAGAGACCTTGAGATACACTCTGGATCCCACTTGGAACTCTAAGGGCCTGTGACAGTTATTTGCATATGACTTTTTCTAGTATTGGGCTGCCTTCAACTAGTTTTGTATCATCTTTATTTTCTCTATTGTCTATTGCACAAGCTCATGACCCAAAAGCTGGTATTCACCATTCTCATACCAACACAATAGGGACCTAAAACGTCTCCCATACAACACCTCATAAGGTTTCATATCATTGCTCCTCTGATAACTATTATTATGGGCAAACTCTATCAAAATGAGGTGCACATCCCAACTATCCAATAATTGTAAGACACAAGCTCTCAGCAAGTCCTCCAAAGTATGTACCATCCTATCAGACTATTTTCTTGTCTGTGGGTGAAACACGATGTTGAATTTCAAATGTGTACCCATAGCTGCGTGCAAGCGCTCCCAAAAGTGATTGGTGAACTGAGGACCTCTGTCAGATATGATGGTAGTTGGGATACCATGCAAACATACTATCTCATCAACATATATTTATGCAAGCTTCTCCACTGTGTGTGTCATCTTCACTGGAAAAAAGTGCGCTATCTTTGTCAATCGGTCAACTATCACGCAAATGGAGTCATGACCTTTAGATCTCCTCAGGAGACCAAGCACAAAGTCCATTGTGACATGATCACATTTCCACTATGGTATAGGCAACAATTGCAACATCCCTACAAGCTTCTGATGCTCTACTTTAACCTGCTGACACACAGGACGCCTTGTAACAAACTCTGCCACATCACACTTCAAACCAGGCCACCAATACAAGCCTTTAAGGTTGTGGTACATCTTGGTGCTACCTCGGTGCATAGTGTACATCAAAGAGTGAGGTTCTTCCAAAACCATCTTCCTCAGATCATCAACATCGAAAACCACAACTCTCCCATGGTAACATACTATCCCATCTCCTGCCTCATGGAATCACGCTTCTTGTTGCCAAACTCTTCTTGGCTATATCATAGTATCACTTTTCTACACATCTCTGATTTGTTTCCTCAAAGTGGGCTTCACCTGTAACTGTGCCAAAAACCCTGTTAACATGGACACCTCTAGCTTCACATTCATCTGGCGTAAGGAGACCAACATGTCTCTCTTGTGACACACCAAGGAACATAATTGCACCTTATCAACATATGATGATGAGGACTTCCTACTCAAGGCATCTTCTACCCGATTTTCCTTCCCTGGATGGTAATATACACTGCAATCATAATCTTTGATTAACTACATCCAACATCGCTGTCTCATGTTCAACTCCTACCGTGAGAAGATGTACTTTAAGTTCTTATGATCTACAAAGATCTGACACTTTTCGCCATAAAGGTAGTATCTTCAGATCTTCAAGGCATGAACCACTATTGCAAGTTCCATATCATGAGTTGGATAGTTTTCCTCATGCTTCTTCAACTTTAGTGATGCAAAAGAAATTACATTCTTATCCCGCATCAACACACATCCCAGGCCATTCCTCAAAGCATCATAAAAGACAATATAGCCTTTTCCTTGCTCTGGCAACACTAGCACTGGTGACTTGTCAAGTTTTCCTTCAACAACTGGAAAGAACGTTGGCACTTGTCATCCCAGACTAAAGGTATATCTTTCCTATTTCAGCTTCATTAGGGGTAACACCACTGCACTAAAGTTCTTGATGAACCTCCTGTAGTAGCCTGCTAGGCCTAAAAAATCATGCACCTATGTCAGTGTCTTTGGCTGCTCCCACTCTATCACAAATTCCACCTTCTTGGGTCTACACAAACACCCTCAATAGATATCACGTGTCCCAGAAAAACACCCCCTTCAGCCAAAACTCACACTTGCTGAACTTAGCGTACAATTGATGTTGTCTCAACAAGGTTGACGCCTGACGTAGATGTTGTTCATGATGTTGGTTGTCTCTGGAATATATCAATATATCATCTATAAACACTACCACAAACTGGTCCAGATAAGGTCTAAACACCTTGTTCATAAAGCCCATGAATGTTGCCAATGCATTGGTTAGCCCAAAGGGCATAACCACAAACTCGTAGTGACCATACCTTGTCCTAAAAGGTGACTTTGGTATGTCATCTACCTTGATTCACAACTGGTGATACCCTGGTCTTAGGTCAATCTTGGAGAATACTACAACACCTCGTAACTGGTCAAACGATCATCAATCCACAACAAAGGATACTTGTTCTTTATCGTCACCTTATTCAACTATATATAATCTATTCACATCATCATGGATCCTCCTTCTTCTTCATGAACAACATGAGAGCACCTCGTGGAGACATGCTGATTTGATAAAGCCTTTCTCAAGCAGTTATTGCAACTATTTCTTTAACTCTAACATCTTAGTTGGTGCCATCTTGTATGGTGTCTGCACTATCAGCTACGTTCCTGAAACTAGATTGATCTCAAAATCAATCTCTTGAGGTGGGGGAACTCCTGGAAACTCGTTAGGAAACACGTCCTCGAACTCATAGAAAATTGGTACCTCCAGGATACTCGGACTCCTCACCTTAGTATCCACAACATGGGCTGAAAACACATCACAATCTTGCCTCATCAACTTTTCTACCACCATCGCTGACACCAAGCACATCAAAAGAATCTTCCTATCCCCTTAGAAGATCCACATCACACCACCATCAAAAAATGTTGCACTTTGGAAATACAGTCCAAGACCACCGGATACTTCTCTAAAGTATCCATTATGAGGATTTTGTCGAATCTGTGCATGTTAAGTGGTATGAGGTTCACTTGAGTGCTATGTCCTGAGAAAGAAAGGACACAAGAAGGATACACCTCCCACATCTTTGGTAGAACCAACCAATGAGGTTTCTAAATGAAGTCTATCATGTCTATGACTAATAGGCAATGAACAACTATCAATCACTTCTCGAGTGATAAAAGAGTGTATCACACTCGGATCAACTGAAATAGATATAATGCAAAAAGAAGACAAATCCGAATGAAATAACTCTATCTAATGTGTCAAAACTCATGGGTTTACCACTCCTTCCGACTGACTCATGGCGTAGACTCAAGTTGTTGCCTATTTTCACTCCTGTCCTTTACTGGCTTGCCCATAAGAACTAGTTTGTGATACCTATCCATGTCCTTGGCCTCCACCACTACTAAACTTCTGCCTCTACAAGCCATGCCGACTCTGTCTCAGTTGTTGGGTCACCTCATCATCCTTCACCGTACGTCCACATCAGATGTCCTACTTGTCCACACTTGTGGCGAGTCCTAGTCTCGTAGTGTGGCCTAGACAGCCTCATCACTGATACTGATGTCGTGTTGTGGGCTCCTGTTGGTGGTAGACTGCAGCCTCTACCCTTACTTAGTGACCACTGTGTCTGCACACCTAACCTTTGTTGTGATTGTGGTGTGATAAACCTAGGCTTCTTGAAGCCTCCAAAAGACTATCCCTGGTATTGTGCCGGTCTCTTCTTGGCCCTCGTATCATGTTTCTCAACAACTGATCTCTCTATCCTCTTGACCGACTCCACAAACATGGCAAACTGCTCATGGTTTTCCAAAGTTGACACTGGTGTAGTCAATTCCATGCTCAAGCAATTCTCAAAACGTCTGATCCTCTCTTGATCTGTAGCATCCATATGAAAATAGAACCTCAACAGCTCCATAAACTTCACCTCATACTCTTTGATCGATATGGATCCCTGTTGGATCCTCTCAAACTAGTTCATCTTATTGCCTAGGTAGGTCTAAGGAAAGTAATTGATGAACTCATGTTGGAACTCTTCCCAACTGATAGAAGCACCATGCCTTTTCTCCTCCTCAATGGCCCACCAATGGCCAACACCCCCTTTTAAAAGATACACAACATGCTTCACCTTATCTGCCTCAGGGATTTTCAGGATCTTAAAGGCCTTCTCCAACTCCACCAACCAAAGGTCAACTCTGTTAGATCTTTTGTACCAGTATACTCCACAACCCCAACTCAACCTCTCAAAGGTCTTCCTGACTCCCAAAGATTCAACACTGGGAATAGCTGCCCTTGACTGTGGTGCAGACATTCTGTCTGCCATGTGCGTCATCGTCACCATGAAATGTCCAAACAAGGACTGAAAGGCAGGGTTTTCCATCATGGCCGGGTCAAATTGGGGTACCTCAGGCACACCATCAACCCTCTCCCACCTCCTTGCACCACCTCTAGGTACAACAACTACTCTCATCAGCATGTTCTTCATGTTCTCCAACCATCTTCTCTTTTCTTCTTCTTTTTCTGCATAAGTAGAAGTTACCATTAACAGACTAGAGGACACTAGAACAAACACAAACCCTAATCCTATGTCCCTGTATACTCTGCAAACCTAGAGCTCTAATACCAATCAGACATGTGACGCCCCGTGCCAAACAAAGTGAGATCATTCAAAACAAAATGCGGAATTAACGCTTAATCAACCAGGTTACGAGAAAACACGGGAACTTAAAACAGTTTGCATATAAGGATAAAAACTAGACCTTATCACATCTGAGTCCAAAAAAGCCATATGCATATATATAACACCTACCAAAATATTATTCCATAGCACCGTTCACTGGCTCACTAACTACAACATGTACATATGGTAACCTATTCGTATACATACATGCCATATATATACAAAAAAGGCATATAGCCAAAATGTAGTCTCAATATACAACATCTACAAAACTCCCCCAATGACCTGAGAGTATAGGGATGACACATAGGACTCTACTAGAAAATGCAAGAAGCTCATCCAACCTTTACTCAACTACTGCTCCTCTTGCTGCTTAGCCTCAACAACACGATATCTACCTCTACATGCTTGACCACCTAAAAGATGTGGAAACCCACGGGGTTAGACCAAACGTCCCAATGAGAGATATAACTCTCCACCAACATCTATTAAAAGCACAAGCAGATAACATACTTAACAAGTTGAGCAAACTTAACTAAAAGATATGTATCCAACAAATAAAGCAGATTAAACACACTAGGTAGTTATCATTGAGCATTAGAACAACTAAAACTATAAGATGGAATATGAAGAACATGTATAACAATTTACTTCTCTTACCGCATTATAATTTCAAGAAATTAGTACAAAGATAAGGAAAATGGTTCATCCAATGTTATTCGTATTTGACCCTAAGAAGATACACTACATGGTTGTGTTACATCTTTTATTATGCCATGAGGATATGAGGTATACCACTCACGCTCCAACTCACCACTGCCAAGTCAAAATCATTGCCATACAAGATCTAAGAGGAGTTGGAATCCTATGATCTCTCCACACTCTCGGTCAGTTTGAGTCTTCTATACTGACATATAGAGTCCAATTGCAAAACAACCTAGTCTGCCTTGGTATATAGGCACAACACTAGTGAAACTAAGTTACGAATGCAACCACACTCCTTTCGATGTATGACCACAACCATCATCAAAACATATAACATATAAGCACTTCATCACATCTTTGAGATACAACCTCGACCGTTCTCTTGCCAGGGTATGACTGCAACCAATCCTGTGAAATGCATATACTCAATAGTATATGACTCTGAGATTCCACTAAGGGAGAACCCATTTAACCATCTAGCAAGTACTGACACTGAAGGGGATCTATGGAACATGACAACTACATGATTAGGGTTTCACTTGATTAGTTAGTCCAATTGGGCATCTTTTAGTATCAATCAAGTTACAACATATAAACCCTAAACAAACTCTACAGAGATAAGGGCATAATACAACCTCATAAGATAAAAAAACATATAAGGTGTGAACTTGTCACATCACCACATGATACTTATAGCACTGCCATTAACAAGTCCATCATCTATGTCACATCACTATGGGATTTAATCCCTCAATCACATCACTGGAGCATAACACTTCACTCTAGAGAATAAGCCTCTACCAAGTCATAAGACTCATCACATCATATATCTTTGTGTCGCATCATTATCTCAACATGCCTCATACAGACCATAACCATCCCCGTATCATTCCCAAGCTATGACATTCATTCAACCTGCATGGTTGAATTCACACTAGTAGGGTTAGTTTAAAGTACATAGCTGATTAGAGTTGCATAGCATTATTCAATCACCAAACCCTAGTCTCATCACCTCCCACTTTCTTAGAGTATACTAGGATTAGCACATGATCATTAACTTGGTTAATCAACTATCCAAACAACATTAGGTATCTCTCAACATTTACATTTACATATGTAACAACTTTATAACCTCTCACATATGTTGCGACCATGTACCCTTGTGAGTGTATTGACCATCCTTCAAACATGTGGCACGACCACTCTCAAAATAGGTGCCTTGACCACAAGCCAACCATGTGTCTCAACCACCATAAAAGAATGAGTTCTGACCATGAACAAACATGTGTCTTGACCACCCTAGGGTTAGGGTTTTGACCGTGACACAAAACATATGTCTCGACCCTTAAGTCTTACGACCCTCAACCCATTAGGGTTAGGGTTGTGACTGTGACTCAATGTCATATGTTTCAATTGAAACAAAGCAAAACATCTCAACCATCACCCCATTGTCATAGTGTGTTGACTAAGACAAGATCAAAGGGATAGTGAACACCAAGGTCAAACTACCACAAAGGAAAATAACCATCCTCAAAGTAAAGATAAACTATAATCAAAATAGAAGCATACCACAAACAAAATAGAAGATTAAAATCAAGGAAAATCATCATCATCAAGATGGAAAACTCCAAACTAAGATGAACCTCAAGACCTTGAAATCCAAACTTTAACATGAACCTTCAAAAACCAACTAGGTGGAAGAAAGCATGAGAGACGAACCATACCATGATAATACAAGTAAGGTTCATGATGCATGTATCAAAATCACCTCAACCATCACATAACAAGCTGGGTACAAGAAACTTAGGGTTTAAGAAAGAGACAATCCACACGAGAATGCTACAAAGTCTTAAACCTATATCATGATAACCTCGTCTAGCACAATACCATCAAGTTTAGAGATCAAAATAGTAGCATGCACGCAATATTATGGTGCAAGTAATAGAAGAAGGTAGAGATTTATATAACCTTCCATGTGTAGAGATCCAAGCTCCAATATCAAAGGCTCCAAGAGATAATAAGATACTCCAACTTAGATCAATACTTCGGCAACAAGGTCACCTCAAAAGAGAAGAACACCATAGTCAAAAGAAAGCTCAAGAAAGAGGGTGAAAAACCCTTGGCCAAACCAAGAAGAAAGAAGGAAGAAGAGAGCTCCTTCTCACTTGGTTAAATGAATCTAATACGACCATATGTCTATCTAAATCCTATTCCAACAAGGAAGAAGTTGCTAACCTATTAGGTGTTCAAATTGGATAATTTCCTACTAAGTATCTGGGATACCCCCTAGCTAGAGGCAGTCTGAGAAGGGTTCACTTCCAGGAGTGCCTAGATAAACTCAAAGATATGATCAGTATGTGGCATGTCACTAAACTTTCAATGACCAAGAGAGTAGTACTTAACAAGAGCCGTTCTATGGGTCTCATCTGGTACTGGATGGTGATGGGAGAAATCACACATTCAAATATGTGAAGAATGAAAATTATGATGGGAGATTTTATATGGGGAAGTGAAGTTCATCTTACAAGCTGGTCTAGATTGGCATATCCTCGGGATGAAGGAGGTTTGGGCCTATAATTGCTAAGTGATGCAAATAATTTATTCATTGTTAATAGAATAAAAAATCTTCTCTAGGGAGACTCAATCTGGTCCATTTGGATGATAAAGAGGTACATTAAGAATCTACAATCCAAAGTCTCACATAGATGGGGGTTCTTGGCTCTATGGAGATAGATGACTAATCTATGAGATCAATTTTGATTGAGTGATAATAATATTGAGATTTGGAATAGATGCAACCAAACTTTTCCAAAAGATGAAGCTACTTCTAACCTCTAGGTCACCTATCACAATCCTAGATGGAGCATGTCACCCTTTAGAGCCTACAAAGACTACCTCTTTATGTTTGATAAAGTCAAATGTTGGATCCCGTCAATTCTAAACTCTTATTACTTATGTAACTCAACTAGAGAAAATGTGGATCATATTTTTGTTTTGTGCAAAACTTGGAAACATTTGGGGTAGAGTGACGTTGAAACTAAAAGCCATGTACAACTTGAATATGAAGGAAGCAACACTTATAGAGATTAAGTAGAGAAAAGGAGGTCAAAAAACTATGATGCTTTGGTGTGTTAGTGCAACAACACTTTACATTTGGCAAGAGATAAATACAAGAAGACATGGAGGTTAGGCTATTGATTAGCTGTTCATTTTCAAAAATATGGAGCATGAAATCCAACTCATATATAATTATATAAAATTGTCTTAGGTCCCATATCTAACCTCAATCTAAAAAATCTAAATTTTTTGTAAACCCTAGATAAAGGGTGCTCATTTGTGAGTTATATGTATGCATGTAACACTTCTTTTTCCCCCTTTGGGGTCAGAATTATATCTACCAGGTTTCTGATATATATATACATATGTATACATTCTACTATATATATTCATAATTTTTCTTAATATATGTAGAATTATGGTTATTGATGATTGTGAGAGTCCAATTTCATGGATTATACCTCCTAACCTCGAATCTAGGCCAACCTATCCAACAACTAGAAGAAATCCCCAATTTATATTTTTCCTAACAACCTTCACTCTTCGTAACCATGTGTCTCGCCTACTAAGCAAGGGAAGAAGAAAGGGGTAAATAAGGATATTTAAATCAACGCTTACACAAGTTTTACTCAAGGAAAAGGGAGACAAAAAAATAAGAATCACCAAAACTTATAGGGATTTAGGGCTTTGAAATTTTATTCAAAGCTTTGAATCAAATCTTACACAAGTTTTACTTAAAGAAAAGAAAGATAAAGAAAGAAGGAGCTTCAAATCAACCTTTATACAAGCTTTTAATAAACCCTCATGATCACCAAAGCTTACTTTTAGGGCTTTGGGTAGCTGGGTTTTGCTGTTATATACTTATCACTCAATTTCATTACATTTCATGAAATATAGATTGAGATATCACAATTTTTGTGATTGACTGTGTTCACAACATCAAAAGTCATGCTAATCATTGGTCAAAGCATGTCAAAAATGCCCAAAAGTCACGCCTTCTGACTTGAATTAATCAATATAGTAGTGGGTCAATGCATATTGAATGGGTCCTAGCGTATTGGCCATGATTGAAGTGGTACTTTCTTTGATCAGAGTGACATGGTTGAAGAGCCATGTTTTGAGTTGAGCATCCCAACCTGTAGTTGAAGCTCCCATTTTGGGTTGAAGTAGCTTGCCATCGGTCCTTCAAGTCTATGCAAACCACTCATCTCATAATGCAACCCTTGAATCAATTAATCGATATGTTTTTAGTCTAAAAACCCTTTCCAACATGCATATGCAATCTTTCTATATACTATATTTACCTTCTTTTGAGCATTATTTTAATATCTAAAGAGAAAATATTGGATTATCCATACTACATTTTTATGATGAAATTAGTTATTAATTAACTAAATATTATATAAATCAACTAGCAAAGGCACAAACTAAACTAGCATTTTTTCAACAGCCTAATGATGGCAGCTGAAGGTTGAAGAGGAGGAGGTGATTAAGCCATTAACATAAAAGGGAGAGGTATTTTCCATGGTCAAGGGCATGGTAAGAAATACAATAATTTTACTAATTGGGATGATGATACTAATAAAGGAAATGGGATAGTTGGTACTTCAATTACTGGAGGAAACAAAGGTGTTAGGGTTGCGGTGCCAGAGGTGGGATATCCTTCCAATTTAGTGGAATGTGGGGGTCGTATAAACCCATCACCATGCAGGGGGTGGGCAGGGATGAGGAGACATACTTAAATATGATCAGAGATGGATCTAATCACTCCAAGAAGGACATGACACTTTTTGATGAAAACATGGAGGAAAAAACCCTAAATAAAAAAAACTTAAATAGAGGAAAATGAAAATAGAGAGAGAGGCATAAACTTCTCTTAGGAGAATTATCACTGGAAAATAGTACCATAATAACAATATCTTCTTTCTTGAATCTCTATTTAATAGTCATCTCACTTCCACTGATGTTATTATGGGAAAATATGAAAGAAAATTAGCTTTGTTTATTATCCTTGATATGGAGGATAACCTTGCCTGGTTGTGAAAGTATGTTGTGACCATTAGGCTCATAGACATCAATGTTGCATACATGACAATGCAGGAGAGAATCAATCTTCTATCGAATATAAAAGGGTGATTCAAAATGCATGAAATGGGACTTAGCCACAGTGTCATACAACTTCATTGAATAAAGTATCATGGCATGGCTATGATAGGTGATTGATATAGAAGTGTGGTAATTGAATTTTATCTTTTTATTGGGAAATTGATCTAAAATTTTAAATGTAGTTGGGAAACTCCATTATATACATAATATTAAATTGGTGTAATTTTTGGATGATGTTTGCTCTTTAGAGAGAGGGGTGTTGGTCGAGTTCTGTGATGGACAAACTCGACCGGCCATGCTGCAAACTGCAATATAACATTGTAGTATTTGATTTTTAGTTATTTATTGATAACTACAAATGATCTAAATTTTTTACGATTGCTTCTAAACTCAATTGTATACATTATATTGATGTTTCATAATTTTTGGACGATTTTTGAGTTCCAAAAAGTGTGGTGTCAGTCGAGTTTATAACTCAGTTGACCAACCAATCTGATCATAATAAAAATACAATAAAGGGCTTATTTGCAATTGTTCTAAACACCTCAATTCATCTATATGACTAACCTAACACACAAGGAGATCTCATAACTCATCATTATTGTTAAAGAAATGAAATTCTAGAGAGAGAGAGAGGAGAGTTAGGGTTTTGAGAAGAGAAAGTGGTGGAGATGTGTTCGGTTTTAGGGGAGGCAGAGAAGGCAGCGGAAACAAAAAAAATTCTCCCCCAAACCCAGCACGAGGAAACGCGTCAACGTCTATATATTAGGAAAGGATGGTTTGTGGAATCATACCTTGTCCCGAGGCTTGCTCGGTGACAATACCTCACGCTTTGCGCGGTCTTCAACTCCGGTCTTGGACGGCGTCTGTGCAACTCATGGTCGCACCGGGACTGACTCCTCCTCCTACCAGACTGTCGGATGACAGTTGTCCTCTTGAGCGGCAGAAACCTCCCGTCTCTGAAGTAGTCCACACGGACCACCTGGAACTCCACACTCCTTGTCCCACAAGGAAGTGGAAGGAGTCACACCCTCCTGTTGACGTACTAGTCACCAACACACTCTCCTGCCTCCAGTTGCAACTGCAGTTGTCCTTCCCTTGCTGCACCTCCATTTTGCGGGAAGCACTTGCTCAGGCTCTCTCTCGGTTACCAAAACCAGAGAGAACGACAACTTGCAGAGCAACTGGTTGCACTGAGCTGTTGTCTGAGAAGCCCCCACTACCCCTATATATATAGGAGGGTCATGGGACAGGGTTCTCTATCCCGGGCAATACGAGACTAAACACATGAGTAGAAGGGTTCGAGATTTTCCACAAAAAGCAACCAACTCGCAACCTGAACTGATCAGTTCACCAGTGAACCGGTCGGTTGGGGACCTAAACCGGTCGGTTGGAGCACCAACCGATCGGTTGGGACCCATGAGCCGATCGGTTCACTTCTGAACCGGTCGGTTCGTGGTCCTGATCAGTTCCCGATTGACTTTCCTTCTTTTGTTTCTAATTGGTATCGAATACCAATCCTTGTTCCAACCAAATCGGGCAAGTGAAACACAAGGAAAATTCTCACCGACCTGAATTTCCCAACTTGCTCGGTTGCACCAGTTGAACCGATCGGTTCAACACTTGAACCGCTCGTTTCACTCTGATCATGAGCCGATCGACTCAACACTTGAGCCGACCGGTTCAACAACCTTAGCCGACCGGTTCAACACTTGAGCCGATCGGTTGGGAGTGCAGGTTGTGCAAAATCAGTCAATTGCGATTTCAATCAATCCGATACTCCAATCAATGTGTCCAACACCTTGAACCATACGATATTGAGCTATCGACTAATTGAGTGTTTAATTGAACTACTAAACTCCTTTAGTAAACAATCTAAACATTGCTTGTGGACAAAACTCCTCTTCCAGGTTAAATCCTATGTGTGTGACCCTGCAGGTCCATTTCACGTTGGCAGTGAAAGTCCATAACACCTATGACTTCACAAGCAAAGAGCGGTGCCTAGTCACACATCATTGCTACCCAAGTGAAAGTAGAAAGTTGGAGAACAACTTTCATCCTACAATCCGTGAATGGTGTTACAGAAAATGTATAATTCCTTTGTCACTAATATCCTGAATGAACTCAAGGCATGGAACAGTCATCCTGTCAACGTTCATTCACTTTCTTGATCTCAGAGTAGATTGAACGAGATATGTATGACATCAATATCACATACTGATTCACACATGCATGTGCACGCCTATCTCAATCCTACTCATCAAGTGGCCTTGGATATCAAACTCCCTCAGGAGGGACAAATCCCATATCTATCACTCACCCCTCAAAAGCCCCATGTGTCAAAGCCACCCAATCATCACCTTTATAACAACCCATGTTTCAGGACTGCGTTTGATGATGTCAAAGTGTGCCCAACAACATGTGTTGAGTGTAGTGATTTCAGGTCTAAGAATCACACTCACCACCATCACTGTGAGTACTGACTGTGACTACCATGTCATGGTTCCATGTGTCAAACTCACGGTGGGTCTGTCCGGTACACTTGTTCTCTAACAAGTACCTATGTGTTTGGTTTGATATCTCTATATCATGACTAATGAGATTTTGTCATCAACCAACACCACAATATAGTCTTGTGTGTCATTGTTGTCTATCTACCTTCCACAATGACATACGACTAGGGACATAACAAGAATGTACAAACTCTTAGCATCTGTATGGTCTCATCGTTCAGGTCATGAACCTGAAGGCATACGTCATTGAGTACTGTAATTCTCTAGACATTCAATCTGTTCTATCACTATCTCATATGACTGAACCATAAAGAATTGGAAGCTTGCCTTTAATGTTTATCAAATCAATCTTAATGTATCCCACCAATCATCCCATGATTGGATCTCAGGGCATACACACAAACAGACTCCCACTTGCACTGCGATCCAATCACTCTTGAATCATATTCACAATGATCTTCAAACATGTCCCACAGGTTACTGTGCTCTAGTGCCAACATAGTGAGTAATGGCAACACCTTGCCAAAGTCAGTGTAAATTGCATGTCTCACATCTCTTCACTGTACGTCACACGTATGAGATGGAGTTGCCGTAATATGCGATCTAGTATTCCTTTGCTAACCTTTAGCCACATTGCATGATCAAGGATTCCATACTTGTCATCAATGAGAGGAATATCTCTAAGTTCATCTCATGAACTTCCAGATCCATATAGTATCTACTGTTTTTCTTTAACGCATAGATACTCGACATTTCCTTTTAAATGGTTTTATTGGAACACTACCGATTATCAACAAACTTTCACTTTTATATATCCTATATATATTTTGCGATTTATTTTCTATCCTTTCGGAAGTTCGCATCAATGTAACTCTTTACATTGAACTCTTCCTTATCTCCATAGAACTAGTACTTCCCAAGTACTTATCAAGTTCTCATGGTGTTCCAGTAACCCTTACTGGAAGTAGACATACATCCACTCGTCATGTCCCACATACGAGTTATCAGGATGAGCATATCATATTGTCATGTCATACATACAAAATGATGAATGCATTTTGTTCTTACCATGTCCATACATGCAAGATAATGGGATGATTACATACATGATAGATCCATATCTATTCTTAGTGTTCCCATTCTTCATAAGAATTGGACACTTGGCCTTGGGATACTAACTCCATGTAACATGGACAAGTTTTCTCCCACTAAATCTGTGCATACTGAACCCTTCAGTACAGATTGCCAATGTATGCTTTCTCTTTTCACGTCAAGAGGTTTTCGAGAACTATCTCTATAGATCTCTATTCCTATCATATAGGAAACATCTCTATCTTCCTTAAAGATAATTTCCACTTTTGGATTTCCATTCTAGAACATTTCCATTTCACATCAACATGTGGAATGTGAATACGCTCCCACTAAATCACATATCCCTTCTTTATCTTTGACATATCAGTCAAACCCTTTGACTATATCATCAAAGTAAAGATCCAATTTTGAGTTGCTTGTACTCAATCAATCATATTGATTAATCCATTGTAACTTTTAGACTTCATTTGCATTAGTGGATTCATAAACCTTATAGGCTGTGTCACGTACATATCATGGGATTATTCCTCATAGGAATGCAGTTTTAATATCCATATGCCAAATGTCTTAGTCATTAAGTTGCAATTAACAAGCATCATCCTTCTTAAAAATGTTATCCATGTGTCTTAACACTTAAGACTTATTTGCACTTATGGATATGATCCAATGAGTGCTACCATCAAGATCATACCTTATGGTTGACATGGATGTCATTTAGGATGTAATGGTCATAAACCATAATTCAGAATTCGATTCCTCATATTCATCTAGATAGTTGACTCATCACATGAACAACTTATCACATAGATAATTGAGGTGTATCTGTTAAAGATATAAGAACTCACAACCCTTGTGATTCTTAATTTCTTTTATTAGTGTGGGGTATTCATTTATTAAGAAGAATTTAGTTATTTGATAATCATTCTCTAACTCCTTAGAGTATGATTCCTTCTTGATTTAGACATCACCATGCCTTAATCATGAGTTCACTATGATACACTATCATAATCACTCAAAAGGATCTCAAACATTTGGTCCAAGTATTTCATTCATTGATCTCATCAAGAATTAACACTTTACCAAATTTGTACTTCATCTATGATAATCTTGAACACTTCAAGATACTCATATTGGTATTTCTCTAAGCACCATTTGAAGTATTAGCACTCATTCCAATATGTATGTAAATACATCACATGTATTATACCTAATAGGATAATCATTCTCTCACTACCATTAGTGAAGATTGATTAATCATGTCCAAGACGTTCATGTCTCTTACTGGTTCTCTAACCAAAAGAGTCTAGATTTATCCATCACATGGAAACTAGAAATGAATTTCTCATGATTGATGCTAATTTGATTGTTTGAGTTATCTAATAACTTTTAGGTATCATTTTATCGTATGCATATCGAATACCAAAAGATGAACAAGGCATTGCCACAAAGATCATATCTTTATAAATTGAAACATCTCTTTATTAATTGCCATCATTGTCATACAATATGCAAAAATAAAGTGTTTCTATCTATTGGCAAATATGAAATATCAGTTCATAACTGTATTACATGCCTTGTAGGCTGAAAATAAACTAAAGTACTCCTATCTATGGCGGCAACACTTGCCCCAATTATGAGTGCTTTACACTTTACATCTTGGTATCATATACCTCAAAAAGTGTTACAAGTTTACTTTCATGACACCTTTAAGTAGAGGCTTCAGTCGCCTCCTTCTTCTTTTGTTCTTCCAGATAGAGAGGACAATTCCTTTTCCAATGTCCTGGCTTTTGACAATGGTGGCAATTTCCTTTCTTGGTCACGCCTCCCTTGGCCTTGAGAGCTGAAGTCGTCTTGGGCTCCTGGCTAGCATCAAAACCTTTCTTAGCTTTTCCCTTGCCCTTGCACTTGGACTTGCCTTTCTTGCCCGTGATCATCATCACAGACTTGGGCTTGTCCTTCTTCATCTGTATCTCGGCTGTCCTCAACATGCCCAACAACTCTGACAGTGGCCTATCAAAGTTGTTCATGTTGTAGTTCATCACAAACTGACTGTAAGATTCTGGCAACGATTGTAGTATCATGTCAGTAGACAACTCTTGGCTCAGTGGAAATCCCAGTCTTTGCAGGTTCTCCACATACCCAATCATCTTGAGTGTGTGAGGACCAACTGGATCTCCTTCTGTCATGACGCACTTGAACATCGCCCTAGAAACATTGTATCTCTCTTGCCGTGCCTGATCTTCATACATGTTCCTGAGATGCTGAATCATCTCAATGACACCCATGTTCTCATGTTGTCTCTGCAACTCATGGTTCATTGAACATAGCATCAAGCACTTAGCATCAATGGCATCATCGGCATGCTTCTTGTAAGCATCCCTTTCTTCCCTTGGTGCATTAGGAGCGGGTTCCTCTGGAATTGGAGTATCCAGGACATAGAGCTTATGCTCTTGAGTGAGAACAATTCTCAATGTTCGATACCAGTCATGGAAGTTAGTCCCGTTTAGCTTGTCCTTGTCAAGGACCGATCACAAAGAAAAGTTGTTGTTGTTTGTTGCCATTTGAACTACAAAAAGGAAAATATGCAATTTTAGTCCAAAACTCATTTTGACTTATTTGATTGATTTGAAAGTTTGACGATATAATTAGGCTTTTAATTAATTATCGCTCCCACTATTTTACTTCAAATTGATAGCCCTCACCATCAATTCGGAAGATTGCAGCATACAACCTTCTAGTGGGCAAGATCATGAAATCCTCTAAGTCATGGACCAGCTTGGGATGTCACCCACAACATAGATCTCTCAGGTAGGCAACTTTTGCCAATTGCATCATATGCAACTCTTGATAAGATGTTATATACAACTCCTTGCAATGATCATATCCATGCCTCAAGGCACTAGATCCTATCTAGGTCAACTTGTTAAGTCTGACCCAAAACAAACACGATGAATATGCACCCTGCTTGGACAGACCCACACATTCATCCTTCATGCTTCCACGAGATAGACGGTGCACCACACTTGGGCGTGCCCACACTTGGTCGATCAAGCTTTTCACGTGTGTCGCATTTGGAAGGCATCTAAAACTTAATATTTAATGAGGGATTTGGTTTTATATACATATACATATCCAATCACCACAATACATAGTACGTATCATATACATGCTATATCCCACATAAAACATGCACAAACGATAAAAAGCGATGATTATGGCCATCCTAATGTGATTCCTTGAGCCAAGAGGAATCACGGTCATCTAGGTCATCATGCAACCTGTACAAGATGAACATCTGTGCCTTGCCATCCGAGTTGATCAACTCATCACATGAATGATCTGTACTCTCCAGCCGGTCGTCTGGGTGCCACCAGCCGATCGGTTGGCTCCTCCAACCGATCGGTTTTCCTGGACGTTGTGCATCTCGTCATGTCTGCCACCCGATCGTCTCACTCCTCGATCGGTCATCAACCGATCGGTTCACTCCTTGAACCGACCGTCTGTAACTTCAACCGATCGGTTCACGCCTTGAACTGATCGTTTCAGCTATTGTCTTGATGTCCGCCGGTCTTCGACATAACATGAAATAAAATCTATCCTATTATTACATTGCTTAAAAGGAGAAACTCCGAGTTACATTCGGGGGGAGCAAAGGTAGGAAAGAATCTCGAATTATTTCGAGTTACATCAGGAATAGGAGAGGGAAGATCGGTGCACAGACTGAGATGCAAGCAACCACAAACAACCACACACAGATAGGGGTTTATAGGCCATAATCATGATACACACATCCACCACAAAACTCGTTTAAGGGTGACGCATATCGAGTGCATTAATAATACATATCATATATGTAATTTGGGATTTGTGGATTTAGGATTGGACATGCATAAAGCCGATATTATTCACATCATATGCAATAAATAAAGGCGACAAACCAAAATCGATCATATCGATATTCCTAAAATATAGAGAAGTTGGAGTGGCTCTGATACCACTGTTGGGTTTTAGGGGAGGCAGAGAAGGCAGCGGAAACAAAAAAATTCTCCCCGAAACCCAGCACGAGGAAACGCGTCAACGTCTATATATTAGGAAAGGATGGTTTGTGGAATCAAACCTTGTCCTGAGGCTTGCTCGGCGACAATACCTCGTGCTTTGTGCGGTCTTCAACTCCGGTCTTGGACGGCGTCTGTGCAGCTCCTGGTCACACCGGGACTGACGACTCCTCCTCCTACCGGACTGTCGGATGACCGTTGTCCTCCTGAGCGGCAGAAACCTCCCGCCTCTGAAGTAGTCCACACGGACCACCTGGAACTCCACACTCCTTGTCCCACAAGGAAGTGGAAGGAGTCGCACCCTCCTATTGACGTACTAGTCGCCAACACACTCTCTTGCCTCCAGTTGCAACTGTAGTTGTCCTTCCCTTGCTGCACCTCCCTTTTGCGGGAAGCACTTGCTCAGGCTCTCTCTCGATTACTAAAACCAGAGAGAACGACAACTTGCAGAGCAACTGGTTGCACTGAGCTGTTGTCTGAGAAGCCCCCACTACCCCTATATATATAGGAGGGTCATGAGACATGGTTCTCTATCTCAGCCAATACGGGACTAAACGCAGGAGTAGAAGGGTTCCAGATTTTCCACAAAAAGCAACCAACTCGCAACCTAAACCGATCGGTTCACAAGTGAATCGGTCAGTTGGGGACCTGAACCGGTCGGTTGGAGCACCAACCGATCAATTGGGACCCATGAGCCAATCAGTTCACTTCTGAATTGGTAGGTTCATGGTCCTGATCAGTTCCCGATTGACTTTCCTTCTTTTGTTTCTAATTGGTATCGAATACCAATCCTTGTTCCAATAAAATTGGGCAAGTGAAACGTAAGGAAAATTCTCACCGACCTGACTTTCCCAACTTGCTCGGTTGCACCAGTTGAACCGATCAGTTCAACACTTGAACCGCTCATTTCACTCTGATCATGAGCCGATCGACTCAACACTTGAGCCGACCGGTTCAGCAACCTCAGCCGACCGGTTCAACACTTGAGCGGATCGGTTGGGAGTGCAGGTTGTGCAGAATCAGTCAATTGCGATTTCAATCAATCTGATACTCCAATCAATGCGTCCAACACCTTGAACCATACGATATTGAGCTATCGACTGATTGAGTGTTTAATTGAACTACTAAACTCCTTTAGTAATCAATCTAAACATTTCTTGTGGACAAAACTCCTCTTCCAGGTTAAATCCTATGTGTGTGACCCTGCAGGTCCATTTCACGTTGGCAGTGAAAGTCCCTAACACTTATGACTTCACAAGTAAAGAGCGGTGCCCAGTCACACATCATTGCTACCCAAGTGAAAGTAGAAAGTTGGAGAACAACTTTCATCCTACAATCCATGAATGGTGTTACAGTGAATGTATAATTCCTTTGTCACTGATATCCCGAATGAACTCAAGGCATGGAACAGTCATCCTGTCAACGTTCATTCACTTTCTTGTTCTCAGAGTAGATTGAACGAGATATGTATAACATCAATATCACATACTGATTCACACATGTGTGTGCACACCTATGTCAATCCTACTCATCAAGTGGCCTTGGATATCAAACTTCCTCAGGAGGGACAAATCCCATATCTATCACTCACCCCTCAAAAGCCCCATGTGTCAAAGCCACCCAATCATCACCTTTATAACAACCCATGTTTCAGGACTGCGTTTGATGATGTCAAAGTGTGCCCAACGACATGTGTTGAGTGTAGTGATTTCAGGTCTAAGAATCACACTCACCACCATCACTGTGAGTACTGACTGTGACTACCATTTCATGGTTCCATGTGTCAAACTCACGGTGGGTCTGTCTGGTACACTTGTTCTCTAACAAGTACGTATGTGTTTGGTTTGATATATCTATATCATGACTAATGAGATTCTATCATCAACCAACACCACAATCTAGTCTTGTGTGTCATTGTTGTCTATCTACCTTCCACAATGACATCCGACTAGGGACATAACAAGAATGTACAAACTCTTAGCATCCGTATGGTCTCATCGTTCAGGTCATGAACCTGAAGGCATACGTCATTGAGTACTGTCATTCTCTAGACATTCAATCTGTTCTATCACTATCTCATATGACTGAACCAGAAAGAATTGGAAGCTTGCCTTTAATGTTTATCAAATCAATCTTAATGTATCCCACCAATCATCCCATGATTGGCTCTCAGGGCATACACACCAACAAGATGTTGATCTTGGGTTTTTCTATCCAAGACATGATGAAATCAAGTAAGTTTAGCTTCTTTGCATAGCATTTCATGGTGAATCTTCTCTCACATGTCAAGATTCTGTCCCTCCTCTGATTTGATTCAAAATCACATCAAATCTCCCCCTTTTCTCACTCTTTCTCTTCTAATCCCCATTTCCAGGGTTTCCTAGTTGAGAGGAGAAAGAATTGGAATCATTTGCTAGAGTTTGATTGGGTTTCCAAAATTCAGAGGTTGACCTACATTTTTAAGGTGCTTGGCACCTGAGGTGAGTGTTTTTTCTCTCTCGTAAGCTTTGCATTCATGCTAAAAGCCTAATTCTATCCGGCTAAAATAATCGAAAACCTTGTTAGTATATGTATGTGATTGGATATTGATTTGAAATAGATATTGGGGGATCAAATTCTACTAATTTTGATTATTTCTCATTGATTGGAACTTGATTAGTTCTGGGTATATTGATTTAGGATCCGTGGGTAATCTTATGGGTAGACGACTATGCTATTTCATGTGATTTTTTTCCTAAAAATCAGCCCAATGGGCGATATGCTTGGAATTGAATTGACATGTATAAAATCATATTTGAATTGTACTAGATTGTATTATACAAGTGTATTGTTGAATGTTAATGGAACTTACTATAATATATGTATAAGGATCAGTATGAAGGGACCACATATCCTGATTAGGGTTTGTGTTCAGGAAGTGAATCAAATGAGTTAGCTAATTAATGTATACTTATGATTGATGAATGGAATATGTGAAAATGGAAACTAGGGTTTCCAGGTGTGTGTGAATAGCCCTAATGAACGTCTATGCATCATTATGAAATTACTTAGTGATATGGCTCTTATGATGTGTTAAACTAAGGACGACTTCTTGAAAACCCTAGATGTTTAGTATTAAGAATAGTATGAGTGATGAAGCTAGAACTTGTATATGGTGTTGTAAATGTGATGAAATGTTGAATGTAAGTATTAATACTTCAATTAAAGATGACGAGTCTTAATAATATGATCTAAGCCTAATGCATCTTATAGTAAAGTTTATGAAATAATGAGTAGCCCTCATATGAATGTGGGTCCTTTTATAGAAGTTACATAACAGAGAATCACGAAGGATGACTAGAGATTATGACGTAAGAAGATGTAACCTAAACCATTCTTTAAAGATAAAGTGAATAGTATAATAAATAATGATCATTGTTGATTATGGAAATGACATTAGAAGTCAATGACATGGTACACTTATCTAAATATAAGAGACAATATGAACAAGATGTCCTTAATGGTGATTGCAAGTTAAAGATGAAACTAATCAAATTAGTATGATGAAGTCTTTAATCTTTTATTTTAATTACATGTGGCTTTACCCAAATTAAATGAAATATACTAAGAATTGGACATTGATAAATGTTAACCAGAAGAGAAGCATTGTATGTAAAGTGAATCAAGAAATATTGGTCTGAATAATATAATAAACATGAAATGAAAGAATTTGAGACCATTGAATATAAAATGAAGGAAAAAGATGAGAATTAGTAGATGATTCTAAGAATGTAACTCTTACCATAAAATGATGAGTTTGATGATGCTAGTTAATGACAATCTCAAATGACAGATTACAGGATGAACATAACTGTAGTTGAATTCAACTAAAAGATGAAATTCAAGTATTTGAATTGATTTATAAGAATGTGTTCTTGAATTGTGACTTGTACTCTGAGAATGGACTAATAGTAAAAACTTCAAATGATAGTCAACACATGTTGATTAGTAACCCCATCGGAAGAATGTGACATTAAAGAAGGATAGAACTAAGTCAGTTATGCATGCATATGAATGAAATTTATTTGCATCTATTGAGATTGGATGGAACAAGCATATGATGTATGATAAATGTATTCTGAGTATGATTAATGATACATAATATCTATATGCTTTTACTATTTCTAGTTCTAATTCCTCTTCTAATGTTTGTTAAGAACTATGATATACAATGAACTGATAATAAATATGTTGAAATTGAATTTAATATGCACTCCTTACATTAGAGAAACTATGATAAGGGTAAATGTTGCATAATGAGATTATGTCTAGGGATGAAAGGCCATTGATTATGATAAAACCCTGACGAGGTAAATGCTAGACAATAAGATTATGTCTCGGGCTAAAATCCCACTGTTGATGATTTCCATGAGATGATGTAGAAGATAGAAATAATCATGTGTATTGCAATCTATAGATTTATTGTGCTTCTTTCTTTGATCATTGTCCTTATTGATAAACTTAATCTGTTTCATGTTATTCTAGTTACACAAGAATACACAGATATGATATATGATGTTTTGAATTCTTTTAACATGAGTAAAAGAGATTAATAACAAGTAAAATGATGGAACATCTAGTTAGGTGCCCTGAACACTGTGAGTTTCTCCCAAGGACCAACATGGGGAAATAAAACAGATATCCTTGTATTAATCGATGAATTATGAGAAGGATTTATAGAATGTGGATCGAGACCTTAAAGGTTAGACCACCAAGGTTTAGGAGTGAGTCATCTGGAGTGGCTTTGGCCCTAAATCCTTGATGTGAAAGTTTGTCCAGATGGAATAGACTATGATGAAATGAAATATGTGAAATGTGAAAATATGTGAAATGATGTGATATGTGATATATAGTTTTGTTGGTTCCTATCTCGTGTACCCAATATGAGGATGTGAGCCTCTTTAGGCAACCCTGAGGTGGCTTGTTGATATCTTAGGGTGTCTGGCTAAACTCTAAGATAGTGACGGTGAGTCGTTGACATGAGAATCAGGTGTGGCGACTTCTACTTGGTGAGGTATAAGCCAAGTCATTTTAGGGCAAATGAATAAAAGATGATAAGACGTGTAGAACATGATTTGAATGGTTGTTACATTCCTTGTACTTCTACTTGATGATTTGTCATTGTTGATTATGCTTCTTGTTCTGGAAAGTAAGCATGTTGCTATGGATATTTTCTATTTCATATTATGATGTCATGTTAATGAGTTATAAATGATGGGATTTATATCCATTCTGAATACGAGTTGGATTGCTTGCTATTTGATAATATTGTTTGGTAGATATGCATTATGTGTACTTCAGCTTCAGGACTACAGGATGTGTTCCTGGTCCGACTAGTGGAGTGTCACAAATACAATGTTATTGTTATGTATTGATTCAAAATGCTTAGAACTTGACTTATTACTCATGTAGTAGGATTCTTAATCTGAACTAAGAAGTATCTATTGATTTGTTCATAGACATGCTTTAAAAGATGTTTCAAAGTTATAATTAATTGAAGTGATCACTTTATCTATTGGATTAGATCACCACTGTAAGTTAGATATGACTTATGATAGAACTATGTACTAGACTTTTCAATATCTTCATGTTTCTATTTAGTTTATTATACTTAATCTGATGTTGATGCATGTACCTAGCTTGAATGGGAGGTATCCACTCACCAGGGCTCTGAGGTTGTTTCAAATGTTTTTAGGTATAATTCTATCCAACGGAGAGGTCGTGACAAAGAAGATATAAATAGAACAATCTATATAGATTAGAATGTCCCTATACTCTCTCTTTCTCAAGATGGGTTGTAGACTAAGTTTGTTCATCAATGTACATGTATCTGATGTAAACTAAACCTCATATGACAACAAGATTTGATTCTGGTTTTAATGGAGTTGAATAAGATTTGTGATATCTAAATGTGATGTCCTTGATGTGACATTGATTTATGAATTGTGAAGAAAGAAAAAGGAAAAATTTATCTGTGTTTTTCATATATTGTTTAATTGCCTTTGTCGAGAATTCATTATTTTATTTCATAATCTGGGTTTAGGTTTTGCAATTATTTGTAATGGTTGGTATTTATGCTGATCAAAAGAGTGGGTCCTGACTGTAAGCCTATATTTACACCTACCAGCCCGTCATTCCTTCATGACTATGTCAGAAAACAAGTATTCTATCTTGATGATGGTAGCCATTAATAAAGAATAGCTGGCTCTCTTCAATATCTAACTCTCACCAGGACCAATCTCATGTATGGTGTTAATCTAGCTTGTCAATTTCTTCATAAGCCAACAATTTTTCATCTTTCTCTTGTTAAGAGAATCCTATGATATGTGAAGGGGACTATACATATGCATATACAAGTCTACAAGGATGAAAAAGTTCCCATCACAAGCTTATCAGATGTAGATTTTGGGTAGGATGCCCTTTATCACATAGAAGTACCCATGGATATTGTGTGTTTCTTAGAAGAACATGTGTGGCTTTTTCATCTAAAAGAAATTCATTGTGTCCAAATCCAACACAGAGGCAAACCATAGGTCACTATCTATGGTTGCAGCTGAATGAAGTTAGTTTTATCAATTACTTAGAGAGATATATGTTCCACAACCTCAACCTAATACTATCTACTATGACAACCTTAGTGTGTTGTATTTCATAGTCAACCCCATCTTATATGCTCACAAGAAGCATATTAACATAGATTAGCACTACAAAAGAGAGAAGGTTGTACTAGGGCACATTACTATGAAGTTTATTTCTTCTAAGGATCAACTTGGTGATATGTTTATGCAAGATCTACCAAAAGAGCCATTTCGCTAACTACTGCTCAAGCTGGGTCTTCAATTCTCTCAGACACAACTTGTGGGGGATGTTAAACTATACCTTCCTTATCGACACTTAGTCGGTTATAGTTTCTTATTCTTTCCTTCATTTATGGGCCAAATGTCAAAGGCCCATCTATACCAAACCCTTGTATTTAAACGGACTTTACTCTCTAAGATTATAAATATAAATTGTAACACATCATTGTTGAGTGTGTGGGTTCCCAAACTCTTCATCTTTCTATTTATTCTCTTCCTTCTCACCCTAATTCAAACAAAAAGAAACCCACATTAGGAGTTGAACTCTTGAAACATAAAGGCATGAATTTCATATCAACATTTTTTTTCTGGTTAGAAGTAAATCCTGTTCAAAATTTTCATTTGTTGTTGGTTAGTACATTATGGTTACAGCTTGAGCTAACAGTTATATATACAAAGTTAGCTATATATACAAAGGCAGTATTCACTCCGATTTAGTAGTCATTGGACATGTCTGTTTATTATGTTTGTCGAATACTCACTATAAGAGATAAGTATCATGGAGTATACTTGTATAACCGTACGGTTGTTTTAACATTGGATCCGGTATGGAAAACAAACCACACCCTTTTTGGTGTAGTTGCTTTTCCATATTTACTACATCGTTCGAGCTCATTGTGAAACTTATCTTCTGATTGTGGGTTGTAGCTCTGTGAAACCAAGCAAAAGAATTAGAAATCACTGTGTTGTTGCAACTACACCAATTTATTTTTACTAAACCAAACAAGCCCTAAGACTATTTTGGTTGTACACAAAACCATTTTGTACAAATAGTTAGAAGTTAGGAAACCCAAAGTGCAGTGTTTTAGTTAGATTTCAATCATTTGGTTATATGTAAAAGTAGTTGTATTTTTATTATTTTTAATTGGTATTATGTACTTATAAACACAATCATCAAATTTTATTTTTGTCACTTGGACTTGCAGTGTTCAGCTAAATGGGGTAGTCAATTTCCGCACCAAGGGTTACATCTAAGGCCCATTGGTAGGGCTAAAAATAAACTTATTCAGTTGCAAGTACACATGTTTTTCAACTGATAGAGTTTGGTTGAGAGTGGCTAAAATTCCTACAATGAAAATAAACTACACGGTGATGTTTGATTATATAGTTATCTTTGGAAACAAACGGTGCTCTATTATGACAGAGTTCATTCTCACACTTGACAATTGAATAAAATATGTAGTTGATATCTATTTAATAATGTCATCATAATGTGAGAAACAAATGGTAACTGAGAACTACATGAAACCAAATGAAAACAAGCCAACGAGCATTAAAGCACAAACAACCAAACCATTAGTGTGGTTTAATTTCATGTTTTGCAACTCTTACTTTTAAGTCATACCCAGAATTGAAACCACATAACACCAAATAAGTGGGTACATATAATCAAAAGAAGCAACTACAACTGCAAACCATTGTACAATTGTAACTGAGAGATACATTTGAACATTTGTAGTTAGAAATCAACATATTTTATAATTCTCGCTGAAACTAGGCATGATTCATTTTCCGTCATCGCTCTAGATGAAAGCTTCATATTAGATTACAATGAGGGGGTGTTAATAAGATGTCACATGGTGTGATTAGCATCATGATGTATTTCTTATCTAAAATATGCAGAGGTATAACATTAGAGTTGTATTATGCCTCTTTGTATTATGCATCTTCGTGTTATGACTCTTCATATTATGTCTCTTAGAATTATGCCACTTCATATGATCCTATTGTATAAGAGGCTCTTTGTATTATGACTCTTCATATTACATCTCTTCATATTATGCCTCTTCATATCAACCCATTTTATAAGGGGTTCTTCATATTATCAATTGTGTATTATGCCTCTTTGTGTTACTCCATTGTATAAGAGGGTTATATGTATATATATTGGCCTCTTAGCCTAATAGTAATACACAAGTTCTTTTCATAACATCAACATTATGGCTATCCTCCAATCATTTTTTTTAATCGATCTCCCTCCCCTTTTGTCAATTATTTTGTCCACCAACCACTCTTGTGATTGATCTTCTTCTTGAACGATCCTCGCTTATATCGATTGGATCAATATTTTCCCACCCACATGTGGCAGCACTCACACTCCTGCCTCGAATCACCACCTCCTTTTGGTGGCCACTGTACAAAGACATTATGGTTGTTTTTGATTGATTCTTTCTAATGGGTCTCTCTCCTCTCCTCATGATTCTTTGTAGTCTTCTGCCATCATCCTATTTGTCCATCATCGACTGTCCATGTCGCTCTCTTTAGGAATTTTCTCAGGTATCATATTTATTCCTTGTTGCACGGTAATCTTCAATGGTCTCAATTATTGAGTGGGTTCAACACATGCGTCTCCATGTGCATCATTACCGTCTTTGGAATTTTCTTATTGGCAAGCTTCCCAGTCCACCTTGTCCTGCTCATCCTACTCTACATCAGCTTGCATCAAAGGCCACCGATGTTGACAAGAAGAAGGTTGTCGATGACTTTGCTGATATTGATGAGTCTTATGAGTTACAATACAAGACCTACAAGTTCTGGGTTCATGAGGATGATCATACCTTTCTTATATTAGTTGAGAGTATGTAGTCATGTTTCTGTTCGATATTATTGGGTTGCCTTCACCTCACCTGACTTAGGAGTGTCTTCCCATCCACTATAGGATTTTTGGTGATTCTTTGTACCTCGTTCTTGTACATCAGGGGAAGACACTACAACAAGGTGATCTCACAATTTATGAGTTTTACGCTTAGTTGTCTGAAGTATGGTGTCAGCTGGACTCTTTGGTACCATAGGTTTGCAGAGCTCGCTGATGGTGTCAAAGTCAACATTCAGGTGTGGAGCTTCACCGCGTTTGCTACTTTCTAAAATGTATTCGGGTTGACGTTGAGTGACATCATGCTCAATTGCTTTCTCACCACCCTTGTGTGTTATTTTTGAAGGCCCTTGGTATTGCTCGTACCAAGGAGATTTGACTTCATGGTGCGTGTTTGCTAACACATTCCTCTTAGTTTTGTTTTTTTGTCCTACAACTTCTACATACTCTGTGCCTCCTTCTACCTCACCACCATTGTTGCCTTCTTCCACGTAAGCTTATGGAGGTGGAGAGGGTGGAGGCCCTTTCTACATATACTACAAATAAGATGGGCATGTGTATGAGCATTGTCGGAAGAGGAAGAAAGATATTGTTGTTGACTTGAGAGTTCTACAGTGTCCATATTTTTATAATTACTTAACCGTTCCATTTATATGTATCTAAAATGTCTATTTAAGATTGATTTCAGGCTTTAGGTACATTAAAAGGATCAAATTATACAAGCCCTAGCTTGTTCAAGTTCAAGTCAAAAGCAATGCAAGTGCACATTTAGGAAAATCACTCAAAATGACCTTAGATGATTTTTGTAATCACTTGTATTGATGATATGACTTGTAACTAAGATGAGAAAAAATTAGGGACACTTAATTACAACATTTGGTCACTCAAAAGTCAACTTAGAAAATTTGTCACATCAACTCTATCGGTCAAGTTGGAAACTCGACCGATCCAATGATGAATTTTCTAAAGATGACCAATCATTTGAGTTGCACACTCACAAAAATTTATCGATCGATTAACTAAGCAAAATCGATTTTGACTCATCAATCAAGTTTACCAGAACAAACTCAACTGATAGTTTGAAAATTGGCTTTGTCACTTAGTGGATCGGTTGAGTTATCATTATTAAAACTTGACCGAATGTACTGTACGGAAAACACAAAAAAAGTTATTATAACCGTTGGTGAGTTGTTTTGAGCGAGAACATATCTGTTGTAACTTGGGAAATGGCTATATTTCACCCTTAAGTGATCCAACACTCAAGGGAACACCCCCAACTATAAATAGGACCCCTTAGAGTTCATTCCAAGTTTGTTCATTCATGCTATTCTAAGTCCTTTCTATAGTTGAGTCTGTTGCAACTCCTTGAGCCCCTTTCTCTCTCTCATTTAGAAAGCATTTCGTGATTATGAATTAGTTAGGCCAATTGTAAGAAAGCTACTTCCTTGTGCCTGTAAAGCTCTCATTCCATTCCATCTTCCCTACCCCTTTCTCAAAGAAGCAAAGGTGAAGAAAGCTATTTTGAGTGAAGGTGAAGTTGTTGTTGTTTTTCTTCAAGGTTGAAGACGTGGTGAAGATCTTCTCCAGGTGAAGGAGAAGGTCAAGGACAAGATTCAATAAGAGTGGGAAAATTCCTTTAAGGCTAAAGACTTGATGCAAGTATGGATAAGTCCTTATTGAAGGCTGAATACATCTTGATTAAGTGGATAAGTCCTTGTGTAGGTGGAAGACTATTGTCTTGAATAGGTAAGTCCTTGGATGTATGGTGGTCTCCTTGTATCTCTTATGAATGGAAAATAAGTATACATAGATTGTAAAGTCCTAGATGTTGACCTCTCTAGGTAGTGGATTGAATATCTCCTAGTTTGTAAAGTGGAACGGCTCTAAACCACCTTGTCCAAGTATATGTTTCAATTTCTCTCATCCTTGCTATGCTTGCTTAGTTAGGACTTCAAATTTCTCGTAAGATATTGGTTTTGATTGATATAATTTGAAGTTCTAACTTATCTTGTGATAATTTTGAAGCTCTATTCACCCCCCTCTAGAGACCTATATCCAACAAGTGGTATCAGAGCCAAGGATCTTCTCCAATAATCTCCCACAAGATGAGAAGATGGGTGACAATCTACTTGGTTCACTCAACCTAGAGGGAGGCTTCTCCATGCATCCTCCAGTCTTCAACGATACTAACTTTCTCTATTGGAATAGGAGTGTGTAGTTCTACATTCAAGGGATGAACTTTGACATGTGGAAGGTTATGGTAACACTATACAAGGAGCCAATAGGATTTGTTTTAACATGGAGTGAAACTACACTAAAAGAATCACAACTCAATGCCAAAACCATAAGCATCCTTTATGCAACCCTTACCCTAATGGATTTCAACCGCAACTCCTCATGGGATACCGCATATGAGATTTGGACAAGTTGTGCATTACCTATGAGGGCACAAAGCAAGTCAAGGATGCTAATATATACACGTTAAATATCCTTCTAGAGAAGTTCAAGATGGGCAAGAAAGAAGGGATTGGGGAGATGTACTCTAGG
Organism: Alisma plantago-aquatica; assembly: GCA_963693085.1. Taxonomy (NCBI): domain Eukaryota; kingdom Viridiplantae; phylum Streptophyta; class Magnoliopsida; order Alismatales; family Alismataceae; genus Alisma; species Alisma plantago-aquatica. The sequence goes on from OY856409.1 coordinate 1,890,740,805, forward strand.
CTCAATGTCATCATCAATGGCCTAGCTTCTTTGGGAAACACTTTGGGTAGAGGTGTAATCAACTCTAAGATCTTGAGGACTCTACCAAAGAGATGGGAGTCAAAAGTGACCTCCATTGAAGAAGTGAGGAGCCTTGCTGACATCCCAACCGAAGAGATCATTGGAAACCTCCAAGATCATGAGCCAAGGCTTCACAAGAAAGAAGAAGAAGCCAAGTAAGAAGAGAAGGAAGACAAAAAGATCAAAGATAGTTATTTCAAAGCACAAGTGGAGGAGGTCATCCTTCAACAACAACTTGCTTACCATACTTTTCCTTCCTCCTCTAGTGAAGATGATGACCCTAGTGAGCATAAATCCAACTACATCAAGGACAATCACTTCAAGGGAAAGCAAGCATCCTCCTATACTCCTAGATGATACAAGTGTGGACAAAAGGGACACTACAAGAGTGAATGTCCTAAATCAAGAAAGTCACACCACAAGGGCATCTCGAAGAAGGAGGAAGAGTACAAGAAGGATAGAAAGTACAATAGGAAGGAAAAGAAGGAGAAAAAAACACAAGAATGCAGCTCATGCAGCTTGGGAAGCTTCATCCTCAAGTAGCTCAAGCTCCGAAGAAGATGGAGAGTGCCACCTTGCACTCATGGCCTCTAGTAGTGAAGAAATTGGTGAGGTAAGTGAGATAAGTGAGGTAAGTTTGAATGAGTTATCTAAGTAATCCCTTATTGATATGCTTGTTTCTACCCGTTCTTCTTTTGCTAAATGTAAATCTAAAAGTAAAAGGTTGGAAAAAATTATTGATGATTTGTATGCTAAACTTGAAATTCTTGAGCTTAATGAGAAAACTCATCTTGAGAGCATTGACAACTTGCAAGGCCAATATCTTGATGTTGAGCTCCAATACAATGGAGTTGAAGTAGAGAATGGTATCTACCTTAAGAGCATTACAATTCTTAAGGAAAACAACCAATAGTTCCTAAAGGAGCTCAAAACTCTTAAAACTAAACATGTTGAATTTAAGCTTCTTGTTGATGCTCATAGAGATGAGAGGGATGTTTATCTTAAGGAAATTCAAGTGCTTAAATCTGAAAATTCTAGGTTACTTGGTCAAGTTAAGGATTTATCTTCTATACCTATCTTGCCTAGTAATGATATTGCTTCTATTTCTCTTGAGAAAGATTCTTAGTTGACTAAAGGCCTCTGTTTAGAGGTTGACCTTGTTCATGATAGAGATGATATTGCTAGTTTGTCTTATACTATCATATCTCTTAATGATTACAACCATAGATTTAGAGACTCTCTATAGAAATTCCTCAAAGGGAAAAACTCCCTAAATGAAATCCTTGGTCACGCTACCAAAAAAAGTGGTACTAGTGGTTTGGGATTTGTAGGGGGACATCTAAGGTAAACAACAAAGTCAAAGGTAAGAAAAAGAGCAAGGAGACATTTTTTTTTCATTGGATATTATTCTGGCACTAAGTACCCTATGATTTGTTATCTTTGCAAGTGTGATGATCATTACTCTACTTATTGTCCTTACAAGCCTAAGGGGACAAACCCAAAGATGAAATTGGTCCCTAAGATAACTCCAAATCCCAAAGTTTGATTTGAGAACTGACACACTCCTTTCTTGTAGGAAAATGGAAGATGTATTGTTGATAGTGATTGCACTAAGCATATGCCAAGTGATATAAGACATTTTAACAACTTCACTAAAAAGAAAGGAGGTTTAGTTATTTTTGTGGACAATAAGAAAGGTAAGGTCAAAGGTGAGGGTGATGTAGGTGAATCCTTGTGTATCAAGAATGTCCTATTTGTGGATTGCCTACATGACAATTTAATTAGTGTAAGTCAATTATGTGATAATGGTTACCTTGTGTTATTTACCTCTTTTGAATGCTTGATTCTAGATTCCCTCACCTATCAAGTCATATATAAGGGAACTAGAAGTGGTAATCTTTATATTATTGTGCTTATCTCTATTAAGCCTATTGTTGGTAGATGTCTAGTAGTCAACTCAAATGATATTTCTCTTTGGCATCGTCAACTTGGTCATGTAAATATGCATCAGTTGAAGAAGTTGAGCAAAAAGGACTTGGTCAAGGGACTTCCCAAATTGGATTTTGAAAAGGATTAGGAATGCCAACCTTGTAACCAAGGAAAGCAAACCAAGTCCTCCTTCAAATCTGAAGGAGTCCATAGTACCAAGAGAGCTCTTGAACTTATTCACATTGATCTATTTGGACCAATGAGAACTCAATTGCTTCGTGGTTCCAAGTGTTGCCTTGTTATTATCGATGATTTCTCTAGATATACTTGGACCTTATTTCTCATTTCTAAAAGTGATACGCTTGATGTTTTATCAAACCTTATTTCTCATTTCTAAAAGTGATACACTTGATGTTTTCTCAAGTTTTTGCAAATGAGTTGATAACGAAGCCTCTTGCCGGATCATTTCCATCCATAGTGATCATGGGGGAGAATTTGAACATGATCTTTTTGAATTATTTTGTGAAGAATCTGGGTATGAACATAACTTCTCTTCACTTCAAACACCTCAACAAAATGGGGTTGTAGAGAGGAAGAATAGGTCACTACAAGAGATGTCTAGGACCATGCTTTTATAGTATGACACTCCAAAGAAGTTTTGAACTGAAGTCGTCAGTACCTCATGTTTTGTGTAAAATTGAGTTTTTACACATCCTTCCTTAAAGAAAACCCCCTATGAGATATGGCATGGAAGGAAGCCTTCTATTGAGTATTTCCATATTTTCGAATGTCCTTGTTTAGTTTTGAATATGAAATATTTTCTAAACAAGTTTGATCCAAAATCTTACAAGGCATTCTTTCTTGGCTATAGAACTACTAGAAAGGGTTATATAGTGTTTAATATTGATCTTACTAAAGTAGAAGAATCTATAAATGTTAAGTTTATTGAGAAAAACCCCTCTATTCCCAAATATATTGTTCCAAATAATGATGTTGCAGGTGAGGTAATTCCTATTCTAAAAGAACTCAACATCACCCAAAAGGGAAAAGATGTAATCACTCAATAAGAAGAGAAAGATGAAGAGAAGAAGGATCCAACTCCCTGATTTGCGAAGAACCATACAAAAGAGCTGATTTTAGGTGATCCATTTGAAAGAGTGAAGACGCAGGCTGCATTCAACAAAGAACAAGCCAACAATGCCTTCATCTCACAACTCGAGACAAAGAACATCAAAGAAGCTATTGGGGATGATGAATGGATCCTAGCCATGCAATAAGAGTTGGATCAATTTGAAAAGAATAAAGTTTGGACCCTAGTGTCAAGACCAAGTGATAGAAAGATCATTGGCACCAAGTGGGTCTACCACAACAAGCTTGATGAAAGTAGAAAAGTGGTAAGGAATAAAGAAAGGTTACTGGCTCAAGGCTACAATCAATATGAATGTATAGATTTTGATGAAACATATGCACCTATAGCTAAACTTGAGTCCATTCGTATGTTGCTTGCTTTTTCCATTTATAAAAACTTTCCTATTTATCATATGGATGTTAAAAGTGTGTTTTTGAATGGTACAATTGAGGAGGAATTGTATGTTGCACAACCCCAGGCTTTGAACATGATAGTTTACCTAACCATGTTTATTTATTACAAAAATTTCTCTATGGACTCAAACAAGCACCTCAATCTTGGTATGAATTAAAGAAGTTTTTGTTAGATCATATGGGTATATCATGGGTAAAGTAGATTCTACCTTGCTTCTAAAACATACTTCTAATAATTTTCTTATCATTCAAATATATGTTGATAATATCATTTTTGGAAGAACTAATCTTGATCTTTGTAAGGAGTTTGGTGAACTTCTGCATAGTGAGTTCAAAATGAGTATGATGGTGAGCTTACTTTCTTCCTCAGCATTCAAATCAAACAAACTAAATATGGGAACTTCATCAACCAAGGCAAGTACACATGTGAGCTACTCAAGTGCTTTAGGATGGAGAGCACCAAGCCAATGGACACACCCATGTCAAACACCGCCAAACTTGACAAAGATTAAGAAGGTGAGAAGGTAGATGAGAAGCTCTATAGAGGTATGATTGGAAGTTTACTTTACTTAACTGCCTCTAGACCCGATATAATACTTAGTGTTGGATTGTGTGATCACTTTCAATCAAATCCTAAGAAATCACATCTCATAGTTGTTAAGAGGATTTTAAGATACTTAGCCAAAACCCAAAATTTTAGACTATGGTATCCCAAGTCAAGGGACTTTACTCTTACGACTTATAGTGATGTGGATTACACGGGATACTTGATTGATATTGTGACGACTGTCTCGCAGAAATAAGATTAACTAATGCGGAAGCGTTCATCAAGCAGTGGATTAGCGAAAATCACTAAAAACTAAAACCTTTTTATCAAAATATCCATTGAAGAAAACCTTTCTCACATAGAACCAAAGTAACATAATTACATTCTTGTTCACAGGTACATATTCTGTATCATCTCCTTTAGAGAATTACAAGCATTAACTGTCATGTCAAGCTAAACACAGGTAGTATAAAATCTCGAGGCTCTAAGCCAAAATCTCGAAAGCACTAACTACTACTCCGATGACCTGAGAGTACAGAGACGACACATAGGACTCTATTTACATCTATACAAGGCATAACAGTTAGTGTCTCCACCTGAGACTTCACTACTGTCTCTGTTGCTGCTATTGTTGTCCTTCACCTATTGAAGGATTCCTATTTCCTCGTCCGCGTCCACCTAAAAATGTTGTTCCCAAGGGGGTGAGACAATTATAAAAATTGCCCCAGCGAGAGTTATAACTCTCAGCTAGTAACATTGTTATTGCAACTTAAGAAGATAAATATGAATGGAAGAATCATATTTGTATAGCAGTAGATATTTTAATGTCTAACATATTAGAACATTATTCTATATCAGAATCATTGCAACTATAACTTGATAGAATCAACATGTCATTTATCCTTTAAGGAATATAAAGAACATGTATAACATCTATTCAAACTACAGAATCATTACCACTGCTTTAATTCTCTTCAGGATTAGATCATATATCTAAAGCCTGGTATTATCATTGTGGAGTCATGGCCCGTAGCCATATTCTTTTCATAAAGTGTTGGGATCTTAATCCCTCAATTCACCACTGGAAATTCTCATCCTTTCACAATTTCAATACCCTAACCATGTGATTCTGGGTGTTTAAACCCTTAGCTCATCACCTGAGCATTGTTACCACTTCCTTAGGTAACTAACACCTTTAGGTCATTTGACCAAGGTAAGTATGATACTTGATGCCTATTAAATCTCTTGCTACCTCTTATCAGACAACAATATATATTATGGCACACAAGGCCCAATAAACAAATTCAAATTAATAACATATCACAGCGCATACCTGGCTATGCCCATCATCTCATGATACCTGCATGGTTAGCACATATGATAGCAGCACATCAATTATCTATCAACATCATGCAAAAACAATGTATTAATAATTCAAGGGTATTACCCTTAATCCTTTACCAGGATTAGGATTTCCATCACACATCTCATGTATCATTCATCCAATCATATTGGACTTATATCACAACAAGGTATACCAGTATTTGGGGTGTTGGATATGATATCTATCATATCTTGATGTCTCACTTCCCTCAACACCATTAACTTTCTTAAGTTCACATATTTAGCTTGTATTAGGGTATTACCCATCCTAATACTTTATGCACCAGTTTATCACATTCATCATGTAAAGTAGTGATCAATTGTCACTTACTTGAAATATACAACTATTTCCAATACTATGGATTCATACATAAGTCAGGAATTAAGAAAAAGACCATGTTAGGTCCTATTCAAAACAAACTCTAAGTCAAACATAGAGTACCACGGCCGTGCAACCAAAAACGGTTGTGCTAAGGGAAGCCACCATGGCCGTGCTACCTTGCACGGTCATGCAAAGTGAAAATACCATGGCCGTGCTACCTAACACGGTCGTGCTACAGGAGTTCACCTCTTGAATCATATTCAAGCATGAATTCTATTCTCTTATTAGGGAATTATGGTTTCACATACCATTTCCCTTCATTAGAATAGGGATTGCATATAGCATCACCCTTCATTAGGGTTTCATATTACATTACCCATAATTAGGGTTTACTACTCAATCCCCATTAGGGTTTCTCATAGAATCACCCTCAATTAGGGATTTACATGGATACACCTTCAATTAAGGTTTGAGTTCAATAACCCTATCAATTAGGGTTTATGTTCATGTTTAGGGTTTCATGATCTCTTTGCTTAAGGATCATAACCCTTAATCATCACATGAATCATATTCATGTATGAATTCATACTATCAACTTCTCAAATTGATTAGGTCATATCAACCCTTCAGTCGAGTACATACAACTATGATTAACATAGTGTACCAAGTCATTGATCCTATAAGCAATTAGGGATTCATCCCTTAATTGGCACTTAATTACTTAGGTACTATTAGGGTTTCAACCATTTGTACCTTCATTGATTATCATTACTAATCATTATTGGATCAATAGAACATTCATCATCTTAATTCTAAAAGATTCAATCACATTGGACCTCCATTACATAAGGTATCCAATTGAATTAACCAAATTGAATCACAAACGGTTTGAAACCGTTTAAGCAAAAAGCTTTGAAACCGCATGAACTTGAAGCCGCATGAGTCTCAAATGGTTTGAGACCGTTTTGTCTCAAACGGTCTTGAGACCGTTTGGTCCCAAACGGTCTTGAGACCGTTTGGTCCCAAACGGTCTTGAGACCGTTTGGTCCCAAAAGGTCTTGACACCGTTTGGACTCAAACGGTCTTGAGATCGTTTGGTCCAAACCTCTCAAAGCCGCATGGACCAAAGAGTCAATCAAGACTTTAACAACACTCAATTCCAATCTATGGAATCTCAACCAATTGGATCATCCACTCAATCATCAATTGAGTCATGAACTCATCCCTTAATTGGAACTTCAATTAGGGTCTGATCTCAATGGAATTAGGGTTTATAAACACCAATTAGAGCTTTGAAGTTGATCATCAATCAAGCTACTAATTATGTTTCAATTGATTGCACTGGATCTTCAACCATTGAATTCATAGAACCAATCATAAATTGGACCTCTTCTCATACTTCAATTGAGTTTAGTAGGTCAACCTTCAACTGATTTGACCCTCACTTGGTCATCAATTAGGGTTTGATTCAATTGGATTAGGGTTTAGAATCGGTGATTCAACAACACTCATCAATGCAAGATTGTTTACTTTGAAACTTTTGAACCATCATCCAAATTGGGTATGACCTGACCCCAAACGGTCTTGAGGTCGTTTGGATGACCTCCAAACGGTTTTGAGACCGTTTTCCCATCATATCACTCAAATCCAATCCATCCAATTAAGGTTTGGATCATGGGATTGATCACCAAATCAGCATTGCATTGTATATCAGCTTGGTACCTTTAGACCTTCAAACACCTAACCATACTCAACCCTAGACCTCCAAACGGTCTTGAGACCGTTTGGCTCATCCAAACCTTGGATTCTAGTGAAAAATCATCAAGGTTTGGTCTATCGAGTTGATCAACAAATCAACACTTAATTGCAATATGATTTGGTACCTTTAGACCTTCACTTGGTCAACTATACTTGACCCCAGACCTCCAAACGGTCTTGGGGTGACCCCCAAACGGTCTTGAGACCGTTTGGGTGATCCCCAAACGGTCTTGAAACCGTTTGGACTAATCCACCCAAAATTTCCAATTAACTCATTGGAATTTCAGCACTGTTTTCAATTAGGGTTTGCCCAATTGAATAGCCTTCAACTCACGATTCCTTGGGAGTTAATCCCTCAAATTTGGTGAGTCATTATACCACATAATTAGGAACAGTAATCCTAAACGGTCAACCCTTGGTCAACGCACTCAAATGGTCTTGAGACCGTTTGTCCACAAAGTTCAATTAAATCAGATTGATAATCATCACTTAATCCAATTAGGTTTCCCTAATTGATGAGCCTTCAACTCACGATTCCTTGGGAGTTAATCCCTCAAATTTGGAGGGTCATCAAAAAACATAATTATTAACAGGAATCCCAAACGGTCAATGCTTTGTCAACTCACTCAAACGGTCTTGAAACCGTTTTCCCAAACATGTCAAGTTAATCAGGTTGAAAATCAGCATTTAATTCAATTCGATTTGCCTAATTGGTTGGCCTTCAACCTACGATTCCTTTGGAGTTAACCCCTCACATTTGGTGGGTAATTATCCTACATAATTATGAACAAAATTCCCAAACGGTCAACACTTGGTCAACCATATAAAACGGTCTTGAAACCGTTTTCTCCCAAACGATTTCAAACCGTTTTCCCTTAAACAGTTTGCTGAAACCGCATAACCAATCAAATTAAAACGATTTGGAGTAGCTATCAAAACCGTTTGGCTTGTTACTTTTCTTTGGATAAGCATTTAGGATGATGTCATCATCCTCTTGCATCGAAAAACCAAGAACAGCAACCGTTCTTGATGGAAATTGCAGCAAAGAAACAAGAGTGTAGCAATTTAAAGAAAACAATCAACAAAGTATAGAGAATTGATGCAATATCAATGATTAAGGGTTTGAGTTATAAAACCTACCTCAAATCTGATCTCCAAGATCCACACTACACGGCTCTAATGGTGGATGAAGCTTCTCCAACTATTCCAAGGCTCAACTTCAAGATTTGGAGTGAAATGATCGGCTAGAATTGAAGATTGAGTGAAGAAATGAAGGAATTACACATTGTTTTATGATTTTCACCATGAAATCATGAAGAACGAAGATCAAAGGCTTACCAACAGGTTGGGGACGTTCTCCCTGCTGTCCTTAGCCTTCTTGGTCGGTTTTGCAAGCAAGGAGAAGAAGTGGGGTCGTAAAAGCCTTTCATTTGGCTTGGAAAAGGTACCTTTATAAGAAAATTGAGGAGAGAGAAGATACTTTATAAAAGTCTTTTAATTCCAAAATTGTTGCCACCACTTCCCCCTTGGTTTCTTGTATTCAAGGGAATATCTATCCCCACCGAACTCCCTTCCATTATCCATGAATTAAGGGAAAAGAAAATAAGCACCTTAATGCTTATTATATTAATATCCCATATGTGAGTGGAAATTACTTTCCTTTATAATAAGGTGAGTGGAGTTTCACCTCCTTTAGATATTTTCGTTCCTTATCTTGGAAAAAGAACGTCCATCCTTATTCAAAATAAACCAATAAAATTTTGGTTGAAGGCCCTTTAATTAATACATTCATTTTTGCCCTAAATTGGATTAGGGTTTCACTTAGGATTAAATCTTGATTATTTTAATATCAAGATTCTCTCTCCTCCATCTTAATTCAAATGAGAAGTAACTCTCATTTTATTTGCTCTACATGATGCCAAGAAACATTAGGGACTTTATTGACGTGGTAATTTGCATATCAAACCCTAGGTTTTGGGTAAATTGCACATTACACGAAAACTAGGTTTTAATGCACAACATTGCTTTATCAGCTCTTTCTTGGTATTCAGGCTTCCATAAGCCATACCTTAACATCATATTCACTCTCATGATGATTCAACACATGAGGAACATATTATCATGCACAATTTGCACATAAACCCCTCAACTTGGGTAATTTGCACTTTAGTCCAAAACAAACAAAACATTGATTCAACATTGTTCAAACAGGACCAAAATTGAAACATAAGTTTCTCGTGAGCCCTATTTACTTTTCCCAAGATAAGATTAAGAATCTACTCAACCTTATTAGGCAAAACCTCTAGGGTTAATTCATAACCCAGGTCAGGGATGTTACAAATTATAAACCCCTAACAAGGATTTCATCCTCGAAATCCCAGGAAAAGGAGGAACAGATTGTTCATTAATCATGCCCTCAAGTCTCCACATATCATCTTAATATCATGGAGAACATTGGATCTATAATTCACACAAGTTTCTTTTACTAATTTAACCTTATCACTGTTTATGTTTATGCAGAGCATAAACCCCTAACATATGATGTCCATATTATTGAAAAGAAGAAGCATAAAAGAACATACTTCTATCATCATCCAAAAATATTCACCAAAAGAGAAACATATATATCTAATAGAGATAATTCATTCAGCAATCCTTTATTCATAACGTTTATTAGCAAACTCTGTGTAATTGGGAATGTTCACATAGTTCTTCCTATTAGTTGGGAATGTCACATAGCTTTTCCCTTATTGGTTGGGAATGTCACATAGATTCTCCCTTTATGTTGGGGATGTCACATAGCTTTCCCCTATTGGTTGGGAATGTCACATAGCTTTTCCCTTTATGTTGGGGATGTCACATAGCTTTCCCCTATTGGTTGGGAATGTCGCATAGCTTTTCCCTTTTTGTTGGGGATGTCACATAGCTTTCCCCTATTGGTTGGGAATGTCACATAGCTTTTCCCTTTATGTTGGGGATGTCACATAGCTTTCCCCTATTAGTTGGGAATGTCACATAGCTTTTCCCTTTTTGTTGGGGATGTCACATAGATTTCCCCTATTGGTTGGGAATGTCACATAGCTTTTCCCTTTATGTTGGGGATGTCACATAGCTTACCCCTATTGGTTGGGAATGTCACATAGCTTTTCCCTTTTTGTTGGGGATGTCACATAGCTTTCCCCTATTGGTTGGGAATGTCACATAGCTTTTCCCTTTATGTTGGGGATGTCACATAGATTTCCCCTATTGGTTGGGAATGTCACATAGCTTTTCCCTTTATGTTGGGGATGTCACATAGCTTTCCCCTATTGGTTGGAAATGTCACATAGCTTTTCCCTTTATGTTGGGGATGTCACATAGCTTTCCCCTATTGGTTGGGAATGTCACATAACTTTTCCCTTTTTGTTGGGGATGTCACATAGCTTTCCCCTATTGGTTGGGAATGTCACATAGCTCTTCCCTTTTTGTTGGGGATGTCACATAGCTTTCCCCTATTGGTTTCATTATACTCTCTAGATTGTTTCAAAATGACTACTTGATCAGAGTAATCAGAAAGATAACAATCTAAGAGTTCCATACTTGCCTTATCTTCAATAATCATATACCTGGCCAGGGTATATAAGTATTGAGATTAGGTAGTATGCACTTTATTTACTATCATATTCCTCACTTTTCATATCATTATACACACAGGATTTTCCATTCTTGAATTTTCTTCAGGCATCATTTCTATATCTCATCTTTCAACACACAGATAAGGAAGATTATAAAACATTTTAAGGAATACTGAGTAAGATATAAGTTCTCCTATCCCTTGTGTCCTTATAGGACTAGTCAAGGGAAGTTCAAAAACAACTATTTGCATATCTTTATCACATAGAAACATGAAATGAAGTATCAGGGTGAATATATTTTATTTAAGTATTACCCTTCAAGGTCACCTACCACATTAGGTTGATTTCAACCCATAGTGTCCAATTATCTCATATTGCTGCTTTTGTCTTTACTTAGTGGCTACTGCCCTGGCGTACTAGGCATTTAGTGCACTGGTAACACCAAAAACTTTGGCTTTTCAGAATATCCAGGAAAATTTCTCTAAAATTGCAAAGACCTTACCTTAATTCATAGCTTATGGCCCCTCCTTGGGCACTACAATCACAAATGTACTATTTGTCTAAACTTATGGCTGAGTCTACTTTTTTGCCATATGTTAATCTTTTCCACATTTCCACTGTTCTAACATGATCATATCACCCAGGAATCCTTTCAAAGCCCAAAGTTTATGCATTAAAGACTGGTAACTTAGGTTATGATACTAGCATCCCGTCTTCTATATGCATTACAGTTGTCTTATTCTGCTCTTCAAGAGCATAGCATAGGATTCTCTATCCTGATTAGGTCAAGGTGGGAATTCTCAGGCATTTGTTCTCCTCTTGCCTGGTCCCATGCACCTTCTCCTGGTGCAACAACATTGTCCTTAGCAATGTGTTCCTCGTGTTCTCCAGTCATTTTCAAGTTCTTCTTCTCCTATGTGAGCAGAAGATACTATCAGATAAACTGGGAGACACTTAGAACAGACTCTACAACCTTAGTCATATGTCTCTGTAGACTCAGTGAACCTAGAGCTCTGATACCACTTAATTGTGACGACCGTCTCGTAGAAACAAGATTAACTAATGCGGAAGCGTTCATCAAGCAGCGGGTTAGCGAAAATCACTAAAAACTAAAACCTTTTTATAAAAATATCCATTGAAGAAAACCTTTCTCACATAGAACCAAAGTAACATAATTACATTCTTGTTCACAGGTACATATTCTGTATCATCTCCTTTAGAGAATTACAAGCATTAATTGTCCTGTCAAGCTAAACACAGGTAGTATAAAATCTCGAGGCTCTAAGCCAAAATCTCGAAAGCACTAACTACTACTCCGAGGACCTGAGAGTACAGAGACGACACATAGGACTCTATTTACATCTATACAAGGCATAACAGTCAGTGTATCCACCTGAGACTTCACTGCTGTCTCTACTTCTGCTATTTTTATCCTTCACCTATTGAAGGATTCCTATCTCCTCGTCCGCATCCACCTAAAAATGTGGTTCCCACGGGGGTGAGACAATTATAAAAATTGCCCCAGCGAGAGTTATAACTCTCCGCCAGTAACATTGTTATTGCAACTTAAGAAGATAAATATGAATGGAAGAATCATATTTGTATAGCAGCCGATAATTTTAATGTCTAACAGATTAGAACATTATTCTATATCAGAAGCATTGCAACTATAACTTGATAGAATCAACATGTCATTTATCCTTTAGGAATATAAAGAACATGTATAACATCTATTCAAACTACAAAATCATTACCACTGCTTTAACTCTCTTCAGGATTAGATCATATATCTAAAGCCTGGTATTATCATTGTGGAGTCATGGCCCGTAGCCATATTATTTTCATAAAGTGTTGGGATCTTAATCCCTCAATTCACCATTGGAAATTCTCATCCTTTCACAATTTCAATACTCTAACCATGTGATTCTGGGTGTTTAAACCCTTAGCTCATCACCTGAGCATTGTTACCACTTCCTTAGGTAACTAACACCTTTAGGTCATTTGACCAAGGTAAGTATGATACTTGATGCCTATTAACTCTCTTGCTACCTCTTATCAGACAACAAGATATATTATGGCACACAAGGCCCAATAAACAAATTCAAATTAATAACATATCACAGCGCATACCTGGCTATGCCCATCATCTCATGATACCTGCATGGTTAGCACATATGATAGCAGCACATCAATTATCTATCAACATCATGTAAAAACAATGTATTAATAATTAAAGGGTATTACCCTTAATCCTTTACCAGGATTAGGATTTCCATCACACATATCATGTATCATTCATCCAATCATATTGGACTTATATCACAATAAGGTATACCAGTATTTCGGGTGTTGGATATGATATCTATCATATCTTGATGTCTCACTTCCCTCAACATCATTAACTTTCTTAAGTTCACATACTTAGCTTGTATTAGGGTATTACCCATCCTAATACTTTATGCACCAGTTTATCACATTCATCATGTAAAGTAGTGATCAATTGTCACTTACTTGAAATATACAACTATTTTCAATACTATGGATTCATACATAAGTCAGGAATTAATAAAAAGACCATGTTAGGTCCTATTCAAAACAAACTCTAAGTCAAACATAGAGTACCACGGCCGTGCAACCAAAAACGGCCGTGCTAAGGGAAGCCACCATGGCCGTGCTACCTTACACGGTCGTGCAAAGTGAAAATACCACGACCGTGCTACCTAACACGGTCGTGCTATAGGAGTTCACCTCTTGAATCATATTCAAGCATGAATTCTATTCTCTTATTAGGGAATTATGGTTTCACATACCATTTCCCTTCATTAGAATAGGGATTGCATATAGCATCACCCTTCATTAGGGTTTCATATTACATTACCCATAATTAGGGTTTACTACTCAATCCTCATTAGGGTTTCTCATAGAATCACCCTCAATTAGGGCTTTACATGGATACACCTTCAATTAAGGTTTGAGTTCAATAACCCTATTAATTAGGGTTTATGTTCATGTTTAGGGTTTCATGATCTCTTTGCTTAAGTATCATAACCCTTAATCATCACATGAATCATATTCATGTATGAATTCATACTATCAACTTCTCAACTTGATTAGGTCATATAAACCCTCCATTGGAGTACATACAACTATGATTAACATAGTGTACCAAGTCATTGATCCTATAAGCAATTAGGGATTCATCCCTTAATTGGAACTTAATTACTTAGGTACTATTAGGGTTTCAACCATTTGTACCTTAATTGATTATCATTACTAATCATTATTGGATCAATAGAACATTCATCATCTTAATTCTCAAAGATTCAATCACATTGGACCTCCATTACATAAGGTATCCAATTGAATTAACCAAATTGAATCACAAACGGTTTGAAACCGTTTAAGCAAAAAGCTTTGAAACCGCATGAACTTGAAACTGCATGAGTCTCAAACGGTTTGAGACCGTTTGGACTCAAACGGTCTTGAGACCGTTTGGTCCAAACCTCTCAAAACCGCATGGACCAAAGAGTCAATCAAGACTTTAACAACACTCATTTCCAATATATGGAATCTCAACCAATTGGATCATCCACTCAATCATCAATTGAGTCATGAACTCATCCCTTAATTGGAACTTCAATTAGGGTCTGATCTCAATGGAATTAGGGTTTATAAACACCAATTAGAGCTTTGAAGTTGATCATCAATCAAGCTACTAATTATGTTTCAATTGATTTGCATTGGATCTTCAACCATTGAATTCATGGAACCAATCATCAATTGGACCTCTTCTCATACTTCAATTGAGTTTAGTAGGTCAACCTTAAACTGATTGGACCATCACTTGGTCATCAATTAGGGTTTTATTCAATTGGATTAGGGTTTAGAATCGGTGATTCAACAACACTCATCAATGCAAGATTGTTTACTTTGAAACTTTTGAACCATCATCCAAATTGGGTATGACCTGATCCCAAACGGTCTTGAGGTCGTTTGGATGACCTCCAAACGGTCTTGAGACCGTTTTCCCATCATATCACTCAAATCCAATCCATCCAATTAAGGTTTGGATCATGGGATTGATCACCAAATCAGCATTGCATTGTATATCAGCTTGGTACCTTTAGACCTTCAAACACTTAACCATACTCAACCCTAGACCTCCAAATGGTCTTGGTTGACCACCAAACGGTCTTGAGACCGTTTGGATGAGCTCCAAACGGTCTTGAGACCGTTTGGCTCATCCAAACCTTGGATTCTAGTGAAAAATCATCAAGGTTTGGTCTATCGAGTTGATCAACAAATCAGCACTTAATTGCAATATGATTTGGTACCTTTAGACCTTCAATTGGTCAACTATACTTGACCCCAGACCTACAAACGGTCTTGGGGTGACCCCCAAACGGTCTTGAGACCGTTTGGGTGATCCCCAAACGGTCTTGAAACCGTTTGGGCTAATCAACCCAAAATCTCCAATTAACTCATTGGAATTGCAGCACTGTTTTCAATTAGGGTTTGCCCAATTGAATAGCCTTCAACTCACGATTCCTTGGGAGTTAATCCCTCAAATTTGGTGAGTCTTTATACCACATCATTAGGAACAGTAATCCCAAACGGTCAACCCTTGTTCAACGCACGCAAATGGTCTTGAGACCGTTTGCCCAAAAAGTTCAATTAAATCAGATTGATAATCAGCACTTAATCCAATTAGGTTTCCCTAATTGATTAGCCTTCAACTCACGATTCATTGGGAGTTAATCCCTCAACTTTGGAGGGTCATCAACCAACATAATTATGAACAGGAATCCCAAACGGTCAATTCTTGGTCAACTCACTCAAACGGTCTTGAAACCGTTTTCCCAAACAGGTCAAGTTAATCAGGTTGAAAATCAGCATTTAATTCAATTCGATTTGCCTAATTGGTTGGCCTTCAACCTACGATTCCTTTGGAGTTAACCCCTAAATTTTGGTGGGTAATTATCATACATAATTACGAACAAAATTCCCAAACTGTCAACACTTGTTCAACCATCTCAAACGGTCTTGAAACCGTTTTCTCCCAAACGGTTTCAAACCGTTTTCCCTTAAACAGTTTGCTGAAACCGCATAACCAATCAAATTAAAACGATTTGGAGTAGCTATCAAAACCGTTTGGCTTGGTACTTTTCTTTGGATAAGCATCTAGGATGATGTAATCATCCCCTTCCTTCGAACAACCAAGAACAGCAACCGTTCTTGATGGAAATTGCAGCAAAGAAACAAGAGTGTAGCAATTTAAAGAAAACAATCAACAAAGTATAGAGAATTGATGCAATATCAATGATTAAGGGTTTGAATTATAAAACCTGCCTCAAATCTGATCTCCAAGCTCCAAGCTACACGGCTCCAATGGTGGATGAAGCTTCTCCAACTATTCCAAGGCTCAACTTCAAGATTTGGAGTGAAATGATCGGCTAGAATTGAAGATTGAGTGAAGAAATGAAGGAATTACACATTGTTTTATGATTTTCACCATGAAATCATGAAGAACGAAGATCAAAGGCTTACCAACAGGTTGGAGACGTGCTCCCTGCTTTCCTTAGCCTTATTTGTCAGTTTTGTAAGCAAGGAGAAGAAGTGGGGTCGTAAAAGCCTTTCATTTGGCTTGGAAAAGGTACTTTATAAGAAAATTGAGGAGAGAGAATATACTTTATAAAAGTCTTTTAATTCCAAAATTGTTGCCACCACTTCCTCCTTGGTTTCTTGCATGCAAAGGCATATCTATCCCTACCGAACTCCCTTCCATTATCCATGAATTAAGGGAAAAGAAAATAAGCACCTTAATGCTTATTATATTAATATCCCATACGTGAGTGGAAATTACTTTCCTTTATAATAAGGTGAGTGGAGTTTCACCTCCTTTAGATATTTTCGTTCCTTATATTGGAAAAAGAACGTCCATCCTTATTCAAAATTAACCAATAACATTTTGGTTGAAGGCCCTTTAATTAATACATTCATTTTTTCCCTAAATTGGATTAGGGTTTCACTTAGGATTAAATCTTGATTATTTTAATATCAAGATTCTCTCTCCTCCATCTTAATTCAAATGAGAAGTAACTCTCATTTTATTTGCTCTACATGATGCCAAGAAACATTAGGGACTTTATTGAAGTGGTAATTTGCATATCAAACCCTAGGTTTTGGGTAAATTGCACATTACACCAAAACTAGGTTTTAATGCACAACATTTCTTTATCAGCTCTTTCTTGGTATTCAGGCTTCCATAAGCCATACCTTAACATCATATTCACTCTAATGATTCTTCAAAACATGAGGAACATATTATCATGCACAATTTGCACATAAACCCCTCAACTTGGGTAATTTGCACTTTAGTCCAAAACAAACAAAACATTGATTCAACATTGTTCAAACATGACCAAAATTGAAACATAAGTTTCTCGTGAGCCCTATTTACTTTTCCCAAGATAAGATTAAGAATCTACTCAACCTTATTAGGAAAAACCTCTAGGGTTAATTCATAACCCAGGTCAGGGATGTTACAGATAGAAAGTGCACAAGTGGCACTTGCTTTCTCCTAGGACCATGTTAGTGTCTTGGTTCTCTAACAAACAGAGCACAGTGGCATTGTCAACTACCAAGGCTGAATACATTGCAGTCGGGAGTTGTTGTGCCCTTGTCCGATGGATGAAGCAAATGCTCCAAGACTTTAACATTCATTTTGATGCTTCTCTTATCTATTGTGATAATACTAGTGCAATTAACTTGTCATATAACCCTATCTTGCATAGTAGAGTTAAGACTATAGAGGTTGTCCATCATTTTCTTTGTGATCACATTGCCAAAAAGGATATCTATATCACACATGTAGACACAGAAAATCAGTTGGCGTACATTTTCACCAAACCTCTAGCTAAAGAGAAATTGAACTTTATTAGATCTAAAATGCTCATAACTGCTTTAAATGAATCTGATGTGCCTTCTATCTAGTTTTCATCTATCCTATATGCTTTGCTTATGTTTTGATCTCAATTTCTTGCTAATATGCTAAAAATTAGTTTTCATGTTCTTTTTGCCTTGTTTTTCTCTTGTTTTTGGGTATTTTTTTGCAAACACGTGTTTTACAACAAAATAGTACCTAATGATGAGTGATATGTGCCTAAGTATGTTTAAAATGTAAAATGGTCTTTAAAGATAAATTTTGTGGACTCTGATCTCCAAACCACGATATAAACATGATTTAAACGTAGCGGAAGCAGTTCGATTAATAGCGGAAGACAAAAATCACGGAAAATTAAAAATTTTCGAGATAAGAGCTTGAATCCATAAAAACTTCTTTCATAAAAGGAGATAAACTGTTTACATCTATGATAATTACTTCTTGAGTAATTATATACAACATGATACAAAATCTCAAGAACTCAGAACCAAAATCTCAGACCAAAAGACTCCAAGGACCTGAGAGTATAGAGAACACATAGGACTGACTATCTAACTACACAACTCAGTAGTCTGAATCTCCACCTGAGATTTACTGCTGCTCCTGGTGCTGCTGCTGCTGATACTGCCCACCTGCAGACTGATTCCTTCGTCCTCGATAACCACCTAAAAAGGTTGAAATCTACGGGGTGAGACAATTTTGAAATAATTGTCCCAGCGAGAGTTATAACTCTCCGCCAGAAGCTTTATTATAGCAAATCAAGAACAACATAGGCAATAAAAGCTTTAAGGTAATCAACAGCAGATTGTTATCAATTAAAACAACAACATTTAAGGGATTTGAAAAACATGTATACTAAGTAATGTATGTTCAACCAATGTATCTCGTAGTTCAACCTAAGCAGATATGCTACGCGGTTGATTATGTTTTACAAACATCATTATGCCCTACGGAGATGAGGTATACCGTTCATACTCCAAACGATCACTATTAAGTCGCATCGGTATCATACATAGGTCATCAAAGGAGCCGGATTCTTATGACCTCATCTTCCTCAGTCAGTGTGAGGTTCAACATGCAGGACATCTAATGTCTCTGCTACTATAGCTTACCAGGGTATTCTGGTACTTCGCTATTAGAGTCACAGTGGCATTCTGTACTCTCTTCGCCATCGAGGGATTTCTTGTTTATCTCTCATCGATGCGGTATAAAAGACTTTCTCGGGAGATTAGTGTTACATCACCCCGACATAACCCATAGTGAATGATTGATATATTAAGATACATCTACATCAATTCCTACACTAGGATGTAAGGGCATTCACATCCATTTTCCCCACATACTCAAAAGTATGTGATCCAGGAGTTCCCTTAGGAAAACCTGTTTCACCATCATTTTGCTTCTGACAATGATGGATCTATGATCAGGGCTCTACATGATATGATTATACTTGATTAGTTAGGTACATTTGAGTATTCTTTTAACATCAAGCATGTTTCCAAGCATGTAAGTATTAAAACAATAATATACAAGAAGAATACTAAATGTATCAAGTCTGTCTCATACCTGTGATCAAATGGATATCAAATCTTAATTCTCTCATCATAAGTCATCCTATCAGCATGACCTTGATGTTACTCATGGCTCTTGCAGCCCATTAATCTCATATGTTTCTCTTATGCTTAAGGAGCATAACATATGTCACTATTCACAAGCCTATAATTATGCTTTCAGTGAATATGATATCATAACCCTTACCTGGCTATGATCATTCTCTTATAAGAACATGCATGGTTAATTCAATAGACAACAATAAACAATTTATCTCCAGATCAACAATTACTATTGCAGAATTAACCTTTCAATTCAAGGGTTGAACCTTCATGCCTCCATTAAGGCTAGGTTCCCTGATTTATATCAATTAGGGTTATTCAATCCCTTTCATTATGTTTAGGAATAGTGATTCCTTTTCTCATGCTTTAGTCATGATGATTCATTCTTAAGAACATCACTTGGAATTAGGGTTATTGTATAATTCAATGCATCACCCTCAATTAGGGTTTACTATTCACATTATGTGTCATTACCCTAGAATTTAGGGTTTACCATTCACATTATGGTGAATTGAGCTCATAGCATCATCATGTATAAAATCATTATCATTAATGCCCTCAAGTTAGGTTAAGATTCACTAATTATCATAATTAGGGTTTCCATGATCTCACATAGGTGGATCATACCCTAATCATGCACATTCATATATATATTGAAGGTACATTACTTGGATTTCAACCATAATTGGGATCTTCTCTCTCCTCTTACTCATAGGTGATGATTACATCACTCTAGATTAGGTTGGGTTAAGTCCTTATTGACTATCATAAGCCAAATCACCACTATCATGTGATTAGGGTTTGATTAGAACAAGGTATTACTCAATTGAACCCTTCAAGGGCATTTTGGTAAATTACCCATTGATCGTCATCATGGGCCAATTCATTAGTCATTTAGTCCCTTAATGTCCTAAGTTACCATTAGGGTTTAGATTAGATCACCATTGAACCATTTACACCTTCAAGTGATTAAGTATAAACAACCTTGAAAACCTTCAAGCGGTTTCAACCTTCAACCACCAAACGGTCTTGAGACCGTTTGGATGTGTTGACCGTTTGGGGAGAGTTGACTTTCAAACCGTTTGAAGCTTATGCGGTTTGAAACTGTTTGATCTTAAACGATCTTGAGATCGATTGGTCCAAACGACCTTGAGATCGTTTGAGCCCAAACGGTCTTGAGACCATTTGGCCTCAAACGGTCTTGAGACCGTTTGGATCCAAACGGTCTTGAGACCGTTTGGTCCAAATGGGCTCAAACCGTTTGGACCTCAAAAGTGGATTAAAGGTTATAAACGATTGGGGTTTTCTATGTTGAAGCCTTCAATTGGCCAAATCCTTGTTAGCCACTTATCAATTGAGACAATTAGGGTTATCCTTAAACAATTGGTCACTCAATTGACCCTCAATTAATATCCAAATAGGGTTGGAGTTGGTTCAATTAAGGTCTATAATCGTTCAACCATCAACACTCAACAATGTGAATCAAATCGAAGTTGATCCCATCAATTGACCTTAAATCGGGCTCAAACTTGGCCCAAACGGTCTTGGGATCATTTGGATAGCCTCCAAACGGTCTTGAGACCGTTTTCCCAAGAATTCATCAAAATCTAAGTTGATTTGATAGGGGTTGAACCTTAATTAAGTCACAAATCAGCAATTTGATTATTTCAATAACCCATTGTAATTGGGCCCTCAATTGATCAAATTACCTTAACCCTAGACCTCCAAACGGTCTTGGGTTGACACCAAACGGTCTTGAGACCATTTGGATGAGTTCCAAATGGTGTTGAAACCGTTTGCCCATCCAATCTTTGGACTCTAGTGAAAATTCGTCAAGGTTTGATCTATTGAGTTGATCATCACATCAATACTTAATTGCAATATGGTTTGGTACCTTTGGACCTTCAATTGGTCAACTATTCTTGACCCCAGACCTCTAAACGGTCTTGGGTGATCCCCAAACGGTCTTGAGACCGTTTGGATGATTCCCCAAACGGTCTTGAGACCGTTTGGGCTAATCAACCCAAAATCTCTAATTAACTCATTGGGATTTCAGCACTGATTTCAATTAGGGTTTGCCCTATTGATTAGCCTTCAACTCATGACTCGTTTGGAATTAAGCCATCAAATTTTGTGGGTCATCAACCAACATTATTAGGAACAGTAATCCCAAACGGTCAACGCTTGGTCAACCATCTCAAATGGTCTTGAGACCGTTTGCCCAAAAAGGGCAAATTAAACAGGTTGAAAATCAGAACTTAATTCAATTGGATTTGCTAATTGATTTGCCTATATCTCATGATTCCTTTGGAGTTAATCCCTAAACTTTTATGGGTGATCAGCCTACATAATTAAGAACAGGATTCCTATACGGTCGTTGCTTGGTCAACTGGACCAAACGGTCTTGAAGACCGTTTTCCTCCATGCGACCCTGAAACCGTTTGCCCATCAAACGGTTGTGCAAACTGCATGGGCAATTGGTTAGGACCGTTTAGTAAAGTGGAAATCCGTGGATAAGCATAGGAATTAACGTCCTTATCTTCTACCTCAAGAACAGCAGCAGTTCTTCACGAATTTACTTGCAAGAATGCAAGGGAAGATAGGGAAGAAGAAGAACTAGCAACTATATGCATAGAAAAAGATGTATAATCAAAGCATAAGGTTTAGAGTTATAAAACCCGCCTTAAAGGTTGTTCCTTGAGCTCCAAGCTTCCAAGCTCCAAGCCTTTAATGGTGTCCTTGAGCTCCATAGGTCGGCCAAGGTGAATTCTCCAAGGAAAAGTTGGAAAGGAATGGCTAGAAAGATAAAGCTAGGTGAGCTAGCCATGAATTCAACCTTGAAATCGAGTTTCCTCCATGAATTCAAGCAAAAGGGATGATCCAAACTTACCTAGGACCCCTGGTAGTCCTCCTCTGCTCCAGAGCTTAGCCGTAGTCGATTTTGAGCAAGGGCAACAGTGATGAAATGAAAAGGATCGTTTCCTTGCTAAATGAGGAAAGTAGCATATATACTTAGGTGAAAATTCAACATAAGAGCATTTGTTTCCTCATTTCTCATCTAAGTCCTTCCTTTATTCTTTGCACGTACCTACCCCTTATTTCTAAGGACAATCTCCTTCTAAGGTCAAGGATTGAAAGTAAAGAAGATCAACCCATCGCTAAAGTACACATATAAATGGCTATTATACTTACACCTTGATTATTCAATCACAAAGGTGTTCTTTAATATATGATTATTCAAATGAAGTGCCTTGTTCATCATTTCTACTCTAAATGATGACAATAGTTATAAAAGATATTTTGGAAGATGAAAAATTACAAGTTGCACCCCAAATTTTGGGTAAATTGCATTTTACCCCAAAACCAGGGTTTCGAGCACAGGGATTGCTTCCACAGCTGCACCTTGGTGCCCAAGCTTGGGAAATCCTTCAAACTTTACCATAATCATTCTCATGATGTCTCAACATCAGAGGAACATCTCAACATGTGAAATTTGCAAGTTAACCCCTTTTGCTGGGTAATTTGCACATAGGTCCCTGTATTACAAAACAATACTAAAACATTGTTTAATTAGGACAGAAATGGAAATATGTGTTCCTCAGAAGTTTAATTACATGCCAAAAGATAATCACAAGTATCTTAATTACATAATTAGGCAAAACACCTAGGGTTAGTTCTTAACCCAGGTCAGGGATGTTACAAATTCTCCACCCCTTATAAGGATTTCGTCCTCGAAATCAGGAAAACTTATTATTTAAGAGAAAAGGGCAGGGTATTTCCTCTTCATCTCCTCCTCTAGTTCCCAGGTGGCTTCTTACACACCACAGTGGTTCCAGAGGACTTTCACAAGACTTATGTCTTTCTTTTTCAGCTTTTTAATTCTTTGATCAAGGATCAACACAGGCCCTTCAACATAAGATATATCATCATTAAGTTCAACCTCCATAGGTTGCAACACTGAGTCAGTGTCAGGGTGACACTTCCTCAGCATAGAGATATGGAATACTGGATGCAATCTATGCAACTCAGGTGGCAGTTCTAGCTTATAAGCTACCTTACCAACCCTTTGAATGATTGGATAAGGCCCCATAAATCTAGGAGCTAACTTCCCTTTTCTTCCAAAATGAAGAACTCCTTTCCAAGGCGAGACTTTGAGATACACTCTGTCTCTGACCTGGAACTCTAAGGGTCTACGACGCTTGTCAGCATAAGATTTCTGCCTATCCTGTGCAGTCTTAATCTGTTGTTATATTACCTTAATCTTCTCTGTGGTCTGCTGCACAAGATCAGGACCTAACAACTGATGCTCACCAGTCTCATACCAACACAAGGGTGATCTACAACGTCTACCATATAAGGCTTCATAAGGTGCCATATCAATACTATGCTGATAGCTATTGTTATAGGCAAACTCTATCAAGCTTAGGTGTAGATCCCAACTTCCGGTAAACTGGAGAACACATGCTCTCAACAGGTCTTCCAAGGTCTGTATGGTCCTTTCCGACTGTCCATCAGTCTGTGGATGAAAGGCCGTACTAAACCTTAGCTTGGTGCCTAAGGATATGTGTAACTGCTCCCAAAAACGACTTGTAAACTGGGGACCTCTGTCAGAAACTATAGTGACAGGAACTCCGTGCAAACGCACTATCTCTTGAACATACAACTATGATAACCTCTCCACAGAATAGGTTGTTTTGACAGGTAAGAAATGCATTGTCTTATTCAACCTATCAACAACTACCCAAATGGAATCATGTCCTTTGCTTGTCCTAGGTAGGCCAACAACAAAGTCCATGGTAACATGGTCCCACTTCCACTGTGGTATGGGTAAAGGTTGCATTGTTCCTGCAGGCTTCTGGTGTTCAGCTTTAACTTGCTGACACACAGGACACCTCAGAACAAACTCTGCAACATCCTTCTTCATTCCAGGCCACCAATACAGTTCTTTCAAATTTCGATACATCTTGGTGCTCCCTGGATGTATAGCATACATTGAAGAATGAGCTTCTTCCAAGACTAACTTCCTCAAGTTATCCACATCCGACACTATCATCCTCCCATGATAACATGCTACATGATCATCTGAGTCATAGAAACCATCTCGCTTCTCATTTCCATACTCTGATCTAATCTGCTGAACTACAACATCAACTTGTTGTGCCTCCTTTATCTGCTCTCTTAGGGTAGGTTTAATATGCATCTCAGCCAACAACCCGGCTAACAATGACACCTTCAACTGTACATTGTCTTGCCTTAAAGAGATAACCATATCTCTCTTAGAGCATACTAAAGAGTTTAGTTGTGATCTATCCATGGTTGATGTTGCTGATTTCCTACTCAAGGCATCTGCAACAACATTGGCCTTCCCTGGATGGTAATCAATTGTACAATCGTAGTCCTTGATTAACTCCATCCAGTGACGTTGCCTCATGTTAAGCTCATGCTGAGAGAAGATATACTTAAGGTTCTTGTGATCTGTGAAAATCTGGAATGTCTCTCCGTAGAGATAGTGTCTCCAGATCTTCAAGGCATGAACCACAGCAGCTAACTCTAGATCGTGTGTCGGATAATTCTCTTCATGTTTCTTAAGCTGTCGGGAAGCAAAAGAAATCACTTGTTTATTCTGCATCAACACACATCTGAGTCCATTCTTGGAGGCATCACAGAAAACTATGTATCCTTTGTCTTGCTCAGGTAACACAAGTACTGGTGCACTTGTCAACCTCTCCTTCAACAACTGAAAAGATTGCTGGCACTTATCGCTCCAGTCAAAAGGAACTTCTTTCTGGGTCAACTTTGTCAAGGGTAAGGCTATGGAACTAAAGTTCTTAATGAACCTTCAATAATAGCCTGCTAACCCTAGGAAACTTCGAATCTCTGTCGACGTCTTCGGTTGTTCCCACTGTAGAACAGATTCTACCTTTGTAGGGTCAACACGAATTCCCGAGGCAGATATCACATGTCCAAAAAAAGATACCTCCGACAGCCAGAACTCACACTTGCTAAACTTAGCATACAGCTTGTGTTCTCTTAGCAAGGTCAAAGCTTGGCGAAGATGCTGCTCATGCCGCTGAGCATCCTTGCTAAAAATCAGAATGTCATCTATGAAGACGACAACACACTGATCAAGGAAAGGTCGAAAAACTCTATTCATGAGTTCCATAAATGCAGCTGATGCATTGGTTAGTCCAAACGACATAACCGTGAACTCATAGTGACCATATCTTGTCCTAAAGGCAGACTTGGATATGTCACTATCCTTAATACGAAGTTGATGATATCCAGACCTCAAGTCTATCTTTGAGAAGACTGTTGCACCACGCAATTGGTCAAAGAGGTCATCAATCCTCGGCAAAGGATACTTATTCTTTATTGTTACTTTATTGAGTTGTCTATAATCAATGCACAACCGCATTGACCCATCTTTCTTTTTAACAAACAAAATTGGAGCACCCCAAGGTGAAGTGCTCAGTCGGATAAAACCTTTCTCAAGTAACTCTTGAATTTGTTTCTTGAGTTCTGCCATCTCAGCAGGCGCCATTCTATACGGTGTCTGGGCTATGGGTTTCGTGTTTGGGATCAAATTGATTTCAAAATCAATTTCTCGAGGCGGTGGTATACCTGGAAGTTCTTCAGGAAACACGTCCTTGAATTCCCTGACTATAGGAACTTCAGCAGGGTTGGGACCTTCTTTGGTAACATCTACCACATGGGCCAAGAATGCATAACATCCTTGCCTCATCAGCTTATCAGCAACCATAGCTGACACAAGACAGGTGGGCAGAATCTTCCTTTCTCCTTGAAAGATCCACGTGTTGTTTTCATCAGCAAACACAGCAAGCTTGGATTCACAATCCAAGACAACTCGATACTTTTCCAAGGTATCCATTCCGAGGATTATATCAAATCCTTGCATATCAAGTGGTATAAGGTCCACTTGAATGCGATGGTTAGAAAAGAAGAGGATGCAGGGAGAGCATACCTCCTGCAACACAGCAGACCCACTCAACGGAGTCTCCAAAAACAAGCTATCTGCCCTATGACTAATTGTCATATAGCAGTTACGAATCACTCTCCGAGTGACAAAGGAGTGTGTAGCACCCGGGTCAATTAGAACAGATACCACACATGATTTAGACATATTAGAATATAAAAGTTCCATCTGACTTGCCACTACCCGTGGATTGACCACTGCATCTGGTGGGTTCAAGGCATAGAACCTCACTGTCGCCTGGTGTTGAGGTGGTGCTGATGATCCAGCTTGAGATGCTTGTCCACGTCCTCGAGCTGCTCCTTGAGATTGCCTTCTCTGTGATCCCTGTTGACTTTGTCTCGAAGGCTGTGTCACACTGACAAGCCTAGATCGACAGTCCTTCATCAAATGTCCCACCTTCCCACAGTTGTAACAGCTCTTCTCTAGTTGTTGTGGTCTGGGTGGTCCTGTGACTGACATCGATGCTGGACTACGAGTCTCTTGTTGAGGTAGGCTTCGTCCCCTGCCTCTACTCGGTGACCACTGTGTCTGAGCACTAGTTCTGGGTGGTGGAGGTGTAGGTGCAGAGAATCTAGGCTTCTTAAAGTCTCTAGATGAAGAACCCTGGAACTGCGGATATCTCTTATGGGTTTGTCTCTTCTCGACTACGGATTTCTCTATCCTTCGGACTGACTCAACGAAGGTAGCAAACCTCTCCCGATTCTCTAGGGCAGACACGGGAGTAGTCAAGTCGGCGTTTAAACCCTTCTCAAACCTTATGATTCTTTCTTCTTCTGTGGCAGCCATGTGCGGACAAAACCGCAGTAACTCCATGAACTTAGCTTCATACTCGCTAATGTTCATCATGCCCTGCCTCAATCTCTCAAACTGAGAGATCTTCTCGTCTAGGAAGGTCTTTGGAAAATATCTATTGATAAATTCCCGACGGAAATCTTCTCACGAGATCTCCACTCCAGGCCTCTTCTGCTCTTCCATGGTCCACCAGTGACCAACACTTCCCTTGAGAAGATAGACAGCGTGTCTAACCTTCTGAGCTTCTGGGATGTTGAGGATTCTAAAAGCTTTCTCCAACTCGATCAACCACAGATCGGCATCTGCAGGATCAACTGTTCCAAAGTATTCATTTGCTCCGACACGACGAAGTCGTTCGAACGTCTTACCGATACCTTGTCCTTCAGAGTGGGCAGGTGCCCTAGGTGCAGGCATAGGCATCCTGTCAGTGATGTGTGTCATAGCAGTCATAAACTGCCCGAACATAGTTTGAACAGCTGGGTTTTCCATGTCAGCTGGGTCAAACTGAGGTGGCTCTCTGGGTGGCTCAGGTATAGGTTGCTCTATCTCCAGGTTCCTTGCACCTCCTTGGGGTGCAGCAACACTACTTTCTGCCATGAACTCCTCATGTTCTTCGTGTGGTCCGTACATCCTTAACTTATCTTCTTCTCCTGAGGAGCAGAAGACTCTATTAGATAAGAAAGAAATACTAAGGATAGACTCGACATCCTAATTCCTATGTCTCTGTAGACTCAGCGAACCTAGAGCTCTAATACCACTAATTGTGGGCTCTGATCTCCAAACCACGATATAAACACGATTTAAACGTAGCGGAAGCGGTTTGATTAACAGCGGAAGACAAAAATCACGGAAAATTAAAACTTTTCGAGATAATAGCTTGAATCCATAAAAAAATTCTTTCATAAAAGGAGATAAACTATTTACATCTTTGATAATTACTTCTTGAGTAATTATATACAACATGATACAAAATCTCAAGAACTCAGAACCAAAATCTCAGACCAAAAGACTCCAAGGACCTGAGAGTACAGAGAACACATAGGACTGACTATCTAACTACACAACTCAACAGTCTGAATCTCCACCTGAGATTTACTGCTGCTCCTGGTGCTGCTGCTGCTGATACTGTCCACCTGCAGACTGATTCCTTCGTCCTCGACGACCACCTAAAAAGGTTGAAATCTACGGGGTGAGACAATTTTAAATAATTGTCCCAGCGACAGTTATAACTCTCTGCCAGAAGCTTTATTATAGCAAATCAAGAACAACATAGGCAATAAAAGCTTTAAGGTAATCAACAGCATATTGTTATCAATTAAAACAACAACATTTAAGGGATATGAAAAACATGTATACTAAGTAATGTATCTTCAACCAAAGTATCTCGTAGTTCAACCTAAGCAGATATGCTACGCGGTTGATTATGTTTTACAAACATCATTATGCCCTGTGGAGATGAGGTATACCGTTCATACTCCAACCGATCACTATTAAGTCGCATCAGTATCATACATAGGTCATCAAAGGAGCCGGATTCTTATGACCTCATCTTCCTCAGTCAGTGTGAGGTTCAACATGCAGGACATCTAATGTCTCTGCTACTATAGCTTACCAGGGTATTCTGGTACTTTGCTATTAGAGTCACAGTGGCATTTTGTACTCTCTTCGCCATTGAGGGATTTCTTGTTTATCTCTCATCGATGTGGTATAAAAGACTTTCTCGGGAGATTAGTGTTACATCACCCCGACATAACCCATAGTGAATGATTGATTTATTAAGATACATCTACATCAATTCCTACACCAGGATGTAAGGGCATTCACATCCATTTTCCCCACATACTCAAAAGTATGTGATCCAGGAGTTCCCTTAGGAAAACCTGTTTCACCATCATTTTGCTTCTGACAATGATGGATCTATGATCAGGGCTCTACATGATATGATTATACTTGATTAGTTAGGTACATTTCAGTATTCTTTTAACATCAAGCATGTTTCCAAGCATGTAAGTATTAAAAGAATAATATACAAGAATAATACTAAATGTATCAAGTCTGTCTCATACCTGTGATCAAATGGATATCAAATCTTAATTCTCTCATCATAAGTCATCTTATCAGCATGACCTTGATGTTACTCATGGCTCTTGCAGCCCATTAATCTCATATGTTTCTCTTATGCTTAAGGAGCATAACATATGTCACTATTCACAAGCCTATAATTATGCTTTCAGTGAATATGATATCATAACCCTTACATGGCTATGATCATTCTCTTATAAGAACATGCATGGTTAATTCGATAGACAACAATAAACAATTTATCTCCAGATCAACAATTACTATTGCAGAATTAACCTTTCAATTCAAGGGTTGAACCTTCATGCCTCCATTAAGGCTAGGTTCCCTGATTTATATCAATTAGGGTTATTCAATCCCTTTCATTATGTTTAGGAATAGTGATTCTTTTTCTCATGCTTTAGTCATGATGATTCATGCTTAAGAACATCACCTGGAATTAGGGTTATTGTATAATTCAATGCATCACCCTCAATTAGGGTTTACTATTCACATTATGTGTGATTACCCTAGAATTTAGGGTTTACCATTCACATTATGGTGAATTGAGCTCGTAGCATCATCATGTATAAAATCATCATCATTAATGCCCTCAAGTTAGGTTAAGATTCACTAATTATCATAATTAGGGTTTCCATGATCTCACATAGGTGGATCATACCCTAATCATGCACATTCATATATATATTAAAGGTACATTACTTGGATTTCAACCATAATTGGGATCTTCTCTCTCCTCTTACTCATAGGTGATGATTACATCACTCTAGATTAGGTTGGGTTAAGTCCTTATTGACTATCATAAGCCAAATCACCACTATCATGTGATTAGGGTTTGATTAGAACAAGGTATTACTCAATTGAACCCTTCAAGGTCATTTTGGTAAATTACCCATTGATCGTCATCATGGGTCAATTCATTAGTCATTTAGTCCCTTAATGTCCTAAGTTACCATTAGGGTTTAGATTAGATCACCATTGAACCATTTACACCTTCAAGTGATTAAGTATAAACAACCTTGAAAACCTTCAAACGGTTTCAACCTTCAACCACCAAATGGTCTTGAGACCGTTTGGTCTCAAACGGTCTTGAGACCATTTGGATGTGTTGACCGTTTGGGGAGAGTTGACTTTCAAACCGTTTGAAGCTTATGCAGTTTGAAACCGTTTGATCTTAAACGATCTTGAGATCGATTGGTCCAAATGACCTTGAGATCGTTTGAGCCCAAACGGTCTTGAGACCGTTTGGCCCCAAACGGTCTTGAGACCGTTTGGCCTCAAATGGTCTTGAGACCGTTTGGACCTCAAAAGTGGATTAAAGGTTATAAACGATTGGGGTTTTCTATGTTGAAGCCTTCAATTGGCCAAATCCTTGTTAGCCACTTATCAATTGAGACAATTAGGGTTATCCTTTACCAATTGGTCACTCAATTGACCCTCAATTAATATCCAAATAGGGTTGGAGTTGGTTCAATTAAGGTCTATAATCGTTCAACCATCAACACTCAACAATGTGAATCAAATCGAAGTTGATCCCATCAATTGACCTTCAATCGGGCTCAAACTTGGCCCAAACGGTCTTGGGATCGTTTGGATAACCTCCAAACGGTCTTGAGACCGTTTTCCCAAGAATTCATCAAAATCTAAGTTGGTTTGATAGGGGTTGAACCTTAATTAAGTCACAAATCAGCAATTTGATTATTTCAATAACCCATTGTAATTGGGCCCTCAATTGATCAAATTACCTTAACCCTAGACCTCCAAACGGTCTTGGGTTGACACCAAACGGTCTTGAGACCGTTTGTATGAGTTCGAAACGGTCTTGAGACCGTTTGCCCATCCAATCTTTGGACTCTAGTGAAAATTCATCAAGGTTTGATCTATTGAGTTGATCATCACATCAATACTTAATTGCAATATGGTTTGGTACCTTTGGACCTTCAATTGGTCAACTATTCTTGACCCCAGACCTCTAAACGGTCTTGGGTGATCCCCAAACGGTCTTGAGACCGTTTGGATGATTCCCCAAACGGTCTTGAGACCGTTTGGGCTAATCAACCCAAAATCTCTAATTAACTCATTGGGATTTCAGCACTGATTTCAATTAGGGTTTGCCCTATTGATTAGCCTTCAACTCATGACTCGTTTGGAATTAAGCCATCAAATTTTGTGGGTCATCAACCAACATTATTAGTAACAGTAATCCCAAACGGTCAATGCTTGGTCAACCATCTCAAACGGTCTTGAGACTGTTTTCCCAAAAAGGGAAAATTAAACAGGTTGAAAATCAGAACTTAATTCAATTGGATTTGCTAATTGATTTGCCTATATCTCATGATTCCTTTGGATTTAATCCCTCAAATTTGATGGGTGATTATCCTACATAATTAGGAACAGGATTCTCATACGGTCGTTGCTTGGTCAACTGGACCAAACGGTCTTGAAGACCGTTTGCCTCCATGCGACCCTGAAACCATTTGCCCACCAAACGGTTGTGCAAACCGCATGGGCAATTGGTTAGGACCGTTTAGTAAAGTGGAAATCCGTGGATAAGCATAGGAATTAACGACCTTATCTTCTACCTCAAGAACATCAGCAGTTCTTCACGATTTTACTTACAAGGATGCAAGGGAAGATAGGGAAGAAGAAGAACTAGCAACTATATGCATAGAAAAAGATGTATAATCAAAGCATAAGGTTTAGAGTTATAAAACCCGCCTTAAAGGTTGTTCCTTGAGCTCCAAGCTTCCAAGCTCCAAGCCTTTAATGGCTTCCTTGAGCTCCACAGGTCGGCCAAGGTGAATTCTCCAAGGAAAAGTTGGAAAGGAATGGCTAGAAAGATAAAGCTAGGTGAGCTAGCCATGAATTCAACCTTGAAATCGAGTTTCCTCCATGAATTCAAGCAAAAGGGATGATCCAAACTTACCTAGGACCCCTGGTCGTCCTCCTCTGCTCCAGAGCTTAGCCTTAATCGGTTTTGAGCAAGGGCAACAATGATGAAATGAAAAGGATCGTTTCCTTGCTAAATGAGGAAAGTAGCATATATACTTAGGTGAAAATTCAACATAAGAGCATTTGTTTCCTCATTTCTCATCTAAGTCCTTCCTTTATTCTTTTCACGTCCCTACCCCTTATTTCTAAGTACAATCTCCTTCTAACGTCAAGGATTGAAAGTAAAGAAGATCAATCCATCACTAAAGTACACATATAAAAGGCTATTATACTTACACCTTGATTATTCAATCACAAAGGTGTTCTTTATTATATGATTATTCAAATGAAGTGCCTTCTTCATCATTTATACTCTAAATGATGACAATAGTTATAAAAGATATTTTGGAAGATGAAAATTACAAGTTACACCCCAAATTTTGGGTAAATTGCATTTTACCCCAAAACCAGGGTTTTAAGCACAGGGATTGCTTCCACAATTGCACCTTGGTGCCCAAGCTTGGGAAATCCTTCAAACTTTACCATAATCATTCTCATGATGTCTCAACATCAGAGGAACATCTCAACATGTGAAATTTTCAAGTTAACCCCTTTAGCTGGGTAATTTGCACATAGGTCCCTGTATTACAAAACAATACTAAAACATTGTTTAATTAGGACAGAAATGGAAATATGTGTTCCTCAGAAGTTTAATTACATGCCAAAAGATAATCACAAGTATCTTAATTACATAATTAGGCAAAACACCTAGGGTTAGTTCTTAACCCAGGTCAGGGATGTTACAAATTTCATTAGCACTCTAATGGCTATAAATTAAGATTTCTAATGTTGGTTCAGTTGGATCATCGGGCGAGTTACCGACTCAATCGATCGGAGGCTGAGATATTTTTTGAAGAGCCTATCGGTCGAGTTTCTGAGACACACAACTCGAGAAATGGCCGGGATGGAGCAAATATAAGTTAGGTTCAGCTGACTTTTCTCCCTCTCAACTAGAGAAAAATTGACTGATCCAACCTTTAGCTCCCTCAAGCTCTCAACCCTAGCCCCGACCTTCCTCTCCCTAGCCCTAGTTTGACCTAGATCAACCTTCCTTGACCTCCTTCCTATCAAACCTAGGTTTGTGGATGGGTTCTGGTGGTGTTTCTCTTGCCTTTCCTCTCTCTTTCCTCTCCATTTCGTCTCCATCACATCCAATAGGAGAAAGAGGGTGGCCCCAATTGGTGCACCATTATCATCTACCAACTCACATATCATTCTTTTGATCACACTTTCTTTGTCTCAAATGAGGCTCTTAATAGGTACAAGGATCTCCTTCCTAGGAATCCTTTTCCATTATGTTCCCTTTTCGAGCCTTCCCCACGTAGACAAAGGGTCATTGATTAAGTGGTCGAGTTGCTTTACAATCTTCATATCTCTACCTTTGTGTCGAATACTCATACTACAACAATTCCATAACTAGATGTAAAGAGGTTCATGAATTCTATGCTAAATTGAATTGAAATTATGACACACTCATACCACCACCCAATACTCTAGTAGTCCTCACTTCCATGTTCGTCGAGAAGAAATTCCAAGTCTCTGAGGATACCCTGAACATCTTCTTTTTGGGTACTGAAGTGACTGACACCTGGAGGAAGGACTACCTTGAGTATTTTGAACTAGTTGAGCCTGAGGCCTTCTACAAGAAGTATGATCTTACTCTCCCTGATATTCATAAATACTTGAAGAAGTCTCAGTTCCCATATAGGAAGAAGTGTACCCTTCCCTCCTCTGCCTTAGACCTCAAGAACTGCATACTTGCCCTAGTTGTTAACTACATTATTTATCCCAAGAAAAATCAAACTAAAATTACAGAGAACACAACGGTAATTATGTTCTATATCTTGAAGAACATAGAAGTCAAATGGGCAAGATATGTTCTCCACCATATGACCGGCTTTGACTCAGGTAAGAGCACCCATGGAACCCACCCACCCTACCTAACCTTGATATGTGGTCTTTTTCAAATTGCCATCAAAAAATCTCTTTTCCATGACCTTCACTACAAACCTTCTCGAAAAGGAGTTTGCATCAGTGAGACCAAACTTTAGAAGACTGTGCCCATCCCCTCCTCTACCACATCCCGAGCCTCTACCTCAACCTCCACACGTGCTCTTCCACCACCTCAGCCTACCCAACCTTCCCGCACCTCGTTCCATGTATCCAATGAAACCCTTATGGGATGCATGATGCATCAATAGGCATATAACCTTAAGGTTCAAGAGTGCATAAATCAGGACCTCTGTGCCATCATGTCCAACATGAACCTATCCTGTACACACCATTATCCTACCTACCAGCCCTACCCAGGAGGTGACTATGAATCCTATGCATATGATCACTTTTACCCAACCCCTCCACCTATTGCTTCCACTGCTACACCCTCTGTTGTTGGTGGATCTACCCCTGGAGTGCTTCCTCTTCCTACTGGCCCCTTGGTCACCCTACTTGCTGGTCTTGGTACTTCTGCTCCCACCTTCCCCCAAGACAATGAGCTTCATGCTCTTGGCATGTCTTGGGCTGAGAATGAATGCTCGTTGGCCCGAATGTGGTTCTAGTTCTCTTGTTGATGAGGAGATGCTAGATCAAGCTGATGAGGAGTCTTCTGAGGATGATGGTGGTGATGGTTCTGGTGCCTCTACTGATGGTTCTGGTGATGTTGTTCTCTCTATTGCACCTTCATATGGAGATGACGACCATGAGATAGAAGCTTCTGATGTTGATGATGATGTTGACGATGTGGACATAGATGACCTAGATATTTAGATGTATTAGTTTGTAGTCTATAGATGTTGATCATATATATCTTTATAGTCTATTTTGTACTAAAAGCATCTGGGCACATTTTCTGAGTTGTACTATTTCATCATCATGTTTCCATCATTTTTGGCATATAGTTGTTTCTGAGTACCTGCTTTCTAAGTTGTAATATAAATTCTTTGTACACTTACTCTTTGATTTACTATATCTCATGAGTTGATTCCATGTTCATCATATTTTGATTATGACTTAGATTGTGTGTTTCTCTCATCTTTGTTTTGGTGTATGCTTTTTTATTGTAATGTTGTGGATGTATGTTTGGTTGTGCTTGGAGAAGACATGTTTCTATGATCTTCTACCCCCCTTCCATTTTGATAATGTCAAAAGGGAAAGAGAAGTTCAATGTTTTTAAGCTCAACCATATTACTTTTATTCTCTATGTGATCCTTTTTTTGCTCATTACTTGCTTTATCATGTGACTTGCTAAAGGACCATATAGTATATATGCCATGTTGTTTTTTGTAGATAGACTAACTATGTAGGAAAGAGTAAGCATAAATTGAGGGGAGCAATTCACATTCTTCAAATCTTGAATCCCCTTTCAATTCACAAGGCACAGGTATTACTTTACATATCCTTTTCAATATGATTGAGGAATGGCTTGTCATTATCAAAAAGGGGGAGAATGTTGACTTGAGAGTTCTACATTGTCCATATTTTGTTATTGACTTTAAACATTCCATTCCTATTTATCTAATATGTTTGTTCAAGATTGATTTCAGGCTTTAGGTACATGAAAAGGATCAAATTACACAAGCCCTAGCTAGTTCAAGTTTAAGTCAAAAGCAATGCAAGTGGGCGTTTTGGGAAATCACTCCAAATGACCTTAGATGATTTTTGTATTCACTTGTATTGATGATATGACTTGTAACTAAGATGAAAAAAAAAATAGGGACTTTTAATTCCAATGTTTGGTCACTCAAAAATCAACTTAGAAAACTTGTCACAACAACTCTGTCATTCGAGTTGGAAACTCGACTGATTTAGTGATGGATTTTCAGAAGATGACCAATTGGTTGTGTTGCACACTTACATAACTCGATCGATTGATCAACTACGAAAAACCAATTTTGACTCATCGGTCGAGTTTACCATAACAAACTCGATCGATAGTTTGAAAATCGGCTTTGGCACTTAGTAGACCGGTCGAGTTATCTTTATTATAACTCAACTGAATGTACGATACGGAAGACATAAAAAAAGTGATTATAACCATTAGTGAGTTGTTTTGAGCGAGATAATATTTGTTGCAACTTGAAAAATGGATATATTTTTCCCTTAAGTGATCCCAAGTGATTCCACACTCAAGGGAACAACCCCAGATATATATAGGACCCCTTAGAGTTCATTCCAAGTTTAATCATTCCTGCTATTCTAAGTCCTTGCTATAGTTGAGTGTGTTGCAACTACTTGAGTCCCTTTCTTTCTCTCATTTACAAAGCATTTTGTGATTATGAATGAGTTAGGCCAGTTGTAAGAGAGATACTTCCTTGTTCTTGTAAGGATCTCATACCATTCCATCTTCCATACCCACTTTCTCAAAGAAATAAAGGTGAAGCAAGCTACTCTGAGTGAAGGTGAAGTTGTCACTGTTCTTCTTCAAGGTTGAAGAAGAGGTGAAGATCTTCTCCATGTGAAGGAGAAGGGAAAGGCCAAGATTCATGAAGAGTGGGCAAATTCCTTCAAGGCCAAAGAGTCCTTGTTAAAGTCTGAAGGCATCTTGATCAAGTGGGTAAGTCCTTGTGTAGGTGGAATACTCTTGTCTTGAATAGGTAAGTCCTTGGATGTATGGTGGTCACCTTGTATCTATTATGAATGGAATATAAGTATACACAGATTGTAAATTCCTAGAGGTTGACCTCTCTAGGTAGTGGATTGACTCTCTCCTAGTTTAGAGAGTGGAACCAATCTAAACCACCTTGTCCAATCGCATGTTTCAATTTCTCTCTTACTATGCTTTCTTAGTTAGAACTTCAAATTGATCTTAAGCTATTGGTTTTGATTGATATAATTTGAAGGTCTAATTTATCTTGTGAGAATTTTGAAGCTTTATTCACCCCCCTCTAGAGCCTAGATACAACAATTGCTTTTCATCTCTATTCAAAGGGCGGTGATGGAGGCTCTTCTTATTGAAGCTCTCCCTCTTAAAAGGGCTTAGGAGGGTTGGATACTCAACAAGATATTCTCACATTTCTATGTGGCTTTGCTTCTTATGGATTGTCTGGTACTACTGGTTCTACTGCTCGGTCTCCTAGTGATGTATCACCACATCTGAATCCTTCATCTTCAGTTATATCACCGTGAATCCTCAACTCTAAAGAATCTTTTCATATGACAATCGATTACACTAAACTTACGTCTCCTAGTCCCCTAGTCGCTCCTATCACTATTCACACCGTAGATGGAACCTCCCTTTCTATTGCATGATAGGGAACTCTATTATGTCCTCTTTTAATGTTCCTATAATTTCTTAAGTTTCTAAACTTACCATGTAGTTCATGTCCACTGATCAACTCATTGATCATGGATGTTGTGTTGTCTTAGATTTTGATTGTGTTGTATTGAGGATCATTGCACATGTACTCTGGCTGGCACTAGCCCCTACTGTCTTGATTTACATTGTCTTTAGGAGCTTCACTGGATTCACCTTCTTGTCACTGCACTTGCCAGTCTCTCCACCACCACTATCTCTACATCAGTTGCATCATCCACATCATCTTTTGCTCAATGGAATCAC
The DNA here is from genome assembly GCA_963693085.1 of Alisma plantago-aquatica. NCBI lineage: Eukaryota > Viridiplantae > Streptophyta > Magnoliopsida > Alismatales > Alismataceae > Alisma > Alisma plantago-aquatica. The sequence goes on from OY856409.1 coordinate 1,890,778,929, forward strand.
CATTTAGGTCACCTCTTTGGGTTGTGTTTTTCATCTTTGGTTCATTGTGGTTTATTAGATTCTATGTCTGGTGATGTGTCTTTAGACTGTATGGGTTAAAAGCTTAGAAAGCAGATACATTTTTCCTAACGTACTAGTGAGTCAATGTCACAATGTTTGTTTAATCTTGTTTAGTCTAATGTATAGGGTCTAGCTCCTTTTTTTAAAAGGTGATTATCTATATACATTTTATAGATGATAATTCTCACCACACATGGATATAGTTGATGTCTTCCTATAGTGAGGTTTTCCCCATCTATAAGAAGTTTGTGACCATGATCTGTAATTAGTTTGATCCTATTCGTGTTTTCTATGTTGATTTTACTGGGGAGTATTTATCAAGACTCCTGTGTGCTTTTCTTGTTGAGCAGAACACTCTTTCTCAGTTTACCTGTCGAGGTGTGCATGCTCAAAATGGTGTGGCTGAGCAAAAGCATTGTCATCTTCTTGAGACTCCTCATACTCCTATGCTTACTTTTGTTTTCCCACCTCATTTTTGCAATGAGTTTTTTCTATGGCCACCTATCTCATCAATATACAACCTTCTAATACTCTTCATGGTGGGATCCCAATTCAGCATTTTGATACCCCTCCTTATTATTCATCCCTTTGCCTCTTTGGGTGTGTTTTCTATCTATTATTGGAACCTCAAGAATGCACCAAGCTAACAGATTAGTGGCAGAGTACTTTTTTTAGGTTATAGTGTTTATCATAAGGGATATCATTGTTGGGATCTTGTTGGTTGATGCATACACATTTCTTGGGATGTGACTTTTGACGAGTCTCATTTTTTTACTCTAGTACTTATTCTAGCTATACTCCAACTTCTCTCGTGGAGCCACTTTCTTTTCTAATTTTTCATGATACACCTATGTCCACTATACACCTTCCACCACCACCTCCACCTCCTGCACCAAAGGCACCACTTTCACTACTTCCACCTCTTGCACCACAACCACCACCACCTATAGTGTTGTAGACACCATCAACTTTTCAAATGCCAGCTTTACTACCTCTAGCACTACATACACCATCTGCTTCTCTGGCACCACCTTCCTCTGGTGAACAATCTTCTTTGGTGCCTGCTTATCAATATGATCTTCATGATCACCGGTCCCTTTAGTCTCCTACTCATTATGCCCTTGCTACTGCTGCCCTTGTAGAACCCACTTCTTACCATGACAATGACATTCATCAAGAGAGGCAACATGTGATGGAAGAAGAAATTGCTACCCTCAAGCGTAATGGCACTTAGGGCATTGTGCCCTCTTCCTGCACATGTTCATCATATCACGTGCAAGTGGGTATATAAGGTTAAGACTCATTCTGATGATACATTTTAGAACTACAAGCTCATCTTGTGGCTTATGGTTTTTAGCAAAAGTATTGTCATGATTATGATTAGAATTTTGCTCCCATGGCCCACATGACCACTGTTCAGACAATTCTTGTTGTAGCCTCTGTTTGAGAATGGTCTATCTCTTAGCTTGATGTTAACAATACCTTTCTTAATAGATAAATGTGTAAGGAGATTTCATGCAACCATAATGTTCCTGACAGCATGGTTTTTCACCTTTGTCTCTCTCTTTATGTTTTTAAGCAAGCCCCTTAAGCTTGGTTTGAGTACTTATTAGTTGTTGTCACTATATCTAGTTATTCTACTAATGTTCATGATCTTGCTCTTTTTTTATCCACACTTCGCCTTGTGGAGGGACGCTCTGCTTCTTTATGTTGATGATATGATTATTATTGGTGATGATTCTCAGTATATTACTTTTATGAAAGATAGGATTAGCGAGTAATTTCTTATGTCAGATTCAGGCCCACTTTGCTATTTCATTGGGATTGAGGTTTCTTCTACACCTGATGGTTTCTTTTTGTCCCAAGAGAAGTATACCCATGATCTTTTTTACCATGCTTCTCTCATTGACCAACACACTTCTATGACTCCTATGGAGCTTAATGTCCACCTTTGACCCACTGATGGTGAGACTCTTGTAGATCGCACTTGCTACGTCATCTTATTGGGAGTTTAGTCTGTATCAATGTGAATCATCCTAGCATGTCTTATCTAGTGCATAGAATGAATAAGTTCATATGTGATCCCATTAGCTCCACTTCAATCACCTTCTTTGTGTTTTATACTATCTTTGTGGGGCTATCACTCACCGTCTTTTCTTTTGACACTCTAGCTTTTTTCAGCTCCAGGCCTACTCTGATGTGATGTGGGCTAGTGATCCCTCTGATCTTTGATCTCTTTCTACATATTGTGTTTTCTTAGGTGGGTCTCTCATTGATTGAAATACTAATAAGCAGACAGTAGTTTCTCATTTGAATGTAAAGGATGAGTTGTGAGCTATGGAGTTATTGAGTACAAAGGTCACTTGGCTATGGTGGCTACTTCACAATTTTGTGTTTCTATTTCAGCACCAATCCTTATTTTGTTAGATAGTATAGGTGCTATTAGTATTGCTCAAGACTCGGTGAAGCATGATCTCACCAAGCATATTGGTGTTGACTCTTTGTACATGCATTCACATGTGCATGATCAGGCTATTACTCATTAATATGTTCCTTCAGAGCTTTATTTGTTGATTTCTTCACCAAGGCACTAACTCAAGCTCAACTCAATGTCTATCTCTCCAAACTTAGTGTTCTGGATCCACAATGAGTTTGAAGGGGGTGTTAGATTTTTAGTATGCCTCTTCATATTATCACTATTTGTATTACGTCTCTTGGTAATGTGCCTAATTTTATTACCCCATTGTATAAGGATATCTTCATATTATGACTCTTTGTATTATGTCTCTTTGTATTATGAATCTTCATATTACCCCTATTATATAAGGGGCTCCATATTACCTCTTTGTGTATTATGCCTATTTGCGTTACTCTATTGTATAAGAGTTTTACATCACTAGTACATTTTTGGCCTCTAATGTCACTTTTTCTGACGCTAGTTACACTAACAAACTGACACTGGATAACCAAAAACATTGTTTGTCTAGCAAAAACATCACCATTGATCAAGTCATTCTGATTAAGAAAAGACAGAGATACCACTTTTTCATTAACATCAATTAGTTTTCCAAAAAAAACCACGTCTAAAATAACCCACGAAATATAATTTTTTTTAGGGGGGGAAGAAATATTGGGCTCTGAAAATTTTGAGATGAGCATCAGTTTTGTTGGAAACGACGACAACCATGTTCGTGTGAGATAAATTTTGTCTCCAAAATACCTCAGGTGTTGGTTTTTTCTCCTCAATACTGACATTGATTCACAAGAAAAAATAATGAAAAAATTGCACAATCTGTGTCAGTTTGTCTTGACAAAACTAACGTCGGAGTGTTCACACCATGACCCCATGAAAAATTGCCCCCCGCCATAATTTCATTCTAGTGTCGGTTCTTTAATGAACAACCAATGACTTAGTCCCTTAATAACTCAATTATTTTCATTCAGATAATTATTTCTAGCATCCGTTTATTAAAGAGTGTCGACATCCATGTCACTGGGATATGTGCTAGTTTTTTTGTACAACTGACGATTAAGGTAATTACTCAAACCAATTTTTTTCGTTCGGATAATGACCTCTTGCCTCAGTTTTTCAGAGGTAACTAACATATAAGTCACTAGGTTAAGTGTCATAACTTTGAAAGAAACTGATGTCTAAGTGCATAATTGTCATTTTTTATTAGCAACCGATGACTATTTCCCACTTAATTCCACCCGCAAAATTTCTTTCCTATATTCTCTATTTATTGCCCTAGCTTCACTTTGCTCTAATGATCATCGACCCCCATCCTTTACTCTGCTCCTCTGCTCTGGTTTGCTCACCATCTGCGCCACCACTGCTTGAGGAGCTAGTGGCTGCCGCCGCCACCACCTGAGGAGCTAGCCACCACTACTGTGCTTTCTGCATAGGGAGCTAGTAGCTACCGCTTGAGGAGTTAGTCACCCCCGCTTGAGGAGCTAGCTGCCATTGTTGTTGCTTGTGATTCTGACGTTGTTTCTAGCCATTGTCGCCAAAAGAGACCAACCAAGGTACTTTTATTTTTTTACTTAAATGACAATATATATGTCCCATTTCTTGAATCCTAAATGTTAATAAATAAGTTTTATTCCTAAATGATGAATTGAAATATGAGGTTTATACAGGAATATTGTTTTTACTGTCACTTTGTGATACATATGGGATGATGAAATTGAGTGGCCATTTATCTTATGTTATCTCTAATAGTGTGTACCTTATTGATTGTTATTTATATACAATGTTTCATGATTGATGTTTTGGTTGTTTGTAACCTAAAACTTTTTAGAACCATGTTGTCTAATGAAAAATATGAATACTTGATGAGAGAAGATAACCTAAGATTGAGAATTTGTAAGAAATATTACGATGCTTATGGGGAAAGGAAAATTGTATATCTAAAATATGCAATGAATGATAGAGTGAATGTGATGAATGATAGGGTGAATGTGATGAATGATAGGGTGAATGTGACTTATGGATTTATGGGTTTGTATTTAAATGGAATAGATATGAATTGTAAACCTTAATTTTGGACATATATATATATATATATACACACACACACACACACACATATATATATATATATATATATATATATATATATATATAGAGAGAGAGAGAGAGAGAGGTGATCTTTATTGCCCGCGTGGGTAACCAAAAGAAGCTATCCATCACAGTGACGTGGTGGCAGAATGGCAAATACTTCAAAATGAAAAAAGGGTGGAAGTTGGTGAGAAAAGAAGCGGAAAGACAAAAGGTGAAAAAAAACCTCAAATCGACTGTTCAGTTCCTTGCTGCTCTGTGCGATTACTCAATTTCGCTGCCTCTCAATTTTGGTCCGCTAAAACCACCATCGTCTGGCCAACCCCCACCCCCAACCCCCCAGTCTCCAGTTACTCCGTCATCGACGAAAAATCGATCTCCGTCCGCTTCACTTCTCCATCTATGTTCTCTTCTCTTTCGCTTCCTCTCAATTTTGGTCTAGTGTAGCTGCTCCGCTATTCAGACATGGTGAGGACGAAGAAGTCATCACAGAAGAGCACAACAATGCCACCATGGAGAAAGAATATAAAGCCCGTAACCGTAACTGAAGACGAAGACGACTTTGTATTGAAGTACTACGAAGTCGACGAGCCGATGGCAAAAGAACCGGAGGAGGCGGCAAAAGCACATGCTGTGGAAGGAGAAAAGGAAGGGGCTACAACTCCTGCGACGAGAACATCTTCAAAAAAGAAAGGAAATGAAAGTACTGGGACTGAAGAACCTCCGCGTGGTGAATCGGATGAAGCGGCAAAAGCACCAACTACGGAAAGGGAGAAAGAAGGGGTTACAGCTCCTCTGAAGACTTCGAGAGGGAAGAAAGAAGGGGTTGCAACTCCTCCAAAGAGATCATCTTCAGCAAAGAAAGGAAATGTCAGTAAACAAGGTACTTGGATAGAAGAACCTCCGCGTGATGAAGTGCAGAATGAAGAACGATGAGGTAATTTATGTTTGCATGTACATTACAACAAAACATAAATAAAGGAATTTGACTACAAAGTAACAATGTATGATAAAGGAGCAACTGGTATGACAAGTAGAGTAACTCGACAATGCCTAGAGTAACTACAGGAACATTGGAGTAACTATACAATAGGCTAGAGTAATTGTCTTAAAGCTAGAGTAACTATTTCATAAGAAAAAGTAACTCGTACACTAGATATAACAGTTAAACTAGAATGTATATTTTGTTAAACTAAAAAGTACAATTTTTGAGTAACTATGTTTGTATGCAGGAGAAGAAAATGCTACTGCTGATGAAGAAGGATTGCAAAGAAGTAAAAGGAAACAAAAGGGGAAAGAAAAGGCTGAAGCAAGTAAGGAGAAAGAAAAAGCTATTGTCGATGAAGGAGAAGTGCAAAAAGGTAAAAGGAAGAAGAAGGGGAAAGGAAATGCTACTGATGAGGAAGGAGAAGAGGAAAGAAGGGAGAGAAAAGCGAAGGGGAAAGGAAAGGCTGATGCAAGTAAGGATAAAGAAAAAGCTACTGATCAGGATGGAGAAGAGGAAAGAAGGAAGAGGAAGGAGAAGGAAAAAACAAAGGATGATGAAGGTAAGATTTTGTATGAATTTATAATTGTGTTAATTTGTTGTTACTTTCAGAGGACACTTAATAACACTTACAATTTAGAAAGTTTCTATTACAATAACAGTTATCTTTAAAATGTGATCAACCTACCATGTATAGTAAATTGTGAAAAATATAAGAGTAACTAGACTGACTAAAAAGTAATAAGCAACAAAACACCTAAGAGTACATTCTGATATGTTTGCATTTGGCATTAAAAGGATATACCACATATGCTACATCAAGAGCTACATCACCATCAACAGTAGTATGGTGTTTACAAAGAATCAGATTAGAGTGATGAGGTCAACGACCTTTGCAAACATGATAAAGATGCCAAATCTTTCGGTAGATGTAGTACTTTTGGAGGATTTAATAGCAAGATATGTGGAGGATGACAAATTCTTGTTGGCAAAGGGAGTGGAAAGAAGAATGACAATTGAGGATGTGGGGGTAATCCTAGGTATCCCTAGAAAAGGTATGGATATCATACCTAGGAAAAACTCTGACATAGTGAGCTCAATTTATCAAGAATTTCTTAGGGAAACAAGTAGACATGGAAATGAAGGTGAGACCTCAAAAAGGTTGAAAGAGAAGAATGTCCTGTACAAGGACAACTTGGAAAATCTTTGGAAACAATATGCCAAGACAGACGACCCCGACGACAATCAAAACATGTGTCAGGCGTGGATGTTGCACTTGCTTGCAACATTCCTACTCCCAGATACCAGCTATTGCACCCCAATTTACATCATACACTACTTAGATGATGTAACTGCCACGTGGCAAATGAATTGGGCAAAGTTGGTGTAACATACTCGAATCCAGACATATGTATTAAATCTCTCTTACTCTAAGGTCCTATTCCATTATGTTAACATATCGTATATTTCTGACAATACAAAGCACATTAAGAATAATTGGTGTTATGGATATATAAATACGCTTAGTATTTGGTATGCAAGGTAAAATAATCATAATACGCTCAATAACAAGACTCAAGGAACATATATACCAAATACCATGCTTGACTCTAATTTAACACCCTAAAATATACCTAGGGTATAAGATGAAAGGAATCAAATTGATACATAACATAATGTTAAGATGAGTAAATACATTAAATATGTATAATATAAAAATAATGTAATCTACTATGGAACGTCTTCCAAAGGGAAAAATGATGATTAATCTAGACTCCCCTCATCCTAGTGATCCTATATACCAAATTTCTTATAAATAGGACATTGTTTACACTACCATTTAGTTGATTGAATTATAAGATTTTAATTGATATTAATGCATTTAACAACTATAGATAGAACTAGGTTATATTTCATTAACCATGTAACAGGACTCCCTTCCCGTGTTACTGTTTCTCTTCCCCGCTATGACTGCGTCATATCAGTAACGAACGGCCGAAGTTCTCTCCTCCGCTCCCGTCTTCTCTCCCTCATTCTCGCATCTATTTTGCAGTAGAACTAATCTTCCACTTCCCTTCTCTTACTCTGGCAGCTCTAATCTTCCTTCCTCTCCTCTTTACACCCACCTGTCCACACTCCTCACGCGGCGCCCGGCTGCCGCAACGACTGAGTTTCCAGCGGCTATTTTCCCCTTTCTTGCGATGCTTATTTCACCTTATCCTCCTCCATTATTCTTTCCTCGCACCTTCCGCGGCCTCTGTCGAACCCTAATTAACAACCCCTCTGCCCAGTATGTGTCGTGTCTCCCTGACGGCGAGCCGGCACAACCATGGCTTACCTGTGGCCGGCGATCAAGCCCTGAGGCTCCAGGCAGCATGTTATTGGCCTCTCTCCACCGCTAACAGTTCTGGGTCTTGCTCTAATGTCCCCACCATCAATCCTACATCTGCTCAGGCTCCTTTCCGTTGTTCGCTTCCTCTCCATGCGTCAGCTGCTTGGGGTGCCGGACACCAGTACTAGCATTTGTACCTTCCACAACAGAGCATCACTATCCGTCCAGAGGTGAATAACAAGTCTCCAGTGTCCACCGATCAAATTCAATTCATCTCCCACTACACTCATTCCCGTAGCCGTGACTGCCACCGATTGATGATGCCAGTGTCTGTGGTTCCTCCATCTCCCTTTCCTCCTCATCTTCAACATTGATCCTTATCTTCATCACCTCCTTTCTCTATTTACTGCAACAACACCAGCGTCAGAGGCTGCTGGGGAGGCTGCCATGGACGTCCTCCTCCTCCCTAGAATGCGGCGTCATTGTCAAAATGATCTAGCACCCTGGGCGCATCCGTTGTTGCCGTCTCCTTTAGTGTTCCCATCACCGGACCACGACTTGCTGCAGATCACCAGTGTTGTCACCTCCTCTCGGTCTCCTCTCCTTCATCACCCTCCAGGCTGTCCCCATTTTCTACTCTTCTCTGCCACCTCCACCTTGATTCATCACAGTCTTGGACCACTATTGGCGCCCCTCTACCTGCTGTTGTTTGGATCCAATGGTTGTAGGTGTCTCTGCTCAAACTGAGACACTGCCATCATGTTCTTACTCCCCCTCTGTTCCTCTTCTTCATCCATGCCTATCCGCCGACACTCCCTCTCCTATGCTGCCCAACAGCCATTGTCGTGAGTCATGCTGTTGTCTGTGGTTGATGGTGTATCTACTGGTGCCAGATCAAAAATATTTCTCCCTCCTTGCATCAACCATCTACAAAACACCTCAGCAACCTGCTCGGACAGAGAGACAGTAGACACCCTAGGCTGGCAGCAAGGCCAGTCACCGAAGGAGCACTGTTGTCACTCCTTGTATAGTCGTATGGTCAGCATCATTGTCCACAGAAGCACCAAAAAACCGCGACAATGGCCCATAAAGCAACTCCATACATCTGGATCTGCTTGTTAAAGGTCATTGCTAAAAGGTTTGTCCTCGTCTTCCTATATCCCAACTCCTAAATTCAAATAACAAGTAGATTATGTATACAAACTTGAAAACATTAACTTGGTTAACTTTAGCAGACTCCTTTACAGTTATATGTGTATATATATACTTATCGCGATTAGGGTGTATTTATATGAGTAATTGGTATTAATTGAATGTAATCTAAACATGTTTTGTTCTTTATAATGCTACTTCTATGAATTTAGTTAGTAGTTATATATTACATAATATATTGATAGCGTAAATGATCTTACACACATACAAGACTCATTCATATTGGTTAAACAAACATAGGCAAACTTTATGTACAAGTGAACTTATAATTGTATGTAGTATTCTAGAAAATATAGTGGCCTTGAACGTAAGATTATATAAAGTGTATACTAATGACATTTCATATAATACTCATAATTATTTTAGTTCTAAACATAATAATAACAATATAGCTTGTTGGAAATCTAAAACCCTAGGTACCCATCTTTGTATACACATTCCATGGTAATTAGATAATGCAATGGGTATACAAAATAATACACATGAAAATATGATATTAGGAATGATGTTGGATCATATAATTGTAGATGGAGGATAACATTTAAGAATTTAGTGGAAGGATTACATATATTTACCAACACATATATAATCTAGAAATATGTAGACTTATGTGACTTAAGACGAATCTTAGAGCTAAGATATATCTCTAGTGGATCATGTATTCACTTAACAAGATTAAAATACCCAATGTGTCCTTTTGGGACCAAAATTGGGATAAGAACTGTATGTAGATCTATTCTAGGATAGTATACACATGGTTGTCTTGGTTTAACTAACATATATAATATGTTTCTAGGATGAAAACCCGATCTCATGGACCAAGCATATATACTGAGTTAAGCTTTAGTGATGAAGATCAGGTATGTACATCCTCTATTTTATTTTGGGCATTATTTAACTAAATCCGTATACATTTTAATGAGGCATCTCTTGAACTGTTATTTCTCTTTGAAATATAGTTTTCTTGGACATTTATAGCTCCTGTTATGAATCTCTTTTACTACTGTGATTATTAATTTGACATGATTATGGGTCTTTAAGCCCCTCCTGCCTTGTTGCCTTTTGGTTTGATATTGACTAAAATGATAGTCTTGCCACTCTATTATAGCATTCTGCGTGTTTGACTAGATTATCTAGAATAATGGTACTTATGTACAACCATACTTGTATAGGGCATGCGTATTCTGCCCGGGGTGTGCGTTTCCACCCTTGTTTGTTTTTAGGCCATGATCCTATGGTGTTATGGCCCTGTTTTAGGTATATTTAGTCTACATTGTTATGCATGCAAATGTTTGTTGTTTTAATATGAATCTGTGGATGATTATTATGGAAAGACACCCTTTATTATCATGCTTGTAATCTGAATTCAATATGCATCATTTCTTTTGTTACATTACTTTTGAACTTACCTAATTGCAAATAGCCCCTTCTTGTGGGAACATCTCTTTTTGCACTTGTAACCCTATATAATGCCCAAAGTTTATTATATGTACATACTCAGCTCTTTGCTGACCTCTTTATTGTTTCCTATGTTCTGGGTGATGTTCCCTTCCACCCAAATTTAGGTACATTAGAAGGCAAGATGCTAAAGGATCGAATATACAGACGTGGACTTTGAGGATAGCTTGGGATAGTTGGTTGCCCTATGCAACTAGCCTTATGTGTTCTTAGGTGTATACCTTTCATTTCATTTTTTTCGTTCCACCTTATATGGTGAGGAATAATTATACAAAGAATATTTTGTAATTGTGTATTAGTTTTGTTTCCGCTGCTTATTCATTATCATGCTCTGTATTATGTACCATTTGAGAAATGAATGAAATTCCTCCTTTCCTTCTTACTTTTTTGGTATTTTTGGGATTGGATGGCATAATTCTTCAATTTTGTGAAGAGTGGATCCTCTATCGGGACCCACTCTTTACAAAATGGTATCAGAGCCAAAGCAGTCGGTAACTTGACTATTTCAAGTTATCCGATATTGTTCCTTCATTAGGTACATAGGCCACCCTTTACATATAGTTGACATACCTAATCTTGAGTAGTGGAAACCAAACAGGGCTTCAATCCCTATCTAATTTGGTGATTTCCACTCCCCAAACCACGTGTGGTCGAGACTCAATTTTTGGGAACCCTAGTTAGTCCTACACCCTTTAAGGAGTACATAAATTCCCTACATAGGGGTTATAATTTTGGTCATTAGATTCTTTTTCCCAACCTTATGGGAGTATAGTTCACATAGCTCAACCTAAATTCATCTAAGAGTTGGGTACCATCTTCATTGAGATTGTTATGCCTCATACATGAGAATTAGTTGTAGAAAGCTATAAGTTTGGTAGATTTCCATAGTATTCACCCTTCTCATCTCCAATAGTATACTTGTTCAGTGTAGTGATTAATATGAGTAGCTTGACTATGTAGGGTACCTTTATGTGTGAAGAATTTAGGATGTAAACCAGATAGTGATATGTAACCCCTATTTCTCTCCCCATAACACTGGATAGTCTTATGACTTCCTTAGGTCTCGAGATGTGGCAGTGTGAATCATATTTAAGGGTGACATGGGGAATTCTAATGTCCTATCTTATTAAGGTTTAATAGAAGTTGACCATGCATACTAAAAGACCCTTCCTCCTCTTATGCTTAAGTATTGGATATGTAGGTGTATGCCCTTTTAGGTGTCCATAGAGTTAGACCCTTTTGTGGAATGAAGATGTGTAGATCATGATAAGGGTAAAGTGAAGAATTATGTACGGTGTGTTCTAATAGGTCTGGTGGAAGTAGACAAAGTGTAATAGTAAAATATTTCCCTCCTTCTATGTCGTAGGATTAGGATATGTTAGCATGCCCTTTAATTTGTTTTAGCGAATAGACTCTTTTATTAGAATGAATTGATGGTAGTGTAACACAAAGTGTGTAGCATATTGGAAAGTGGTTGACTTGGTTCTCGGGCTGATTTTTGGCGCCAATTTTGGATTTTTCATCGCAATATTTTCCTCATCAAACTTATTTTCAATATTAATTTATATATACAAAAGAATTTTTTATTATTTTATCGATGGTTTTCGAACCAAGTCACCACCGTAAGAAAGTTTGATTGTAGAGAAATCCTTCAATGAAGAAGCACTTGACTGGAATGATCGACCCGGTACCCTAGGACTAAGTGTGGTGTAGAGAGTACAAAGAAGCTTTGGATATGTAAGACCTAGGTTCACCCTTTTTCCCTTCTAGGTGATGATGATGATGATGATGATGATGATGATGATGATGATGATGATGATGATGATGATGATGATGATGACGAAGACACTGATGATGAGTAGATGATGATGTTTTTGTTGTTGATGATGATGAGATGTTGATGATAATGACGATCATAATGATGATAAGGGAAATGATGTGGACCATGATCCAAGAATGGAGAAACTATGATAACACTGCGGTTAGCCCTAATAGATACAAACTGGTTAACAAATCCAAGGTCTTGTTGTAACTTTTCTAGACCAACATCTAACATAATTAGATTAATGGATGCATGATATATGGAGACATATGGCTTCACCTTAAGAGTAGACCATAAGTGTGACATGAATAATATGATATGACCCCCTACATTAAGTATACTAGAAATGTATGACTTGGTTAAGTTTATAACTCAGTTTACCATACCAAACGTAGATGGATTTTGAGGACGAAATCCCTTTTAAGGGGTGGAGTGTTGTAACATACTCGAATCTAGGCGTATGTATTAAATCTCTCTTACTCTAAGGACCTATTCCATTATGTTAACATATCGTATATTTCTGACAATACAAAGCACATTAAGAATAATTGGTGTTATGGATATATAAATACGCTTAGTATTTGGTATGCAAGGTAAAATAATCATAATACGCTCAATAACAAGACTCAAGGAACATATATACCAAATACCATGCTTGACTCTAATTTAACACCCTAAAATATACCTAGGGTATAAGATGAATGGAATGGAATCGATACATAACATAATATTAAGATGAATAAATACATTAAATATGTATAATATAAAAATAATGTAATCTACTATGGAACGTCTTCCAAAGGGAAAAATGATGATTAATCTAGACTCCCCTCATCCTAGTTATCCTATATACCAAATTTCTTATAAATAGGACATTGTTTACACTACCATTTAGTTGATTGAATTATAAGATTTTAATTGATATTAATGCATTTAACAACTATAGATAGAACTAGGTTATATTTCATTAACCATGTAACGGGACTCCCTTCCTGTATTACTGTTTCTCTTCCCCACTATGACTGCATCATATCAGTAACGAACGGCCGAAGTTCTCTCCTCCGCTCCCGTCTTCTCTCCCTCATTCTCGCATCTATTTTGCAGTAGAACTAGTCTTTCGCTTCCCTTCTCTTACTCCGACGGCTCTATTCTTCCTTCCTCTCCTCTTTACACCCACCTGTCCGCACTCGGCTGCCGCAACGACTGAGTTTACAGTGACTATTTTTCCCCTTTCTTGCGATGCTTATTTCACCCTATCCTCCTCCATTATTCCTTCCTCGCACCTTCCGTGGCCTTTTTCGAACCCTAACAACCCCTCCTTTGCCCAATATTGTCATGTCTCCCTGACGGCGAGCCGACGCAACCATGGCTTACCTGTGGCCGACGATCAAGCCCTGAGGCTCCAGGAAGCATGTTATTGGCCTCTCTCCACCGCTAGCAGTTCTGGGTCTTGCTCCAATGTCCCCACCATCAATCCTACATCTGCTCAGGCTCCTTGCCGTTGATCACTTCCTCTCCATGCATCAACTGCTTGGGGTGCTGGAGACCAGTACTAGCATCTGTACCTTCCACAACAGAGCATCACTATCCGTCCAGAGGTGAACAACAAGTCTCCAGTGTCCACCGATCAAATTCGATTCATCTCCCACTACACTCCTTCCTGTAGCTGTGACTGCCACCGATTGATGATGCCAGTGTTTGTGGTTCCTCCATCTCCCTTTCCTCCTCATCTTCAACATTGATCCTTATCTTCATCACCTCCTTTCTCTATTTACTGCAACGGCACCAGCGTCAGAGGCTGCCATGGACGTCCTCCTCCTCCCTAGAATGCAGCGTCATTGTCAAAATGATCTAGCACCCTGGGCACATCCGTTGTTTTTGTCTCCTTTAGTGTTCCCATCATCGGACCATGACTTGCTGCAGATCACCAGTGTTGTCACCTCCTCTCGGTCTCCTCTCCTTCATCACCCTCCAGGCTGTCCCCATTTTCTACTCTTCTCTGCCACCTCCACCTTGATCCATCACAGTCGTGGACCACTATTGGCGCCCCTCTACCTGCTGTTGTTTGGATCCAATGGTTGTAGCTGTCTCTGCTCAAACTGAGACACTGTCGTCACGTTCTTACTCCCCCTCTGTTCCTCTTCCTCATCCATGCCTATCCGCCAACACTCCCTCTCTTGTGTTGCCCAAAAACCATGGTCGTGAGTCGTGTCGCTGTCTGTGGTTGATGGTGTATCTACTGGTGCCATATACCGAAGGAGCACTGTTGTCACCCTTGTATAGTCATATGGTCAGCATCACTATCCACAGAAGCACCCTAGACAGTAGACGCCCTAGGCTGGCAGCAAGGCCAGTCACTGAAGGAGCACTGTTGTCACTCCTTGTATAGTCGTATGGTCAGCATCACTGTCCACAGAAGCACCAGAAAACCGCGGCAATGGCCCATAAAGCAACTCCATACAGGGACCTTCACCCTGGGTCTGCTTGTTAAAGGTCATTGCTAAAAGGTTTGTCCTCATCTTCCTATATCCCAACTCCTAAATTCAAATAACAAGTAGATTATGTATACAAACTTGAAAACATTAACTTGGTTAACTTTAGCAGACTCCTTTACAGTTATATGTGTATATATATACTTATCGCGATTAGGGTGTATTTATATGAGTAATTGGTATTACTTGAATGTAATCTAAACATGTTTTGTTCTTTATAATGCTACTTCTATGAATTTAGTTAGTAGTTATATATTACATAATATATTGATAGCGTAAATGATCTTACACACATACAAGACTCATTCATATTGGTTGAACAAACATAGGCAAACTTTATGTACAAGTGAACTTATAATTGTATGTAGTATTCTAGAAAATATAGTGGCCTTGAACGTAAGATTATATAAAGTGTATAATAATGACATTTCATATAATACTCATAATTATTTTAGTTCTAAACATAATAATAACAATATATCTTGTTGGAAATCTAAAACCCTAGGTACCCATATATGTATACACATTCCATGGTAATTAGATAATGCAATGGGTATACAAAATAATACACATGAAAATATGATATTAGGAATGATGTTGGATCATATAATTGTAGATGGAGGATAACATTTAAGAATTTAGTGGAAGGATTACATATATTTACCAACACATATATAATCTAGAAATATGTAGATTTATGTGACTTAAGACGGATCTTAGAGCTAAGATATATCTCTAGTGGATCATGTATTCACTTAACAAGATTAAAATACCCAATGTGTCCTTTTGGGACCAAAATCGGGGTAAGAACTGTATGTAGATCTATTCTAGGATAGTATACACATGGTTGTCTTGGTTTAACTAACATATATAATATGTTTCTAGGATGAAAACCCGATCTCATGGACCAAGCATATATACTGAGTTAAGCTTTAGTGATGAAGATCAGGTATGTACATCCTCTATTTTATTTTGGGCATTATTTAACTAAATCCGTATACATTTTAATGAGGCATCTCTTGAACTGTTATTTCTCTTTGAAATATAGTTTTCTTGGACATTTATAGCTCCTGTTATGAATCTCTTTTACTACTGTGATTATTAATTTGACATGATTATGGGTCTTTAAGCCCCTCCTGCCTTGTTGCCTTTTGGTTTGATATTGACTAAAATGATAGTCTTGCCACTCTATTATAGCATTCTGCGTGTTTGACTAGATTATCTAGAATAATGGTACTTATGTACAACCATACTTGTATAGGGCATGCGTATTCTGCCCGGGGTGTGCGTTTCCACCCTTGTTTGTTTTTAGGCCATGATCCTATGGTGTTATGGCCCTGTTTTAGGTATATTTAGTCTACATTGTTATGCATGCAAATGTTTGTTGTTTTAATATGAATCTGTGGATGATTATTATGGAAAGACACCCTTTATTATCATGCTTGTAATCTGAATTCAATATGCCTCATTTCTTTTGTTACATTACTTTTGAACTTACCTAATTGCAAATAGCCTCTTCTTGTGGGAACATCTCTTTTTGCACTTGTAACCATATATAATGCCCAAAGTTTATTATATGTACATACTCAGCTCTTTGCTGACCTGTTTATTGTTTCCTATGTTCTGGGTGATGTTCCCTTCCACCCAGATTTAGGTACATTAGAAGGCAAGATGCTAAAGGATCGAATATACAGACATGGACTTTGAGGATAGATTGGGATAGTTGGTTTCCCTCTGCAACCGGCCTTATGTGTTCTTAGGTGTATACCTTTCATTTCATTTTTTTCATTCCACCTTATATGGTGAGGAATAATTATACAAAGAATATTTTGTAATTGTGTAATAGTTTTGTTTCCGCTGCTTATTCATTATCATGCTCTGTATTATGTACCATTTGATAAATGAATGAAATTCCTCCTTTCCTTCTTACCTTTTTGGTATTTTTGGGATTGGATGGAATAATTCTTCAATTCAGTGAAGAGTGGATCCTCTATCGGGACCCACTCTTTACAGTTGGTTCATGGGAGTATCTTCAAGAATATGAAGATGTTGAAGGAGAATGTTGAGCTGAGGAGGAGAGGGGAGAATGGAAAGACCACACTCTAAACGACAGGGTGTGTCATGTGCCTATGTGTAAGTGAACAAATTTATTTTCATCTAGATTGTTACAATGATGCCTAGGGCATATGAGATGACAAAAATAGCAAAGCCAACCTTCCTTGATGCCAAGCCAAGGATAAAAAAGTGGGCTACGCTGGTCAAGAAAGTGATGGAAATAGAGACTGTAAACCCTAGAGATGTAAGGATATTTCTTCTTTGTTAGAAAGATAATATACAACATAATCCTATATGTTTGAATTGTGACACATTGTTTGATTTATTTGGACAAGTTTGTCAAAGGATGAAGTTGGAAAGAGTTGATGAGTTGCTCTATTACCTAGTGGAAAAAAGGGCAAAAAGTAAGCCAACGACAAATAAGGCACCAACAAAGCCAATCATCGACAAAGGAGTAACTACTGAGAACTCCACCCTAGAAGGAAGAATCCACCGACTGGAGGAGGAGCTAAAGATGCAAAAGGATATCTGCACAAAGATAGTTGTTGAAGCATTTAGTGACCTGAAGAAGGAGAATAAGAGGCTAGAAAAATGAATAGCCGAACTAGAGGAAGAAAACATAGTTCTGAAGAGCAAGGTGGGAGATGAAAGTGACAAAGCACGGTCACCTACAAGTGGGTTCAAACAATTTGCTGAGGGGTTTGCCTCAGTAAATGTTGATGAACCCAAATACATGTCTGAGGTGCTTCGAAAGAAGGACATGGACATGCCGGACAAATAAGAGAAAGAAGGTGTGGAGAAGGGATACACACTGAGAAAACCAAGCAAGCTGAGGTTGAAAAGAAAGTATGTGGAATAGAAAGGATCTGAAGAAAAGAGTGATGATGAACAAACTGGTGCTACAGAGAAAAAGCTCAAAGAAAAAGCTGCTGATGGCTCTTCCCAAGCAATATGTGCACGAGATGCAGAAGAAAAAGGCAAAGAAAAAGGGAACAGGCAAAGAAATCAAGTGAAGAAAAAGAAGGAGAGTAGGAAGAGCCCAGAAAAAAGTTGACAAAGAGAAATAAGATGAAAAAACCTATGATAGGGAGCATAGAGAATAACATCAAAAAAAGGAGGGAGGAAAAGGTAAGGTTGGATATATTTTTAAGTATATCAGTACTTGAGTATCTGTATGAACATAAAGAGTAACTATTTGAATTAGTAGAGTAACTATGTGACATAGTAGAGTAGCTGTAGGAATATAAAGAGTAACTATACGATTGATAGAGTAACTATGCGACATAAAAAGTAACTATATGATTGATAGATTGACTATAGGAATGAAGATGGATTCTAACATTGAATGCACTTCGTAGTTGAAAGCACAAGATGACAAATTTCATAGGTTTTGAGCATTTCAAAACAAAGGAAACCAAAGAAATTGTCCATCACTTCATGGACAATATCAAAGAAATGTAAGAATTGGTTTTTTTATGTCAAGTGTACAAAATAAAACATTACATTTTCAATATCTAACTCATATGTTTCACATCTATGAATGATTGGCAGGTCAAAACGAGAGTGGAAATTCAGCGATAATATTGGGTGCACAGGGAAGGACCTCACTGCCGTATTATACAAAGATCAAATGATGCAATCACCTATAAGAACCAAAAATGTAGTGTAACTGCTTGAAACAATAATTTGGATTGCTAAAGAAAAAAGCTTGTGGTTTTTTTTCAGGTTCTGGACTGCTTTGTGCAGATGCTCAAGGCAAGCACAAGAAAGCGAAGGAAGAAGGGTTTGACATGGCACTGCATGAGCACTTATGCTCCAGTAAGACAAGCAAACTTGGTATACAAAATTACATAAAATTACAAAATAGAAACACAAATTGAAACTTATAGGTGTGCATTTTTAAATTCTACATTTACAGCAGAAATTGTCATTTGATGTTCAGAACATCACCCTGGAGAAGATTGACATGCTATCTCCACTCTTCAATGTTCCGTTGAAAGATTGGGACACAATGGACTCGTTGTTCACCATACTAAACAATGACAACCACTGGCACTTGTATGAAGCAAGCTTCAGGGATGGAGCACACCGGTCTTATAACTTAATGAGTGGACATATCAAGTCAAAAAAAGAATTCATCAGATGGGTAAGCGATGAAAAAAGTAACTCTTTTAGTAATGGGTTGAAAGGATTAATGTTTGCTGATTAATAATTAATAAAAGTTGTGTTTTTTTCCTATAGGTGGGTATTGTGCACAATTTCTTCAGGGGGCACCAAAAAATGGAAGCCAACTGTCACAGTGGGAGCAGGAGTACCCATTGTGCTCACAGTAGTAAGAAGACTCACTTGACTGTGGGGTCTTCGTGATGAAGTACCTTGAATGCCTGGTCAATGAAAAGCATATGGACTTCACTTACAAAGACATGCCAACAACAAGGGCTGACATTTTTCAAAGAATGATGGTAAGGGGGCAGCTGCAGCCAGTACAGGAAGATGATAAGAATGCAAGTGATGCCACCAAAGAAGGTCTAGCTGAACAACACAAGGAAGAAGTAGGAGATACAGATGTGCGGGAAGAAAAAGGCACAGAGGAAGAAGTTGTTTCAAACCTCGACAGATGGCAGAATTTGAGCTGAATATTGATTTATTAAGTGAAATGTTAAATTTGAACAATTTGGTTCTGGAGTTATGATATGTAACTGCTATGAGATACATTTACTTATGTGTTGCAGGCCTGTAAATGCATTTACTCTAAATCATATTACAAATAGGAGTATTTCTGGGTTTAATAGATAACGTTCTATGCTTTGTCTGTGGTATTCTTGCATGAATAGTTGTTGTGGTTTTGTATGAAGATATATACTTTCAGTTAGCCTGTCAAAATAAACTAACTCAAGAGGAAGAGTGATGATCTCTTAACCCATAAAGTAATTATAAGAACACTAAGGGTAACTATAAGAACACTAAGAGTAACTATAAGAACACTAAGATTAACTGTGACAGCAGAGAAAAGTAACCATGTGATTCAAAAAAGTAACTCTTATATTTTTTAAGAGTAACTCTAACAGAGGAAAGTAAAATATGTATCAAAAAAACAATGTGTATGGAACACAGAGTAACAAGGACATCTTGTAAGTAACTATACGAACACAAAAGCAAGTGTTCTATTCCAAAAACAAAGCATCTATATGAGAACTCACTAACAAATTAGAGAGATGAACTCTTCATCGATAAAGTAATTATAAGAACACCTAGAGTAATTGTAAGAACACTATGAGTAACTGTGCAACATAAAAGTAACTCTGTGCATTCAAAAAGTAATGGTGACAACATAAACGAGATGATCTTGTAACCCATAAAGTAATTATAATAACACTAATGGTAACTGTAAGAACACTAAGCGTAACTGTAAGTACACTAAGAGTAACTATAAGAACACTAAGGGTAACTGTAAGAACACTAAAAGAGATGATCTCATATAAGAGATGATCTAATCTTATTATAAATAGGAGTATTTTTGGGTTTAATAGATAACTGTAAGAGCACAAACAATAACTGTAAGTACACTAAGAGTAATTATAAGAGCACTAAGAGTAATTGTAAGAGCACTAAGAGTAACTGTATGTACACTAAGAGTAACTATAAGAGCACTACGAGTAACTGTAACTCATCATCGATAAAGTAATTATAAGAACACCTAGAGTAACTATAAGAGCACTATGAGTAACTATGAAAACATAAAAGTAACTCTGTGCATTCAAAAAGTAACTATTATACTTTGTAAAGTAACTCTTGTGGAGGAAGGTAAGTCAAATAGACGAAACTCGTGTATGTGAATCACATAGTAACAAACTGACATTTTGTAAGTAATTGTACAAACATGAAAGTAATTGTTCTAATCCAAAGATGTAAGTATTTCAGAAGAAAGAGTATTCATTGGACACAAAGAGAGACAAATATTCTTCAAAGAGTAACATCTGATCAGAAAAGATTCTTTGTAACATAATCAACGTATACATACATCTTCTGGATCTCAAGGTAACACAACAATAGATACCAAAACAAGTCAAAATATAGGAAGGATTACAAATCAATTTCAAATTACTACATAAGAACAACCCATTACAGATTTGAATATGCCTCACTCACGCACTAATCAACTATAACTACACTAAAAAATATCCATCCATCGAGACCAGTAGCAACATCAGCAACTCCCATTGCATGATATTAGAAAAAAGAGCAGCACACTTAGTAGCACCAGGATGCTCCCAATCAACAGAAGCAGCTGAAAGGAAGGGTTAGCAACACCAGTAGCTCAAAGAACAGAAATAGCAGTAGCAAAATAAGATAATGAATATACATGTCCAACATCAACTGAACACATGAGTAGAACCAGAGATAATCGTTGAGCAACAAACAACAACAACACAAAGTCCAAAAAGAGTATCTATGAAGAATGAACTACTTCTTCATAGGGCAGTTTCTGCTATCATGATTGACTCCAAACTCCAAGAAATTCTTGCACTGCCTCTCTCTTTTAGACTGAGCAATTTCAACTCTACTTTTAAACCTCACATCAGTCGATTTGGGTCTCCCTTTAGTTTTGGAAATACTAGGGATATGGACCTTGACAGCAGAAGAAGAAGCTGTGTTAGAAGAGGTAACACTAACACCAACACTAGTATCAGCAAGATTCAAATCTAAGAGCTCCTTTCACAAAGCTAATAGTTTTTCATGGAAAAGATCTATAACGTTGTTCCTACACGCTATGTTGACAATTGAATTGCAGGCAGAAACAAGCTGAAGTGTCCTCCCAGTGGATGGATGCTTAATCGATGCTTTGCCAAAAATCAAAGGGTGTTCTCCATATCCTTTAGTCCACCTCTTTAGTATGTATGGCTCAGGAAGAGTGCAAAAGTCACATCTCTTCAAATAAGACAGAATGTACCTGCACAGAATACCTTTGAATTCCAACATGAAGCAATTGCAAGACACCATCTCACTTGATGAGTCTTTCTTCAAGGTATGAGGAGATCTAAAACCACCGACACAATACACCTTAAAGACACCTTCTTCTGATGTTTCCTTTACATTGTACACCATGATTTGATGAACCTCAGACTAAAAGATCTAAAACATGGACTTGGGGTATATACCTCTCATTTTCTCCTCCAGAGGCCACAATGATGACAAAGGAAGATTATTGTACTCGTCATCAAAATCTTTGAAATTTTCAACCTCCCGCACATGAGAGTAAGCAATCTCTAAGGAACACACAAGTTCAAAAACAGTCTTCCTACTATTTACATGGCTTCTAATGAATGCATTTAGGCTCTCGTTTCTTTGAGTTGTCCTCATGCCAGCAGAGAAAGAAGACTGCATATAACATGGAACCCAATCCCAATGCATCACATACATATTATAAAGCCAAGTAATGGAAGACAGATCATTCTCTTGAACTACAGAATCCCACCTCTCTTCAAAAATGACGACATCATCCACGTTCCACACACAATCATTCAGAGAGCTTATGATCTGATCCTTGTTAGGAAGACCACCAAGCTTAGAGGGAAGCTTCTGTAGGATGTGCCAGCTGCAGAAGTGATGCTTGCAATTTGGAAAAAAAGTAATGATAGCATCATTCATAGAAGGATCTTGATCGGTTATGATGGAAATCGACTATTTGCCAAAACAAAGTAAGTACTTCTTGAAAACCCAGATAAAGGAGTCATACTTCTCATCCACCAACAGAGCTGAGGCAAACAAGACTGTCTTGCGATGGTGATCAACACCACCAAACATTCCAAAAATCATAGAATATTTGTTGGTACGGTAAGTGGTGTCGAACACAATCGCATCGCCAAACAACTTGTAATCTTTGATAGAGTCAGGATCAACCCAAAAAAAATGTGTCAAGAAACAATCAGGATCATTTTGGTAAGTATAAAAGAATTTCGAATCCAAAACCTTCAACCTAACAAAACGATCCAACACCATGTCAACGTCGTATTTATCCGACTCTTTCCTCTTGAAACTGAGGTGTTCATGAGCTTGTCTACAGGTAAATGTCAAATTTTCATAACTGCCAGACTCAGATGCTATTAATGCAATTTGTCTCGATACATGAATGTTTGCTTGACTCATGGTAGAAAGCATCTCTTTTTGAGTTTCATCAAGAGATGAGTTACACTTCAAGTAATAGAGATGAGCATCATCAACAAGATCGTGGTTGTGTTCATCAACAAAGGCAGTCACAACCCACATGGATGATGACTTATCAAGTGTGAACCAAATCATGGCTCCACAACCACACCTCTTCACAGAACACACGTGCTTCTTGGATAGATTATCCTGCAAGTTACCCACTTCATCACAAATGGGGATCAAAAGCCCTCTAGACCTCTTAGAATGAGTGATTTTACCCTACTTGTCACAAACCAGATCTTTAGCAACCAGATTCTTAGTTCCTCGTTCATACCTATTGTCATCTTTCATGATATTAAAAGCAATATTGCCAGCATAACTAGAATAGAAGGAGATACCTTCATCTAAACTTCCAAACTGGAGACCAATTCTAGGGACTTGTGTTGGGGATATAGTGTAAGCAGCAACAGAAGGAGAAGAAGGATGATTATCATTATCACATTTGACACTGGCATTAGCAACATCTGTGTCAAGACTGGGATCCATGACAGCTGTGTGAGGGTAACTCTGCAGACAAAAGAGTAATCTTGAAAACACAAAATAGTAACTCAGTGAGTCATAAGAATAATCACATATCACAAAAGAGTAACTACATGAAACATAAAAAGCATGAATGACAGTTACTACTTAAAAATGAAAATCAAGATGCAAATCGGGTTTCCCACACAAAAGACAGAGATGAATACAAAATGATGCGAAGAGAAAATATCGAGTAGATCTGATTGAAGTGACGAAGAGTATACAAAATCACCTGGTTGTAGCTTGGACAACTACTACTCTTAAAATGTAGTAAGATGAAGAACTTCTCCTCCCCTTACGACGTCAGTTCTAGTAGTAGATCTAGAGCAGAGATGTGACCTGGTGAAGATCAATATCTTCTAATGATACTCCAATGACGTTAAAGGAGATTCAGATCTATGCCATTAACCTTCATCCTCCTCTACACAACTGGGACAAGAAAGCCCGTTCTAGCTATTCAGATCTGTAACTGCAGATAGGGGATTGAGACGCAAGAATGGAAATGCAGCATCGAAGGTCGACGCAGAGAAGGAATAGACAGAGTTTGTTGAAGGCATCTAGGCATCCAACGGCGGATGAACATACATGAACGATTGAGCAGGTCGACGACGGAAGATTCTGCATGAAGATGGTGGCGGAAAACATGCGTGAAGGAGACAAAATCTGTTTGTTTAGTTTTTTGCCTTAATTACAGGTTATGCCACCGCTAGTTATTTCATCGTCTGGTTATGCCACCACTGTGATTAAGTTATAGATATTTACAACTAAATGCCATCACACCACTTGGGCCAGGTAGCGAGAAGATTGTACCCGCGCGGGCAATGAACAAATAGCTATATATATATATATATATATATATATATATATATATATATATATATATATATATATATATAGGCCTAGAAACCCATTCGAGATTTACTCAGTAGGAGTAAATCTTAGATGGTCCCCAGTTTGGGACTATTCTTAAACACTTAATCTCACTTAAGATGTAAGTGTATAATGTACATTTGGTTTTCAAGATGTTTCGTCAAAACTTGCCCGTTTGTTCTCTAAGTACATGTGTTTGTGAACATTTTCCCATCCACATCAGTGTACTTGGAGAACTATGGTGAAATTTTACCGCAATTTTCTTGAAAATTGAATACACACTATACAAGTACTAGTGAGATTAGGTGTTCAAGAATGGCATAGGTGGTACACGCATTCATTGCTAAACCCTAAACCTAATTTTTGAACCCTGAACCTAATCTATAAATCCTAAACCTGATCTGTAAACCCTAAACCCTAATACTTGTTTTCTCTTTAATCATAGAGTGGATAGATCATGGATGTCCATTCCAAATTGCTGCAAACGTGGAGTTTATTACTAGTCTTGATCAGTTCATAAGATTTGTAGAGGAACATTATAAATGACATGGAGATAGGTTTTATTGTCCATGTATGCATGGAAGTAACAACTTGAAATTCAACATTGTTGACAAAATAAAAAGTCATGTCATGTGCTATGGGATTGTACAGGGCTATAAACAATGATACTAACATGGAGAGATTCCAACTATGAGATCAGTAGATGTCGATAGCAGTACTTGTGTTGAAGAAGAAATTTTTGTCGATGATGTAGATGTGAATGAACCAATTGTGATAGACATGGTTGATGTGATGCTAGATAGTTGTGGGGTAGAGCACATCGATCCACCTTCCCTATTTAAAACATTTTTCCTGATGCAAATAGACTATTATACATAGGTTGTACTAAATTTATGAAGCTGAGCAATGTGTTGGGATTGTATACACTGAAGGCTAACAATAGATGGACCAAAAAAATCTTCACATCATTGTTGTCTTTGTTGAAAGAAATTCTTCCTGAAGGAAACAAGCTTCCAATATGAACATACAAATTAAAGAAAATATTATGCCCAATGGAAATGAAGGCTAAGAAGATACATGCATTCCCGAATGACTGTGTGTTATTTCAAAAGGACTATGTTGATTTGGAAGATTTTCTAAAATTTTGGGCATCAAGGTATAAAATGATGACTTTGGGGAAGTCCAAATTGGCTCTCCTGCCAAGGTGATGTGGTATCTACCTATAATACCATGATGTTAATGCTTGTTTTCCAATACCATAGATGCAGAGAATTTAAGGTGGCATGCAGAGATAAATAAAAATAATGATTGGATCCTACAACATGCATCTGGTTCCCCATAGTGGAAGAAGATTGATTTTTGTACCTTGAATTTAATGATGACGTTAGGAATCTAAGACTTGGGGTTTGTACTGATAGGATGAATCCATACCTCACATTGAGAAGCCAACATAGCACATGGCCTGTTATGATTGTTATATATAATCTTCCTCCCTAGTTGTGTATGAAAAATAAATATTTTATGATGTCATTTTTTATAAAGGTCCTAAACAACCTGTCAATGACATCAATATTTATCTTGAACCACTTATTGATGACTTAAAGAAACTCTAGGGAGAAGGTGTGATGACCTATGATGCTTCATGTGAAGAGACATTTTGTTAGCATGCCATGTTGTTTTGTACTATTAATGACTTTCTAGCATATGGAAGTTTGTCTGGATACAATGTAAATGGATCCAAAGCATGTCTTATATGTGAAGACAACACTGATTCAATATGACCAAAATATGGAGGCAAGATTGTATATCTTGGTCATCAAAGGTTTCTTTTAAAAGGTTATCCTCACTGAAGGTTTCGCAAAGTGTTCAATGGATTGAATGAGGGACAAATTTCCCCTAAACCTATATCAGGGGAGGTTGTTTATGAAAGAGTAAAATACTTTCTCAATGCATTTTCTAAGAGATCACAATACACCATTTTCATACATAGTGACAAGTCTTTATTCAAGAAGAGGTCAATATTCTAGGAACTTCCTTACTAGAGTTCTTTGACAGTTAGGCATTGTATCTATGTCATCCATGTTGAGAAAGATGTTTGTGATAGCATCATTGGTACTCTATTGAATATACCAGGTAAGATTAAAGATGGAACCAAATTCAAAATGGACCTACATGAATTGGGAATAAGCAAAAAAATTACAGAAATAGTTAAGATTGATTGAAAAAAATATTTACCTCCTGCTTGTTACACGTTGTCTAGAAAGGAGAAGAAAACTTTTCATGAGTGCTTAATGTTCAGGTACTAGTAGGATACTCTTCTAATATTTGTAAATTGGTATCAATCAAAGATCTAAAGTTGATAGGTTTTAAATATCATGATTGCCACACTCTAATGCAACAAATATTGCTTGTGGCAATTCAATCTATATTGTCAAAGCATGTAAGTTTCATAATCACCAAACTTTATTTCTTCTTCAACACTCTATGCAGCAAATTTATACATCCTGAGAATCTTGTTAAGTTTCAAAGAAGTGGTTGTTACCCTATGTCATCTTGAGATGTATTTTCCTCCTTCATTCTTTGATATCATCTGACTAGGGAATTGAAAATGTTGGGATTAATTTTCTTTCTTTGGATGTATTCTTTTGAATGGTACATTAGTGTTTTTAAAGGTGATGTTTGAAATTGTTATCAATGTGAAGGAAGTACTATTGAAGGTTATGTGTCCAGAGATGTTATGGACTTTTTTAGTGACCATCTGAGTCGTAATGAAGATCTTGGAAATGACCAAGAATATTGAGGACTATTTTGACAGAGAGACTTTAGGAGCACGAGTGAAAGTAACTAGTTGTGAGTTGTGGGAACAAGAACACTTGTATATTTTACACAACATCGATGAAGTGAGTATTTATATCAATGAACATACCAATTTCATCAAAACAAAATATCTTTAAGCCAATTCAATGTGTCCTGCTAGAGAGAATAATAAGACATTTATTAGGTGGTTTAAAGATGAATTCTTAGATCAACTATCTCAAACACCAAATAATGTTTTTGAAAATATAAAATGACTCACCTTAAAAAAAAATGAATGTTATGTCTTATGAAGGGTTTGACATAGATGGAGTTTCTTATCACACAAAGCGTCAAGATGATAAGAGTGTCATCCAAAATAGTGGGGTCAATCTTCGAGCATCATCATTGTACTTTTCTAGTGCAACGTATAAAAGCCCATGTGAATCTCAAATGTCATATTATGGTGTAAATTAAAACATATGGGAGTTTGACTATATAGATTTTAGAGTTCTGATCTTTAGGTGTATTTGGTTTGATAACACCATTAGAGTTGTAGTGGATGAATAGGATTTCACATTAGTGAGTTTTGAAAAAGATTGGAGAGAAGGGTGAACAATTCATTATGGCACCACAGGAAAAGCAAGTATTTTATATCAATGATCCTACAAATGAAAAATGGTTGGTTGTTCTTCATGGTAAAAGGCAATTTGTTGTAGATACTATACATGAAGAAGAGTACTATGACAAGTATGTTGACTCCAGTCCATTCTCAGTTGAATTGAAAATGCCAAATATTAAAGCTGACACTAACTTATAGAGATCACATTGAGGGAAAGTTAATTGATACAAGATCCAAATATTAGAGGCATGATTTCTTTTTAAATGATAGATAAGAATTTTACATTCTTTATCACTTATATTTAAATGATTGACTATTTTTTATATGAAATTATTTCAGATGGTGTCTGGCCATGAGTTTGATGATCGTGATGTTGATTACCATGAGGATGAGCATTTTGACAATGTGCACCCTGAGAATGACACTATTGTAAGTTGTATTGTTTTATTACATAGATTTGCATTTTACAATGTCTATCTTGTTGTATTATTTTATCACATTTATAAGTTATATCCTTTTATGACTTATATTTTTTGTCATTTTTATCATGAGGATGTGCGCCCTAAGGATCTCGATGAGCTTGATGTGCAACATTATAAGTGTGCAACGATATAGGGCATCAACATGATGAACAAGTTACTAGAGCAAAGGGGTAATGGACCGAAGCTAATCATTGAGTTTGATAATCAAGGAAATCCTATTGGGAAGAACTATAGTACTTTTGTGTCATATCCAGGGATTCTAACTCATAGCAAAATGGATGTAAATTTATAATATTGGCATAAAGTTGATCCAATCAAGAAAGACTTAATATGGAAGAAACTATGTGTGAGATATTATTATTTACAATTTTGTTTTTAAAGCTTTTTGTAATTATATTTTTAAGAGTATCCCATTAAGTATATAAACTTTTGTAGAGAATATTTGAACTAGATGAAAAACTACATCGTAAAAAGGTGATGCAATGATGTGGTAGGGTACTAAGGAAATATAGGACATATCTGACAAGAGAATACATATGGGATGGTGGGAAGAAGAAGTCAACCCTTGAGTAATGGAGCTATCTTGAACTGGGTGTGTGGAAGGAGTTTGTTGCTATGAGACAAACTGACTAATTCAAGGTATTATGCTTCCTCCTCATATTGAATTTATTGTATTACATATTTAACGTATGATTTGGAATAACCAGACTATAAGTGAAGCTCAAAGAGACAGGCATGCAAAGAATGTGCACAACCACACGATGGGTCTAGGCGACAATGCACATCTTTGCCAAAATCTACTACATGAGTCCACTTCTCAACAACCTACTCATGGGACTATTGAGTCCTCTACTACTATTGAACCTCTACTTCACCATGATCTATGGATAGCTGGGAGGCAAATAAAATCTAGAGAAATGCCAAACCCCGCAACTGCCGAGGCAGCTACAAAAATGGTAAATTTCAACTCGCTAAGCATTAATATTCATGATTGTTATATTTTACTTACCAATTACTAATGATGATGATTAATGGAAGATCCACAAGCAAAGAAAAGAAGGCAAGTTCACCACTTAGGGCACAAGGGGTGAATTAATAGTTTCTCTAAGTAACCTAGAGCATCCTAGCATGTTAGAGCTACTGGCACATGTATCAATATAAGAGCCTATTTTGGGCCATCAGAGCATAAGTGCAAAGGGGGATTATCAGCTAAGGTACAAGAGATGATTACAAAGGGTATAGAGGAAGCAATGAGAAAGTATGGCACCCCACTCTTCATACTAGGTGGATCCTCCTACGACATAGGTGGTTGGGAGTAATCACATTGACCCACCACCTAGCACACCCAATGTAAGTATTTTTATGACATATTAGTCTTTTAGAATGATACGTTTAGGTTTATATAACACTCTATGCAAAATTGTAGGCTTTGATGCCATGCTATCTTAAATTACAAGAATATACCATTGCACTGGTCAAGGCTTACCCACACCTTGAAGGTGACATGATTCATGGTGCATCATTACCCTCTGATGCATTTCACTTGATGTCAAGGCTTCTCCATGATGCTTGGAAGTAGACTGAACTACCATATGACCACCTCGAGCATAAGATGATAGGTGAAGCATAAGGCAGCGTGGTTGTGTGGCCCAAATCAGGAGTTGTCTATAATGATGTATGGTAAATTTACAATTTGTTTGTATCTTTATATACATGACACCATTGATATGAGATTATATATATGCAGGAAATAGAGCCTAGGAAACCCCTTACAGCTCATCCTCCACCTCCACCTCCTCCTCAATTACCTGGTTAGCTTATAAAGGACCTATTCGACTCGATATATCCTTAGTATAGGGGTATGTCAATATGGATAGTCGAACATGAAGAAGGGTTTCCTATGATGGTCCATCTTAAGGAGGACACTATAAATCAACCTCATAATACTAGTATTTTTCAACAAGTTGTTTAATTATGCTTGGTTGAATATATCTGTGCTACAACTTTGGATATGGTGAGATACTATATAGTTAAATACCTCATTATATATATGTTGATCTATTTTCTTATATATTAATGCATACTTGATATATATTTTGTAGCCACTTCCATAGGGTATGTATAGAGTTTAACTTTGGATATGGTGAGATATTATATAGCTAAATACCTCATTATATATATGTTGATCTATTTTCATATATATTAATGCATACATGATATATATTTTGTAACCACTTGCATAGGGTATGTATAGAGTTTAGACTACCCCATGTGGAATTTCTAGTTCCATCATAGATTAGTTGTGTAATTAAAGACCCTACATTTGTCTCCCGATACTACTCTACCACATTTAAATATTTTAGTAAAAAGAAAAATAGTGTGATGTTAGCTTCGTACAATGTTGCGTAAGTTTGCTTACTCTGCTTATAATTTTAACTTAAGAATAACATTTCATTGTTGATTTTGAGTTTTATTTTGTTTTCCTTCTTTTCACTCAGGAATAACCATTTGGTGTTATTGGTTGTTGTCCATGTGACACTAACTTTGTATTGTCTAGATCCTAAGGATGACAAAGTAGACACTGGGGGACACGAATTGAAAAAGGTATTATTCACATGAGTAATTATTTATATTTATATCTATTAAGATATATTATTACATGATTGTTTACTAATTCAATTTAATTTCTTACATTAACATATAAGTCTGTATAAGATTTCAAAAAGGTTGGAGGAAAGGTGGACATCAAAAAGAAAGGGATAGTTTGGAAAAATATTCAGGTAGTTTTTTGACACAAATGTATATTTATGCCAACTATGCTTACTTTTGTTTATTATCATTTTTTATGTTGAAATTTATAGTGTCATGTATAAGATAATGGTTGGGCATGTACATACTACATGATGCGGTATATGGACATGATTGTCAGATATGGGGCACTAGACATCAACTGCATAGAAAATCCAATCTAATATATATAGTCTTGATCATCATAAGTATATAGTTTCATTAGGTAATATGAAAATATCAAAGTTTTGAATTATATATGCCATTATCTTTGTAGGTGTTTAACACAAACTTCTATACGATGGAAAAGCTAGAGGACACACATAAGCCCTATACGACATATCAACTAGATGAAATACGAGAATAATGGGTAGAAGCCTTCATTAGGATGTAAACTTTCAGTTTTGATTGGGACTAAAGAATGAATTTCTTAAACATTGATGTCATTATTTCTATATATATGTGGTGCTTATGACTTCCTGCAACTTTTAATTTGATGCCAGTAAATTATTGGTGCATATGTATGAATATATAATGTGTGTGGATATGAAGATGAATGAATACGATGAGAATTGTGTTTCTTCATGTCATGAGAATGAAGTTGGTGCATTTGTGAATGAAGTATCATAAGTGTGAATGAAGTATCATGTGGTGAATGATTGTTGAAATGAATGAATAGAATTATGCATGTGATGAGAATGGAATTGGACAACGGATATTGAATGTGGGTGGATTGTGTTTGTTATTACAAGTTTTGTAGGTTGTTTGTTAGCATGTTGTTAAGTTGAACTCACATATGCTAATAACCCGCAATTTAGAACTATAGTTATGAACTATAGGTTCTACATCCAACGGACCAGCTTGATAACAGGTCTATAGACCTGCTATTTAAATAGCAACAAATGTTAATTATCGATTGTTCTAAGGAAACTGATAGCTAAGGTCTTCAACATCGATTTAGGGTGTAAAACTGACATTATAGGACTAAACTAGCACGACCATTCTGGGCAGCATGACCTTAGTCATCAGTTTCTATGAATGAACCGTCACTAAACAACTTGATTGTCGATTTTGAGTGTAGCGACCAAATACTATGATGCGGTATAGGTGTCAGCTCATTTTGCAACCCGACGACAAAGAGACTTTTTCAATTTACTGGAATCATGTAAATATATTTTGCCTTCCCTCTAAAATTGTAGAGGGTCAAGAGTTACATATAGCCCAATTCCATACATCAAAAAAGAGTAAAAACTCACACTCCTACCTAATGTGCAGCTTGCGTTTGACACACTTACAAATTTTTACAACAATATTAGTTGGATTTGTAGATGAGCCTCTGTGTCTCCGTGCATTCCTTTCCTCCCATATGTGGTAGCATAGAGCAGCAAACAAGATCCTCTTTCTATCACTTTTCCCACAGCTAGATAGCATTCTTTGTGGCTCTTCCTTCAACTACATGTTCAAGCTGTATTTTCCACATATAATCTTCCTTATCTCCCTTGTAAACATGCAACAACCAAACAAGTGCATATAAGATTCATACTACTCTTTATAGAGTAGACAAACAATAGTAAGATCTTGATACCATTCATGTATTTTATGTAGCATAGCCAAAGTGTTGTGCATAATTTTATAGATGCACATGCTCCACTTTGGAACCTGAATACCAGCCCATACCTGCTTAACCAATTTCTTTGCAAATACATACATTAGGTTCCCCTTCAGTTAGATGTTCCATCTTTCTCTAATAACATCATTAAATCCCTTCCAATCAGCTTAATAGTTAAGGAACTTGAAAGGTCTTCTCTTTTGTTTCTTTTCTATGATTTGCACTAAAATTGGGGCATGGTCACTCAACTCAGATCTGTCGACTTTAACCTACACATTAGGGAATAAATACATCCACTTCTCATTTACTAGAGCTTTGTCAAGCTTGCTTGCAATTCTGTCCTCCAGATTCCTCCCATTGTTCCAAGTGAATAAGTCCCCACCAACCATGGGCAATTCAAAAAGTCCAACATGATCAATGGTATATTTGAAAGCATTAATCATTGCATTCATTGTTGGTCTTCCACATGTATTCTCAGCTTGTAGTCAAACATTATTGAAGTCACCAATCACCAACCACAAATAAAATAGTTGTCTAGATAAATTTATCAGTTCCTTCCATAAACTATGTCTCCTATTTGCATCATTATGAATGTAGACAGTTGTCAACCACATATGTAATCCACTTGCATTCCTGCAATCCATTGTAATATGTTGATATGATATCTGTATCACAGTAACCTACCATGCATTTGGTTTCCATGCAACACAAACTCTGGCCCACTCAGAATGCTCCAGATTAGACACATGCTCCCATCCTTGAGGAAATAAGTATCTAATGTTGTTACTATTTTGCCTCCTTATTTTTATTTCCACCAAAACTACCAAGAAATGCCCACTAGCAGTGATCCACTCCTAGATCTCCTTTTTTTGTACCTATCACACCCACCTTTAATATTCCATAGGAGCATGGACATATCAAAGGTTTGTGTTGCCCTAGTACGCTTACCCGACTCCTTCCTCTGGTCCTTCTTTTTTACCTCCCTTTCCTTCTGTTCTTTTGTTGCTCCATCCTCCTTGTTAGAGTCAGAGAGAGCTTCAAAGAAGTTTGTTGTATCTAGGATGGTGCTCACCCCCACATTCTTAGGAATACCAGATCTCTTAGGTCCTTTATACTTAGAAGTAGATATGAATTCTACTTCTTCCCTTATAGTTCCTGCTGGGTTATTCAGACCCATCTTTGGCGTGCCACTGTCATCCATAGAATTAAGGCCAACATCAGTGTCAGGAGCTACTTGCCTGTCTACCTCCACGTGTGCCTCTTCATGTGTCCCTGGTGTTCTACTAGAAGGCCCACTATTTGGCACAACACTAGGGCCTTTCTCCTTCCAGACCTGCATAGGCACATGTGTCTTCTTTTCTGCCTTGTTGTCTATTTTCTCTTTTCTACCTGTCTCGCATTGCTGGTTGCTATGCCCGAAAGCACAACAATGACTACACTTCATCAGTGGCCCATCATAGGAGATATCCATTGAGATTGGATCATGACCTCAGACGTTTATCCAAACTCTCTCTGATGCTTCAATCTCCACTTTCAATTTGAACAACACTCACACCTCATATGTCTCCAATTAGTGATTGTTAATGTGCAACACCTTCCCTACGCCAGCAAAAATATTCCCCACCACTTGCCGGGTCCAGGTGCAGCTAACTAACTTCAGAGTGATCCAGTTGGGGATTGTGTGAAAGAGATCACGTCAAATTTCATCTCCATGTTGGTAATCCTTTGTCACCACGAGTTGTGTGTCGAACTAGCGAGGTCCTAGGTTGAGGACCTCTCTCTTGTCTTTCTCTTACTAAATCGGATTAGAAAGATACCATTCTCCCTTGACAACACCTCAAACGAGCCCTTTGGTCTCCATCTCCTCTGTATCCACGTCTGGAAGTGTGGGTAGTAGGGTCTCTTGCCCATGACGTAGGCCATGATGCTGAACTTCCATATGTTGCGCATCTGATCAAACTCCTCCACGTCTAGGTCAACACGAACTTTTCCATCAAAGTGCCTCAACTTTGGGAAACACTCCTTGGTGTCATGTTGGATAGTCAGCTTCAGTATCTGACGCAATCCTTTTTGGCACTGGGTCCACCCCTACCTGTCGATGACGATGCGTCAATGCTATAGGGAGATGACATGTTGCCGCCCGATGCTCCTCCCTTTGCATTGTGTTCATCCTTTCCCACCGTTGATGCTACGTTGACTCTCGAGGGAGATGCCCCGTTACTTCTTGACACTCCTCTGTTAGCGCCCATCAAAGAAGCTACATCAACTCTACAAGTAGAAGCCTCGTTGATGCCCGACGCCCCAACTATCTATGACGTTGCATCGACTCTGTAGGTAGACGCCATGTTGCTCCCCGACACCCCACCTATCGATGATGTTATGTCGACTCTATAGGTAGAAGCCCCGTTCCTACCAGACATCCCACCCGTCGACGACGTTGTGTCGATGCAGTAGGGATATGACCTATTGCCGCCCGACGCTCCCCGCTAGGGCTAGGGCTTCTAGCATTGTTGGTTGCTCCTCCAACCTCATATGGTTTTGGTGGTGTAGGGTTGTTGGGTGGGGCTTGGTATGGATACCCGACGTCAGTGTCTTTTCTACAACTTACGACTATGAGACCTGATGTGCCAGTTTGTTTTATCATAGTAACCGAGGCTGAATATCATGGTCAGAGGTTTTGTGTCCCCATAGAACGGATGTCTTAGGACTATAACTCTAGTGTTTCCCACTTAGGTGTCACTTTTTTGTTGGCGTGTATGCCCTAAGAGCCAATCATGGGATGATTGGTGGGATACATTAAGATTTATTTGATAAACATCGAAGGCAAGCTTCCAATTCTTTCTGGTTCAGTCATATGAGATAGTGATAGAACAGATTGAATGTCTAGAGAATGACAGTACTCAATGATGTATGCCTTCAGGTTCATGACCTGAACGATGAGATCATACAGATGCTAAGAGTTTGTACATTCTTGTTATGTCCCTAGTCGGATGTCATTGTGGAAGGTATATAGACAGCAATGACACACAAGACTAGATTGTGGTGTTGGTTGATGACAGAATCTCATTAGTCATGATATAGAGATATCAAACCAAACACATAGGTACTTGTTAGAGAACAAGTGCACTGGACAGACCCACTGTGAGTTTGACACATGGAACCATGACATGGTAGTCACAGTCAGTACTCACAGTGATGGTGGTGAGTGTGATTCTTAGACCTGAAATCACTGCACTCAACACATGTCGTTGGGCACACTTTGACATCATCAAACGCAGTCCTGAAACATGGGTTGTTATAAAGGTGATGATTGGGTGGCTTTGACACATGGGGCTTTTGAGGGGTGAGTGATAGATATGGGATTTGTCCCTCCTGAGGGAGTTTGATATCCAAGGCCACTTGATGAGTAGGATTGAGATAGGCGTGCACACGCATGTGTGAATCAGTATGTGATATTGATGTCATACATATCTCGTTCAATCTGCTCTGAGATCAAGAAAGTGAATGAACGTTGACAGGATGACTGTTCCATGCCTCGAGTTCATTCGGGATATCAGTGACAAAGGAATTATACATTCACTGTAACACCATTCACGGATTGTAGGATTGAAAGTTGTTCTCCAACTTTCTACTTTCACTTGGGTAGCACTGATGTGTGACTAGGCACCGCTCTTTGCTTGTGAAGTCATAAGTGTTATGGACTTTCACTGCCAACGTGAAATGGACCTGTAGGGTCACACACATAGGATTTAACCTGGAAGAGGAGTTTTGTCCACAAACAATGTTTAGATTGATTACTAAAGGAGTTTAGTAGTTCAATTAAACACTCAATCATTTGATAGCTCAATATCATATTGTTCAAGGTGTTGGACATATTGATTGGAGTATCAGATTGATTTAAATCACATTTGACTGATTCTGCACAACCTGTACTCCCAACCGATCGGTTCAAGTGTTGAACCGGTCGGCTGAGGTTGCTGAACCGGTCGGCTCAAGTGTTGATTCGATCGGCTCATGGTCAGAGTGAAACGATCGGTTCAAATGTTGAAACGATCGGTTCAACTGGTGCAACCGAGCAAGTTGGGAAAGTCAGGTCGGTGAGAATTTTCCTTGCATTTCACTTGCCCAATTTGATTGGAACAAGGATTGGTATTCGATACCAATTAGAAACAAAAGAAGGAAAGTCAATCGGAAATTGATCAGGACCACGAACCGACCGGTTCAGAAGTGAACCGATCGGGTCTTGGGTCCCAACCGACCGGTTGGTGTTCCAACCGACCGGTTCAGGTTGCGATTTGGTTGCTTTTGTGGAAAATCTCGAACCCTTCTACTCCTGCTTTTAGTCCCATATTGCCGGGGACAGAGAACCTTATCCCATGACCCGCCTATATATATAGGGGTATTGGGGGATTCTCAAATTACAACTTAGTGCAACCAGTTGCTCTGCAAAGTTGTCGTTCTCTCTGGTTTTTGTAACCGAGAGAGAGCCCGAGCAAGTGCTTCCCGCAAAGGGAGGTGCAGCAAGGGAAGGACAACTGCAGTTGCAACTGGCAGCAGGAGAGTGTGTTGGCGACTAGTACGTCAATAGGAGGGTGCGGCTCCTTCCACTTCCTTGTGGTACAAGGAGTGTGGAGTTCCAGGTGGTCCATGTGGACTACTTCAGAGGTGGGAGGTTTCTACCGCTCAGGAGGACAACTGTCAACCCCGATAGTCTGGTGAGAGGAGGAGTCGTCAGTCCTGGTGTGACCAGGAGTTGCACAGACACCGTCCAAGACCGGAGGTGAAGACCGCACAAGGCGCGAGGTATTATCACCGAGCAAGCCTCGGGATAAGGTATGATTCCACAAACCAACCTTTCCTATTATATAGACGTTGACGTGTTTTCTCGTGCTGGGTTTGGGGGAGAATTTTTTTTTCCGCTGCCTTCTCTGCCTCCCCTAAAACCCAACAGTGGTATCAGAGCCATGTCAACTGCTCTATATTTTAGAAATATCGATATGATCGATTTTGGTTTGTCACCTTTATTTATTGCATACAATGCGAATAATATTGGCTTTATGCATGTCCAATCCTAAATCCACAAATCCCAATTACATATATGATATGTATTATTAATGCACTCGATACGCGTCACCCTTAAACGAGTTTTCTGGTGGATGTATAGCGTGGTTATGGCCAATAAACCCTATATGTGTGTGGTTGTTTGTGGTTGCTTGCATCTTGGTCTGCACATTGATCTTCCTTCTCCTATTCCTAATGTAACTCAAAATAATTCGAGATTCTTTCCTACCTTTGCTCCCCCCGAATGTAACTCGAGGTTTCCCTTTTTAAGCAATGTAATAATAGGATAGATTTTATTTCCTATTATGTCGAAGACCGGTGGACATCAAGACAACAGCTGAGACGATCGGTTCAAGGCGTGAGCCGATCGGTTGATGTTCCAGACGATCGGTTCAAGGTGTGAACCGATCGGTTGATGACCGATCGAGGAGTGAGACGACCAGGTGGCAGACATGACGAGATGCACAACGTCCAGGCGAACCGATCGGTTGGAGGAGCCAACCGATCGGCTGGTGGCACCCAGACGACTGGCTGGAGAGTACAGATCATTCATGTGATGAGTTGATCAACTTGGATGGCAAGGCACAAATGTTCATCTTGTACAGGTTGCATGTGATGTTGACCTAGATGACTATGATTCCTCTTGGCTCGAGGAATCACATTAGGATGGCCATAATCATCGCTTTTATCGTTTGTGCATGGTTTGTGGGATATAGCATGTATATGATACGTACTATGTATTGTGGTGATTGGATATGTATATGTATATAAAAACCAAATCCCTCATTAAATATTAAGTTTTAGATGCCTTCTAAATGCGACACACGTGAAAAGCTTTATCGACCAAGTGTGGGCACACCCTAGCGTGGTGCACCGTCTATCTCGTGGAAGCCTGAAGGATGAATGTGTGGGTCTGCCCTAGCAGGGTGCATATTCATCGTGTTTGCTTTGGGTCGAACTTAACAAGGTGACCTAGATAGGATCTAGCACCTTGAGGCATGGAGATGATCATGGAAAGGAGTTGCATATGACATCTTATCAAGAGTTTCATATGATGCAATTGGCAAAAGTTGCCTACCTGAGAGATCTATGTTGTGGGTGACAGCCCTAGCTGGTCCATGACTTAGAGGATTTAAGGATCTTGCCCACTAGAAGGTTGTACGCTGCAATCTTCCGAATTGATGATGAGGGCTATCAATTTGAAGTAAAATAGTGGGAGCGATAATTAATTAAAGGCCTAATTTTATCATCAACTTTTCAAATCAATCAAATAAGTCAAAAATGAGTTTTTGGACTAAAAATTGCATAGATTTCCTTTCGTTAAAATAAATGGTTAATCAACAAATCACTTTATTTGCGATCAGTCTTTGAGACCAACAAATTAAATGGGAATAATTCCACGACTGGTTAGGATGATGAGAAGTGTTCTCAAAGAGCGAAAGCTCCAAGTCCTAGTTATACCAAGACCAGATAAACTCAATCCCACCACATCAATGGTTGAAAGTATGCTTATGGAAGCATACCGAGGATGACATTGATGAGGAGTGATTGATGTTGTCTTCTCTGAACTATGAGTTGCAGAGACAACATGAGACATATGATGTCTCTAAGACACTGTCCTAGTATATCATGACAGAAGGAGATCCAGTAAGGTATTCACACACTCAATGTGATTGGGTATGTGGAAAGACATGACCAAGAAGGATTCCCTCTGAGCCAAGAGTTGTCTATTGGTATGATACTGCAAATGTTGCAAGAATCATACAGTTCATGATGAACTATGACATGGACAACTTTGACAAATGTTGACAAAGTTGTTGGACATGTTGAGGATAGTAGAGGCAAAGATGAAGAAAGACAAACCATAAATATTTGATGTGATCAAAGAAAAGGTAATTCTTAAGGGCAAGGATAAGGGCAAAGCAAAGAAGTGTTCTGATGCTAGCCAACAATCCAAGCCGTCTTCAGCCTCAAGGCACATGGGGAAAGGGTGTATGAGGGAACTGCCCTCTATATCTGGAAGAACAAAAGAATATGAAGGAGGGGATGGAGATCTCCACCTAAGGTATCAGGAAATGAACCGCTTCTTTATCTGAGGTATATGATACCAAGATATGAATATGTCATATATGATATGCAAGATCCGCAAAGAAATGATGGCCTTTGTGAAAGGACCAGGAAAGAAGTACCCATCATTGGAGCAAGTGTTGCTTCCATAGATAGGAGTACCTTTTAGTTCATTTCAGCCTAAAGGGCACGAAATAGAGTTGAGAACTTCTATTTCATATATTGCCAATAGATAGAAACACTTTATTTTGCATATTGTATGACAATGATGGCAATTAATAAAGTTGATGTTTCAATCTTAAAGATATGATCTTTGTGGCAATGCCTTGTTTATCTTGTGATGCATGGTATGCATAAGATAAAATGATACCTAAAACTTATTGATAAGTCAAACAATCAAATTAGCATCAATCATGAGAAATTCATTTCTAGTTTCCATATGATGGATAAATCTAGACTCTTTTGGTTAGAGAACCAGTAAGAGACATGAATCTCTTGTACATGATTAATCAATCTTCACTAATGGTAGTGGGAGAATGATTGTCCTAATAGGTATAATACATGTGATGTATTTACATACCTATTGGAGTAAATGCTAATACTTCAAAAGGTGTTTAGAGAAATACCAATATGAATATCTTGAAGTGTTCAAGATTATCATAGATGAAGTACAAATTTGGTAAAGTGTTAATTCTTGATGAGATCAATGAATGAAATACTTGGACCAAATGTTTGAG
Source organism: Alisma plantago-aquatica (assembly GCA_963693085.1). Lineage (NCBI taxonomy): Eukaryota > Viridiplantae > Streptophyta > Magnoliopsida > Alismatales > Alismataceae > Alisma > Alisma plantago-aquatica. Next base: position 1,890,819,660 of record OY856409.1, read on the forward strand.
ATCCTTATGAGTGATTATGATAGTGTATCATAGTGAACTCATGATTAAGGCATGGTGATGTCTAAATCAAGAAGGAATCATACTCTAAGAAGTTAGAGAATGATTATCAAATAACTGAATTCTTCTTAATAAATGAATACCCCACACTAATAAAGGACATTGAGAATCACAAGGAGTTGTGAGTTCTTATATCCTTGACAGATACACCTCAATTATCTATGTGATGAGTTGTTCATATGATGAGTCAACTATCTAGATGAATATGAGGAATCAAATTTTGAGTTATGGTTTATGACCATTACATCCTAAATGACATCCATGTAAACCATAAGGTATGACCTTGATGGTAGCACTCATTGGATGAAATTCATAAGTGCAAATGAGTCTTAAGTGTTATGACACATGGATAACATTTTGAGAAGGATGATGCTTGTTGATTGTAACTTAATGACTAAGACATTTGGCATATGGATACTAAAACCGCATTCCTATGAGGAATAAAACAAGGATGTGTACGTGACACAACCTATAAGGTTTATGAATCCACTAATGCAAATGAAGTCTATAAGTTACAATGGACTAATCAATGTGATTGATTGAGTACAAGCAACTCATAATTGGATCTTTACTTTGATGATATAGTCAAAGGGTTTGACTGATATGTCAAAGATAAAGAAGGGATCTGTGATTTAGTGGGAGCATGTTCACATTCCACATGTTGATGTGAAATGGAAATGTTCTAGAATGGAAATCCAAAAGTGGAAATTATCTTTGAGGAAGATAGAGATGTTTCCTATGTGATAGGAATAGAGATCTATAGAGATAGTTCTCGAAAAAATCTCTTAACCTGAAAAGAGAGAGCATACATTGGCAATCTGTACTGAAGTGTTCAGTATGCATAGATTCAGTGGGAGAAAACTTGTCCATGTTACATGGAGTTAGTATCCCAAGGCCAAGTGTCCAATTCTTATGAAGAATGGGAACACTAAGAATAGATATGGATCTATCATGTATGTAATCATCCCATTATCTTGCATGTATAGACATAGCAAGAATAAAATGCATTCATCATCTTATATGTATGACATGGCAATATGATGCGCTCATCCTGATAACTTGTATGTGGGACATGACGAGTGGATGTTTGTCTGCTTCCAGTAAGAGTTACTAGAATACCATGAGAACTTGATAAGTACTTGTGAAGTAATAGTTCTATGGAGTTAAGTAAGAGTTCGATGTAAAGAGTTACATTGATGCGAACTTCCGAAAGGACAGAAAATGACAGTCATATGAGATAGTGATAGAACAGATTGAATGTCTAGAGAATGACAGTACTCAATGACGTATGCCTTCAGGTTCATGACCTGAACGATGATATCATACATATGCTAAGAGTTTGTACATTCTTGTTATGTCCCTAGTCGTATGTCATTGTGGAAGGTAGATAGACAGCAATGACACACAAGACTAGATTGTGGTGTTGGTTGATGACAGAATCTCATTAGTCATGATATAGAGATATCAAACCAAACACATAGGTACTTGTTAGAGAACAAGTGCACCGGACAGACCCACCGTGAGTTTGACACATGGAACCATGACATGGTAGTCACATTCAGTACTCACTGTGATGGTGGTGAGTGTGATTCTTAGACCTGAAATCACTGCACTCAACACATGTCGTTGGGCACACTTTGACATCATCAAACGCAGTCCTGAAACATGGGTTGTTATAAAGGTGATGATTGGGTGGCTTTGACACATGGGGCTTTTGAGGGGTGAGTGATAGATATTGGATTTGTCCCTCCTGAGGGAGTTTGATATCCAAGGCCACTTGATGAGTAGGATTGAGATAGGCGTGTGCATGCATGTGTGAATCAGTATGTGATATTGATGTCATACATATCTCGTTCAATCTGCTCTGAGATCAAGGAAGTGAATGAACATTGACAGGATGACTGTTCCATGCCTCGAGTTCATTCGGGATATCAGTGACAAAGGAATTATACATTCACTGTAACACCATTCACGGATTGTAGGATTGAAAGTTGTTCTCCAACTTTCTACTTTCACTTGGGTAGCACTGATGTGTGACTAGGCACCGCTCTTTGCTTGTGAAGTCATAAGTGTTATGGACTTTCACTGCCAACGTGAAATGGACCTGCAGGGTCACACACATAGGATTTAACCTGGAAGAGGAGTTTTGTCCACAAACAATGTTTAGATTGATTACTAAATGAGTTTAGTAGTTCAATTAAACACTCAATCAATTGATAGCTCAATATCATATTGTTCAAGGTGTTGGACATATTGATTGGAGTATCGGATTGATTGAAATCGCAATTGACTGATTCTGCACAACCTGTACTCCCAACTGATCGGTTCAAGTGTTGAACCGGTCGGCTGAGGTTGTTGAACCGGTCGACTCAAGTGTTGAGTCGATCGGCTCATGGTCAGAGTGAAACGATCGGTTCAAGTGTTGAAACGATCGTTTCAAATGGTGCAACCGAGCAAGTTGGGAAAGTCAGGTCAGTGAGAATTTTCCTTGCGTTTCACTTGCCCAATTTGATTGGAACAAGGATTGGTATTCGATACCAATTAGAAAAAAAAGAAGGAAAGTCAATCGGGAACTGATCAGGACCACGAACCAATCGGTTCAGAAGTGAACCGATCGGCTCATGGTCCCCAACCGACCGGTTCACTTGTGAACCGATCGGTTCAGGTTGCGATTTGGTTGCTTTTGTGGAAAATCTTGAACCCTTCTACTCCTGCTTTTAGTCCCATATTGTCGGGGATAGAGAACCTTGTCCCATGACCCGCCTATATATAGGGGTATTGGGGGCTTCTCAAAGTACAACTCAGTGCAACCAGTTGCTCTGCAAAGTTGTCGTTCTCTCTGGTTTTGGTAACCGAGAGAGAGCCCGAGCAAGTGCTTCCCGCAAAGGGAGGTGCAGCAAGGGAAGGACAACTGCAGTTGCAACTGGCAGTAGGAGAGTGTGTTGGTGACTAGTACGTTAACAGGAGGGTGCGACTCCTTCCACTTCCTTGTGGGACAAGGAGTGTGGAGTTCCAGGTGGTCCGTGTGGACTACTTCAGAGGCGGGAGGTTTCTGCCGCTCAGGAGGACAACTGTCAACCCCGACAGTCCGGTGAGAGGAGGAGTCGTCAGTCCCAGTGCGACCAGGAGCTGCACAGACACCGTCCAAGACCCGGAGGTGAAGACTGCGCAAGGCGCGAGGTATTGTCGCCGAGCAAGCCTTGGGATAAGGTATGATTCCACAAACCATCCTTTCCTATTATATATATGTTGACGCGTTTCCTCATGCTGGGTTTGGGGGAGAACATTTTTGTTTCCGTTGCCTTCTCTGCCTCCCCTAAAACCCAACATTTTTAACTAACATTGTAGGTATGTTTCAATAGAAATTAGAGGTAGTTTTTGTACTAGTGCATGTATATATATTAGCCTATTGGACCCATAGTTATACATAAGTGACATGCATAACTACCTTGTGTCACCATATCATTGACGTTCCTCCAACCAAATGAAAGAAATTGAACAAACATAGTTTGAAAGGAAAGCAACCCGATGGTGGATGTTTTGTTTACTTTCTCATCTTTTATAATTCCTTTTTTGAAACACACACTTGGAAGTGAAACTACATACAACTAGACAAGCCCTAATTGTGGTTTGATTTGCATCCCAACCAAAAAGGCCCTAATTTGTTGGTTGTGTAGAATTTAAACTTGTTTGCATTTGGTTTTAAACAAATGCAATCATGAGGGTGTCGATTATAGGGCATATAAACTCTGTGAGATTCCAACCAGGTCTTGAGGTTGGCATTTGCACAAACAATCATACTGATAGTAAGATCATGGTGCTCATGGTGGTCATAGATATAGGTGATATGATAAACACTCCTTTGTAAACCAATAGTTCCAGGGGAAACAGGAGAGTCCAAATTTGGTTGCTTCTTCCCACTCGTCCGTGCTCTCTTCTTTCTTTCTAGATGCTAGATACTTATTCCACTAGTACCTACTACCAAACATCAGATTTTGGCAGATAACAATCCTGATTGGCAAAAAATTTCCATGTTCAACATAGGTGATCATTTTTTATCTTGGACATATGATTGTTATCAGAATCAATGATAGTTGATTCTATGTCAGACAGATGCAAACATTAGATTTTTAGGAAATGGAAGTTAAGTTTGACATGATTGTTTTGCACAAGGTAGTTTTTCAATGTTTCTAAGTTTATCATGCTAAAGATTTTCTTCTTACTATTCCTATTGATGGGCTCAGTCTGCATATATCACCAGTGGAGTATCTTACTATTCTCAGGTATCATGTCATGATTCCCTTATTTTCAATTGATGAGATATGTCTAGATTGTGATAAGATATGCTTGGACAATTTTAGAGAGCATGTAGTTCATTGTAGAGAGCTTCCAAGTTTTAAGTACAAGCATGATCTTATTAGGAATGTTCTCTTTGATGTACTCAAGCATGCAGGTGTTGTTGCTAAAAAAGAGGCACCTGTAATTTTTTTGAAAGATCCACGAGAGGGGAGATTGATTCCTAGACCTATTCATGTTCTGATTTTTGAATTTGTTGGAGAGAAACATGCATGTGACAATCTAAAAGGAGTTTCCCTAGGGAAATATGGCAATAGAGCAGGCAGAAAAAATAGAAATTTAACTGACATATTCCCCTTTAAATAGTAAATCACATCAACAACTATGTAATGGGAAATATGGTTATGAGGTTATACTTGGTCCTAGAGAAAGTCCAGTGGTAATTCCCTTATTGTAGTGTGTGTCTTTCTTCAAGTTGCACATGGAGTGTTGGCCTCTTAGTTGTCACCACTAGCAGTTGACTTTATCCTCTAAGTGGAAATCAATGGCCTCCCTGCCTCTATTGTAGTCCAAACAGACCACCAAAAACTATTGTCATTCTGGATGAACAAACAAGAAGGAGTTGTCCCTTCTCATTGGCATACTAGCACCAACTTGCTCTCTCACAATTTTGCTCCCTTCCTATCCCTCCCTTTATCGAGCAGGACTTGCTCATGTTCTCTCAGTTACCACAACCAGAGAAGACAACAATTGTCATAGTTAATTGATGTGTTTGATAAGCCCCTAGTACCCCTCTATTTATAGGAGGGTTAGCATTAGGGTTCCCAATCTGAGCCGGAGTGGAAGGGTCTGGAATTTCACAAATTTTGCATCTTGCAAGTGGCAAAACAATTGATTCACAAGTGAACTAACTGGTTGGCATGTGAACCAATTAGTTCAACCCTTGAACCGGTCATTTCATCATGTTTCCCAAATAATATTTATTGGAAGTTAATATCGAATTAATGTACAACATGACGTCATCACTAATCCTTGATGAAATCAAATTGATCAATGAACCAAATGGTTCATCACATGAACCTGTCATTTGGGACCTTGTTTCGATCAGTTTAGTCAGTGAACCTCTCGGTTCATGCCATAGTTTAACCTATATTAAGCCAATGCAAATTCAATCAACCTGACACTCCAATTGATCGGTTCAGCACTTGAAGTGGTTGGTTTAGAGTCCACTTAGTTAGTTTTTTTTAAATCAAAGACCTAAACACTTTCTTAATCAAGTTAAACATCATTGATGAATAAACTCCTTTTCCAAGTGTATCCTATGTGTGTGACCCTATAGGTTCCAAGTTATGTTGGGAATGAGTGTCCATAACTAATTTATGACATCACAAGCAATGAGCGGATAGCAGTACATCATTGCACCCAAATAATTCAGAAAGTTGAAGAACAACTTCAACCTACAATTTGTGTTTGGTGTCATAGTGTTTGTATAGTTCCTTTATTACTAATACCAGGTTGAAATTGATACATTCAATCATCATCCTCATCAACGTTCAATCCATGTCCCTTCAACTAGAGCAGACTGTCTGAGATATATGTAAGCTCAATATCACATATTGACTCACATGAACATGGTCATACATTTCTTAGTCTCACTTATCAAGTGGTCAGAATATCATACTCTTATAAAAGGGACAATCTGATCTACATCACTCACGGTCATTCACATGTGTCACAATACATCTGATCATCACCTTTATGCAACCCTTATTCAAGGTAATGGCGGATGATGTCAAAGTAGACCAAATGTCATGTGATGAGTGTAGTGATTTTGGGAAAAAGAACATAATCACCACCGACTCTATGAGAGATGATTCTAACTACCATGTAATGGTTTCCATCCATCACTCTCACGGTGGGTCTGTCTGATACATTATTCTCCAACAAATATCTATGTGCTTGGTTTGATATCACAAATCATGACTTTAGGAGATTTTTTCATCAACCAACACACATTCTAGTTATGTGCTATTGATGTCTATTTTCCTTCCACAATAACATCTGCCTAGGGACATAACAAGAATGTATATACTCTTAACATCCATATTATCTCATTTTTCAAGTCATCAACCTAAAGACATGCACCATTGAGTAATATCATTCTCTAGACATTTATTATGTTACATCATTATCTCCTAATTGAATAAAATAGAATAAATTGGATAATTTCCTTTATTAATAATCAAATCATTTTCAAGTTATGCCATTACAATCATCATATGATTGTTTCTCTGGACATACATAGCAACAAACTCCCTCTTGCACTTAGATCCAATCACCCATGAACTTAATCCCAGGTGAACTAACTCCACCATCATGCTTCTTCTCTGAAAGTGCTTTTTTCAAGGGGTCAGCTACATTGCTTTTAGTTGGTACTCTACAAATCTTCACATCTCCTCACTATAAAATATCTTGTATGAGATAGAACTGCCATTGTATATGCTTTGAATGTTGATGCAATATGGGTTCCTTAGCTTGTGCAATAGCTCCATTGTTGTCACAATATAGTCTAAGATGAACTTCTTGATCCAGACAACCTCCTTTGATGTATTTGATGCAGCAATATACTCAACCTCTGTTTTGGAATCCGCAATTGTCTCTTGCTTGGAACTCTTCCATATTACAACTCCATTATTGAGGAAAAAAACAAATCCTATTTGCGATCAATAGTTGTCTTTTTTAGCTTGGAAGGTTGCATTGGTGTAACCTTTTACCACCAACTCTTCCTCTCAACTGTAGATAAGGAATTGATCCTTATTTTCTCATAAGTACTTAAGGATTTTTTTATATCTATCTAGTGAGAACCCTTGAATCTTACTAATATCTGCTCATCATGCTCGAGTCATTAGACATCGAGATGAGTAAATAGCATTGTGTGCATGATAGATCCAATTTCATATGCATATGGAGTCCTACTAATGTGTTCCCTTTCTTCACAAGAGCTAGAGCATTGGGCTCTAGAGATGGAAAATCCATGAGACATGGGTAGGGTTCCTCTCTTTGAGTCCTCAATGTTGAACCTCTTCAACACTTCGTTAATGTATGTGTTTTACCTTAGTCCAAGAAGCCTTTTAGATCTATCTCTATAGATCTTGATTCCCAAGAAGTAGGATGTTTCACCTAAGTCATTCATAGAGAATGTATTTATGTGTTAGGTTTTTACCTTCTGTAAAATAGGGGTGTCATTTGATATGTCATCCACATACAATATGAGGAATACAATCATGCATTACCTAACCTTTTTTTACATACAAGGTTCATCTTCTTTTTGATTAAAGACAAACTTTTTGACTATTTTGTCAAATCAAAGATTCTAGCTCCGAGATGCTTGCTTCAATCCATTAATTCACCTTCGTAGCTTACATACTTCATTTGCATCCTTTGGATTTATAAAACCCTCAGGCTGTGACATGTATACACCCTTAAGAAGATTTCGGTTAAGGAATGTGGTTTTAGCATCCATCTTCCAAATATCATAGTCATGGTAAGCTACAATGGAAAGCATGATCATGATGGATTTAACCATGGTGACTGGGGAAAAGGTTTCATCATAGTCAACATTTTGAACTTGTCTGAAACCCTTCGCCACCAATTTGTCCTTATAGTTTTATACATTACCATCCATGTTAGCCTTCTTCTTGAATACCCATTTACACCCTATGAGTTTCATCCCTTAGGGTGGATCCGCCAAGGTCCATATCTTGTTGGTGTACATGGACTCCAATTCAGATCTCATGGCTTCAAGCCATTTCTCAAATTCTAGACCCTTGGTAGCTTGTAGATAGATTGTTGGCTCATCATCTATTACCAACTCACCAACTTCTTGAGTCACAAAATAATCAAATCTTTCAGGATCAAGGTGTATCCTACTAGATCTATGAGGTTCCTATGTTACCTAAGGAATTTGAGATTCTGCAATGATTTGTGATTTCCTTATTCCTTTTTTACATTTACTGGTTCAATGTTTTCTTATTAGTCTTAAACTTCTTCAAGTTATACTTTCTTCCAATTGATTCCTTTAGAAATAAATTCCTTTTGTAGGAATGCAACATCTTTGGCAACAAACACTTTGTTGTTAGATAGGGAATAAAATTAATATCCTTTGGTTTCCTTAGGATATCCAACAAAATAACATTTATCCAATTTGGGATAAAGATTTTTGAGAAACTACTTTCTCACATAAGCTTTACAACTCCAAATTTTCATAAAAACACATTGGGATTCTTCCATACCATATATCATATGGTGTCTTTTGGATTGATTTGTATGGTACACAATTTAGTGTAAATGTGGTGGTTTTTAGAGCATAACCGTAGAAGTTATTCGAAAGTTCAGCTAAATTCATCATTGATCACACCATATCTAGCAATATGTGACTCCTACTTTATGATACACCCTTGTGTTGTGGTGTTCCAGGTAGAGTCCATTGTGATACAATACCATGGGTTCATAGAAGGTCATCAAACTCTTGGCTTAATTATTACCCACCACGATCAAAATTAAGTGCTTTAATACTTTTACCAAGTTGGTTCTCTACTTCATTCATGAAACCCTTAAACTTTTCAAGAGTTTTTTTATCTATGTTTCATCAGGTAAACATAACAATACCTACTGAAGTCATTAGTAAGTTAATGAAGTACTGATAAACTACTCTAGCATTTGTTCTAAAAGGGTCACATATATCAATATGTTTGAGTTCTAATAGATCACTATCCCTCTCATTGTTACCAGTGAAAGGGGTCTTAGTCATCTTGCCTAATAAACAAGACTCACATGTCTCTATTGTTGACTCAAGGTCTAAATTGACTAAACCCTTGTTTTGATGATGACTAACCATTCTGATTAATTGTGCCTAGTGTCTCTACTTGAGTGATTTAAGATTAGGTATAGACACACTACATATGCCCTAACTTACGCATCTCAACTTGGAGAAAAGACAAGTCAAAGACTATACAAGTGCATGTTTTAGGAATATGATGCAAATCCATTAGAATCATGTTGTAAATCACTTGTAATAATATTATGACTTGTAATTAAGCTTAGAAAAAATTAGGAGCACTTAGATCGAATGTTTAAGCACTCAAAAGCCATTTTCCAAAATTCACATCAGGTTGTTCATCAGTTGAGTTGCAAACTCGACCGATCCTGATTGGATCTTGAAAATGACTTTTGATCGGTCAAGTTTGCATTTCACAGAAATCGATCGATACCTCTACTGACCAAAACTAAATTAAGTGAATCAGTCGAGTTACCCAGGACAAACTCGACCGATGGCCTAAATTAGTCTTGTCTTTTAGTGGGATCAGTCGAGTTACCTTTATAGAAACTCGACCGATTAACTCGACCGATTTCACTGTACGAAAAAGTGCAAAAAAGTGTTTCTAGCCATTGTGGAGTTGCAACAAGTGAAAATATATCTGTTGCAAGCCAAAAAATGGCTATTTTTCATTCTTAAGTGTTCCCAAAGACTAAGGGGCATCCCTAGCAATAAATAGGATCCCTTGGGCTTCATTCCAAGGTTAAACATTCGATGCAAAACTCTATGTGAGGCTCCTATTCTATAGTTGAGTGCTTCCTACAGCCTCCTCTTTATCTCTAAACTTAATCACTTGCTACATTCATTAGAGTCAGTAGGAAATCTATAGGATAGAGCCGGCAAGCAGTAGCTCAGGTGGTCACAGCATGCGGCCCCTCACGAAGGGTCCCGGGTTCAACTCTCCCTGGTGGTGTTGTTCAGAATTGTTTCTCCCGTAGTGCAGTCGGCCTCTGTGTGACTTAATGGGCTATGTTCCTTATAGGATGCGGTTGAGCTCCCCAGGTTGGGCTCGACGAAAGCCTTATGAGTCTCCTGGGTTACCAAAAAAAGAAATATGTAAGAGAGCTAGTCCTACATGTATATCTTGTGAGGCTCTCACTTCCACCACCTCCCTATCTCTCATTTCAACCTTGAAGATGAAGGTTCTCTCTCTTGGCTAAGAGAGGTGAAGAAGAATAAGGGAAGGTGTCCCTTGGTGAAGATAAAGGCTGAAGACTTGAAGCAAGAGTGGGTAAGCCCTTGGTGAAGGCAGAAGACTCCTTGCTCAAGTGGGTAAGTCCTTAATGGAAGCTTCTCTGAGTGAAGGTGAAGTCAAAGGCTGAAGATCCAAGACGAGTAGAAAAGTCCTTGAAGGTGGAAGACTTATGCTAGAGTGGGTAAGACCTTGGAGAAGGTTGAAGACTTTTAGCAAAGTGGGTAAGTCCTTGGTAAGGTGGAATTCTCTTGGTGCTTGGATGGGTAAGCCCTTTGGTGGTCATGTATTGTAAGTCTTATGAATGAATATAAGAGTGCAATGGTTAACAAATCCTAGAGGTTGACCTCTCTAGGTAGTGGACTGACTCACTTCTAGTTTGAAGTGTGGAACCACTCTAAATAGCTTGTCAATTGGTGTATGTTCAATCTCTCTCCCTTTCTATGCATGTTTTAGTTGCACTCAAACATCCTATTTAGAAACCTTATCTTGTGATATATCTTAAAGGTTTAATGAATTTTGTTTAAGTACATTCAGCTCTATTCACCCCCCCTCTAGAGCATCCAATCACTCATCTAGTATCCAACAATTGGTATCAGAGCGGGCTTCTCCAAGCATATTTCATCAAGTAGGAGAATATGGGTGACTACCAAGGTGGGAGATACTTCATCAACCTTCCAATTTTTTATGGGAGTAACTTTCTCTATTAGAAAAGAAGGCTACAATTCTACATCCAAGGATCAAGTCTTGAGCTTTGCAAAATGGTGGACCATGCATACAAGCTACCGGTGATAAAGATAGAAGAATGGGGTGAAGCTACCATGAATAAAGCCACCTTGAATGCAAGAGAAATCAACATCCTCTATGCCACCATGACCTCCACCGAGTTCAACCGAATTTATTCTTGTGAGACAGCCTATGAGGTATGGAGAAAGATATGCATCACTTATGAGGGGACTCAATACGTGAAGGAAAGAAAAGTCTACATGCTCAAAGGGCTACTTGAGAACTTCAAGATGGGAAAGGTGGAGAAGATGGCCAACATGTACTCAAGGTTCAACACCATTGTGAATGGTCTTGATGTTCTAGGACATCCTATGAGTAGAGGAGAGATCAACTCAAAGATCCTTAGAACACTCCCCAAGATATGGGAACCCAATGTGACTTCCATTGAAGAAGTAAGGTCTCTTGATGATATCCCATTGAAGATCTCATTGGAAATCTACAAGCTCATGAAGTCACACTTGACAAGAGACAAGAAGTTGAAAGACAAGAGGAGAAAGAGTGAAAGAGAATGAAGAAAGCTGAAATGAAGGCTCAAATTGAAGCTATTACGGGACAAGCCTCTCCATCCTCTCATGTTGAAGAAGATGTCATGTACTCCAAGGGTAGATTCTATAAAGGTAAGAATTCCTCCTCCATCCGGTGCCTCAAGTGTGGAAAGAAGGGTAATTTCAAGATATATTCTCTATAAGTCAAGAAGACCCATCATCACAAGAAAATAGAAGTGAAGTACAAGATGCACTCAAGCTCAAGTGACTCCTCCAACTCAAGCTCAAGTGAAGAATCAAGTGGAGGATCTAGCTCAAGCTCTAGTGAAGAATGAGAATGCCAATTTGCTCTTATGGCTTCTATAAGAAAAGACTCAAATGAGGTAAGACTAAACTCTTTAGATAAAGAACCCTTAATTTCTATCATTAATGCTACTCGTGCCTCTCTTAAGCCTTCTAAAAAGATAAAAAGCTTGCTAGAATTGTTGATAATATGCATGTAGAATTAGATGATCTTGAATATGCTAACACTTACTTGCTTGATGATAAAAATGCTTATCTTAGCCAAGTAGACTCTCTTAAACTTGAAAATGCTAGTTTGCTTGATAATATTAGATTTCTAGAAGCTCAACCTCTTATTCCTAGTTCTAATGAAGAGTATTCTTTAATTGTTGATTCTATCATGCATGATATTGATGTTCTTAAATCTGAAAACAAGGACAATGATTTTGTTTGGCAAGGATTAAAATCTAAAATTGGTGTTTATCTTTCTAAGATTGCTTTGCTTGAATCTTGTTCTAGTTCTACTAGTAGAGAGAATAATGTTGTTGCTCTTAATATTGATAGAGATTCTTATTTAACTAAAGCTCTTTGCTTAGAAAATGATCTTTTACATGCTAGATATAATATAAATCATTTGTTTTATACTAGTTCCTTTCTTATGCATGATAATGATAGTTTGATATATTCTTTGCAAAGATTCTTAGTTGGTAAAAAGAATCTTAATGATATCCTACACCATACTACTAAACAAATTTGTAGACATGGTTTGGAGTATGATAGTAGTCAAAGGAACAACAAAGGGAAAGGACCTCCAATATTCCATGGAGAATCCTATAGTTCCAAGGCTATGGGCACATGAAACTATTGCAATGATATTGGTCATTATTCTACTTCTTGTCCTTTTAGGAAAGCACCCAAGAGAAATAGGACTTGGGTTGCTAAGCTAACCCCTCCGGACCCAAAAATGTGATTGGGGACCATTTCATCTTTCCTCTTGTAGGTATCTTGATAATGGATTGACATGAGCTATGGATTTGCAAATTGACTTCTCAATCCACATGGAAGAAGAAAGGTGAGATGTGTATGAGGTGAAAACAAGTGGAAAAACAATGGTAAGAAAAAGGTAATGTTTTTCTTGCTTACAACCAATCTTAACTTGTTTTTGTCAAGTTAGTGTGCACTGTGCATGTGGTTTTTGAGTCAAAAGTGATATTTTGTGATTCTCTACACATTCTTGCTCACAAACTATTTCTAATGCTTTCATTGTGCATTACTAACTTGCTTACACATGTTTGGATATGGTTTATATCTTTAGCATGTCTCTAAATATGTTTTTATGATATATATGTGCCTTTTGACAATACATTTATCGGCTGAGTTTGTCCTATTTGAAACTTGACTGATAGGCACCAATGGGTGTTGCCAACAACTGTGATCAGTCAAGTTGTCAATACACAGAACTCGATCAACAACACTGTGCACAGAATATACATTTGGCTTATTGAATGAGAACTTCCCTCTCAACTAGATTTTCTCAATCAATAGCCTTATTCTTCAGCACTCTCATTTGGTACCTTCATATATGAATATTGCCATGCTTCTAAAATTCCTATCTTGCTTACAACTCTATCTTTCACATTGCTCTAAATTGGTATATCTATATCTTGCAATTACTTGCTTTGAGTTGTTTTGTAGGTTTTGATGATGATCTCTTTGGATCTCTTGGTTGTGTCTTAATTTGTTTCCGTTGTACTCTAACTTTCTACATCTATCTAGGTGTATGTCTTGTTTTGATACAACCTTGAGGTTCTTTGTGGTAATCATCTTTTGGTAATGATGCATATTTGTATGTGAGTTATATCCTTTCATGCTTCTAAAATTGCTTATCTCTTTGTTTGGATATATCTCTACATCTACTCATAACTTGCTTTATCTTGTGTATCTTTTGGTATCTCTTGTTATGATCTAGATCCTACTAGTAGTCCTAACTTGTGATGACATCTACTAGTAGTTCACATACATGTTGTTCTAACCTTGTTTATAATTGGTATCTTTTCTCATCTAGTGGTATTTCACTATATTCTATGCTTGTATCTTATCTCATACATGCTCAAGCTTGTTCCTTGAATTTCATATCTACTATCTTGAGTTGCTTGCATAACTTTGTGATATAGGGTACATAGATCTATAGTGTATGTAGAAATTGGAGTATTTTTTGTTTTCATGTAGATTTTGCTCCAGTTTCAGTTTTAGGTACAAGACTAGTGTTTTTTAATGCAGAAACGACCTTCTGAGCAAGGCTCATCGCTTTGCCATGAGCCCTTACACTTTTTGGAGGAATTTTGTCATCTTGAGGGTCAAAATTGTGATTTATTGTTTTTCTACAGCACTTTATCTTGCATCTTAGGTTGTTCAAGTGCATGCTTTAAATTATTTTTCTTTCTATGCTTGGATAAGCCCCTATCTGTGCTCTTCTACTCTCCTTTTATGACTTTTTGTTATCTCATTTCCTTTAACAAGTGGTGTTTCTTATTTCTTCATACCCCCACTTTTTGAAATGACAAAGGGGGAGAAAGGTACATCTTCTTTTGACAAAATAGGGAGAAGGCATGTCTTACATGAAGAGGAGAAGCATGTCCATGTAAAGAGGAGAAGGTAAAGGGGAGAAGACATATATGTGTAAAACATATATGAGTAGATGACATATTATTCTATAAAGGTAAAGGGGAGGAGACATATATTTCTATAACATATATGAGTATAAGACATAGTATTCTATAAATGTTATGAAAGCTAACCATGTAGGAGAAATAGCATCAATTGAGGGGGAGTATGAGAACTCCACTAGCATCAATTGAGGGGGAGCATATGAACTCAATTCTATTGAAACCCCTAGGTTTCTGCAAAGGTATGACTTTACTTAAATGCTTTCAATACATTTATGGAATGGTTTGTCATCTTCAAAAAGGGGGAGAATGTTGAATCAAGGTCTAAATTGACTAAACCCTTATTTTGATGATGACTAAACCATTCTGATTAATTGTGTCTAATATCTCTACTTGAGTGATTTCAGATTAGGTATAGACACACTCCAAATGCCCTAACTTGCACATCTCAACTTGGATAAAATACAAGTCAAAGTCTATACAAGTGCACATTTTTGGAATATGATTTTAAATCCATTAGAATCATGTTGTAAATCACTTGTAATGATTGTATAACTTGTAATTAATCTTAGAAAAAATTAGGAGCACTTAGATTTGTTGGCTAAATTGGACATTATGTGAATCCCTTTTGTTTTGATAATGACAAACATTTCATTCTTGTGGTATTAACGTGCTATTTGAGTATTTCAGGAACAAGCATATAAGGTGGTGGATAACAAAGACTTGGAAGAACAATTTGATAAAATCGCTTTATTTTCATGATTGTAATCAAATGTAAATGCTTGTACAAGTATATAATGTACAAGTAATTAGATATCATGTAAATCAAGCGTTTAGATCTTCCCTATCCACTCACAACACTTAGATAGGCCATTCCCCAATATAGTATCACAATTGCACATTGATACACACACTTGGTAAATGAATACATTGAGTCAGTAATATTCTCGGTCGACAAATCGTCGATCGAGAAAATATCGGTCGACAAAAACTTCGACCGAGAAACTCTCGGTCGACAAAATCTTCGATCGAGAATAGACCCTACTAGCCGTTAGACCCAGCAGACAAAGTGGTTGGGAGTTGGAAATGAACGTTGTAAACACTTGCTCCAGGAGGTCCCTCGGTCGACAAATCTTCGACCGAGAAGGACTCTCGGTCGACAAATCTTCGACCGAGAAAAGTCATGTCTGCACTTTTCAGGGTCAATTAACTAGCCGTTGCAAATGCAATTAGTGGACACATAACGGCTAGTTAAGCACTAAGAACCCCCTAGAAAGTGTCTAGAACATCCTTAAGTACTTGTAGGTCATTTCTATAAATAGGACATGCCTTAGGACACCTAAACTTACCTAAGCTACACTTGTGCTATACTTGAGCTTGAATACTCATTGGCAATCTGTTTTGAGCAATAGAGCAATTCCAACATTGGCTATTCATTCCCATTGCTCCATTTTCGTGTCCTATAGGCTAGCATCTCCTTTCCACAGCACTTACACTTCTACACTCATTGGTTAGGAGATCAATACGCTTGATATAGGCAAATCAAGCCTTGTGCTTAAAAGGATAAGTTGTAATTTCTATTTTCCTTCTTGTTCCTTTTATTCTTTGTATTCTCCTCGCTACTCCTAGGGTTGGAGGCTGCGGATTGGAGAAGGTTCTTCTCGGAGGAGAAGGTGGACTTCAAGCTACTTCAAGAAGGCTATCGCAACGGGAAGCTACTTCAAGAAGGCTATTACAACGGGAAGCTACTTTAGGAGGAAGGCTGCTTCAAGGTTGGTGCAATTACTTCTAGGTGAAGGCTGCTTCAAGGTTGGTGGGATTACTTCTAGGTGAAGGCTGCTTGAAGGGTTTAGGGAGAGAATTGTAATTTTATGTAAAGTCCTTGCAAGGTAATAAAATTAAATTCTTTCCAAATCCCAGTTGGGTAAGCAACCGGGTAGTGGACTGACAACTTTAGTATTTACTAAAGTTGGAACCACTCTAAATCCTTGTCCCCTTGTCCAATATTTTGTGGTTGGTTGTTTGAGTTCAATAAATTGTTAAAATTATTTTAAAACTCTATTCACCCCCCCTCTAGAGTTTTTCAATTGGTATCAGAGCAGGCTTCAAGGAACCCTAACCAGGTCTTGAAGAATGGAGGGTAATGGTGATTACAATCGCAACAAAAGGTGCAGCTTGGACAAATCTACAACATGTTGCAATTGGTGCTTAGGAACAAGTCACACAACAACTAGCTGCCCATGGAGATCAAAGAAGAAAGATGAACACAAGGATTGTCTTATTGCTACAACTAGTGAAGAAGAAGAAGAAGAGGTAAGTCTTTTTGATTTATCTAAAGAAGAACTAGTTGCTAGTCTTGAAGAGACACATAATAAATATGTTGAGTGCAAGAAGAAACTAAAGAAATCTAATAAAGCAAATGATGAATTACATGCTAAGCTTCTTGCTATTACATCTGAAAATGAAGATCTTAAAAAGATCATTGAAGATCATGATATTAAGATAAAATCTATAGAGGCAAATTGCAATCTACTTTCTTTAGAAAAGATTAATTTGCAAACTCAAGTGAATGATCTTCAAAAACAACCCATCTTATGCACCCATCTAGATTATGATTCTATTGTCAAAGAAAGAAATTCGTTGTCATCTAACCTAGATCAAGCAAAACTAGATATCAAGAAGAGAATGGATGAGATTGCCAAGTTACAACAAAAAGTTAGTAGTTTAAATAATAATGGCATTCTTGATCAAATCTTAGATAATCCCTATCATCAAATTGGGAGAAGAGGACTAGGTTACAAGCCTAAGGGGAAATCTTATCAACAACCTAGTTGGAAAAAGACACGAGCACATCAATCTATATATGTACCTAAAGGAACAAATACATTTGTACCAAAGAACAACCTAGAACAAAACCATAGAAAAAGACATGAGGTTGATTCTATATGTTGCCATTATTGCTTACGTCTTGGACACTACTCTTTTTCATTCCCATACAAGAAAAAGGATGTTGAGTTGGTATGGGTTCCAAAACCCCCAAATTGAATTGATTAGACTAAGTGGAGATATGACCGAAGACTTTAAATTGCATATCTTTATGTCTATCTCAACTTAACATAAAGAGATACAAAATGATTCAAGTAACTAAAATTTCTAACTTGAAAATTTATCTCAATTAAGGTCCTCAAAACTTAAAGATTTGAATATGATTAGTTGAGATTTGATCTAAATGTTACTTTGATATTCATATGTTTTATCTCAACTAAAATTGATTTTTAAATTGCATAATTGAATTAAATATAGTCTATATTTTACTTGGAATCAATAAATAGTTTTGAAGATAATACAGAAACCTTGTCGGTCGAGAAATCTTCGACCGAGCAGTCATTCGGTCGAGAAATCTTTGACCGAACAGGTCACTGATTTCAGTCTGCAGTAAAATTGCCGAATAATTTGATTGATCAAGTGGCTATCTATTTGCTGTTAATGACTGTTTTACATGCAAAACAAGTTGAAGATAATTTTTTTAATATAAATGATATCATTTCGATTGATCCTCTAAATAAAAAAAAACTGAAAATCATGTTTAGAAATCACTATTTTATAATGTTTTACATGATTTTTTAAAGCATCTCCTGGTCTATCTATATAGAAATCATGTGTTATGACATTTAGTTTAAATAATCACAATCACTGTATTTCATGGAATTATCATTTTATTGTTCTATCATTACATCATGGATATGCTTTCACTATTTTATCATTCAGCTCATAAAGATGATGCTATGTTACATAGAACAAATAGATAATGATTATTGTATGCGTGGATCCTTGATGATACATAGGCAAGATAAATGATTCATTGGTGATTTGTTGCTTAGAAAAAGAACTTTAAGGTTTGAAAAAAATAAAATAAAGAATTTCTCAATTGGTATCTATAAGAAATTGAGATATCATTCATGCCTTCAAGGATATATGTCTTTTCTTAAAGAATCACATGATTAATATGAACAGAAATGGGACTTGATTTATGCACTCATAGTAAAAAGGACATCATTCATAATAGGTTTTATTCAAAGTAATTTAATTGATATCTCTTTAAGTTATCTGCAAAATTTATACTTCACATGTGAAATCTGCAGATTTTGCCTCTTGGTTGAAATAAAATTTAGCCAAGGGGCGCTATGGTCGAAGTCAAGGTCGACCTAAAATAAGCTTGACAAAATGCTTATTTGTACATCATTTTAATGCATTTAATCTTAGTATCTTGACTTAAAATGAGTTTATCATATTGAAAACATGGAGCTTTAATAAAAGGTCAAAATCAAATCTTAAAAATCATTTGTGACCTTAGAATCCTTAAATTGTCTTAATTATAAGATTAAGGGGGAGCTCACAAAAACAAATTTGATAATGAGATTAAGAAGTTTACAAAACTTTGAAGCTTGTTATGACCTTAGTATTCTTGAAAGTAATTTTTGTTATGAAAACAAAGAAATCTACAAAATTCATGAATATGACATATATCTTGTTCTTCATGGAATTCTCTAAACAAATTTGGGCTTAACATCCCGTGTATTTGGTTAGAGATACATTATGGCTAAATTCGACAATAAATGGCTTACATTTATATTAATCCCTTGACTTTAAATTGAATATCTCTTTAAGGGGGAGCATAGCATAAAATTAAGGGGGATAAATACAATGTAAACTTGGATATCTTTTTGAAATGACAAAGGGGGAGAAATAATATAAAATCAAAAACATAAAATAAAATGAGTTTCATAATATCTCAGCCAACACCCACTTGCAAAACACAAGAATGGCTAAAAAAGGTAAACTTCAAGTATGAAACTCATATGATTTATATTTCCTTATTTTATATTTAGGAAATGTTTGTCATCTTTAAAAAGGGAGAGATTGTTGGCTAAATTGGACATTATGTTAATCCCTTTTGTTTTGATAATGACAAACATTTCATTCTTGTGGTATTAACGTGCTATTTGAGTATTTCAGGAACAAGCATATAAGGTGGTGGATAACAAAGACTTGGAAGAACAATTTGATAAAATTGCTTTATTTTCATGATTGTAATCAAATGTAAATGCTTGTACAAGTATATAATGTACAAGTAATTAGATATCATGTAAATCAAGCGTTTAGATCTTCCCTATCCACTCACAACACTTAGATAGGCCATTCCCCAATATAGTATCACAATTTCACATTGATACATACACTTAGTAAATGAATACATTGAGTCAGTAATATTCTCGGTCGACAAATCATCGATCGAGAAAATATCGGTCGACAAAAACTTCGACCGAGAAACTCTCGGTCGACAAAATCTTCGATCGAGAATAGACCCTACTAGCCGTTAGACCCAGCAGACAAAGTGGTTGGGAGTTGGAAATGAACGTTGTAAACACTTGCTCCAGGAGGTCCCTCGGTCGACAAATCTTCGACCGAGAAGGACTCTCGGTCGACAAATCTTCGACCGAGAAAAGTCCTGTCTGCACTTTTCAGGGTCAATTAACTAGCTGTTGCAAATGCAATTAGTGGACACATAACGGCTAGTTAAGCACTAAGAACCCCCTAGAAAGTGTCTAGAACGTCTTTAAGCACTTGTAGGTCATTTCTATAAATAGGACATGCCTTAGGACACCTAAACTTACCTAAGCTACACTTGTGCTATACTTGAGCTTGAATACTCATTGGAAATCTGTTTTGAGCAATAGAGCAATTCCAACATTGGCTATTCATTCCCATTGCTCCATTTTCGTGTCCTATAGGCTAGCATCTCCTTTCCACAGCACTTACACTTCTACACCCATTGGTTAGGAGATCAATACGCTTGATATAGGCAAATCAAGCCTTGTGCTTAAAAGGATAAGTTGTAATTTCTGTTTTCCTTCTTGTTCCTTTTATTCTTTGTATTCTCCTCGCTACTCCTAGGGTTGGAGGCTGTGGATTGGAGAAGGTTCTTCTCGGAGGAGAAGGTGGACTTCAAGCTACTTCAAGAAGGCTATCGCAACGGGAAGCTACTTCAAGAAGGCTATTGCAATGGGAAGCTACTTCAGGAGGAAGGCTGCTTCAAGGTTGGTGCAATTACTTCTAGGTGAAGGCTGCTTCAAGGTTGGTGCGATTACTTCTAGGTGAAGGCTGCTTGAAGGGTTTAGGGAGAGAATTGTAATTTTATGTAAAGTCCTTGCGAGGTAATAAAATTAAATTCTTTCCAAATCCCGGTTGGGTAAGCAACCGGGTAGTGGACTGACAACTTTAGTATTTGCTAAAGTTGGAACCACTCTAAATCCTTGTCCCCTTGTCCAATATTTTGTGGTTGGTTGTTTGAGTTCAATAAATTGTTAAAATTATTTTAAAACTCTATTCACCCCCCTCTAGATTTTTTCAAGATTGAATTTTTAAGCACTCAAAAGCCATTTTCTAAAATTCACATCAGGTTGTTCATCGGTCAAGTTGCAAACTCGACCGGTCCTGATTGGACTTGAAAATGACTTTTGATCGGTCAAGTTTGTACTTCACAGAACTCGACCGATCCCTCTACTGACCAAAACGTATTTAAGTGAATCGGTCGATTTACCCCCGGACAAACTCGACCGATGGCCTAAATTGGTTTTGTCTTTCAGTGGGATCGGTCAAGTTACCTTTATAGAAACTCGACCGATTACGCTGTATGGAAAAGTGCAGAAAAGTGTTTCTAGCCATTGTGGAGTTGCAATAAGTGAAAATATATCTGTTACAAGCCACAAAACGGCTAGTTTTCATTCTTAAGTGTTCCCAAAGGATAAGGGGCATCCCTAGCTATAAATAGGACCCCTTGGGCTTCATTCCAAGGTTGAGCATTCAATGCAAAACTCTATGTGAGGTTCCTATTCTATAGTTGAGTGCTTTGTACAACCTCCTCTATCTCTCTCTCTAAGCTTAATCACTTGCTACATTCGTTAGAGTGAGTAGGAAATCTTTAAGAGAGCTATTCCTAAATGTATATCTTTTGAGGCTCTCACTTCCACCACCTCCCTATCTCTCATTTCAACCATGAAGATGAAGGTTATCTCTCCTGACTAAGAGAGGTGAAGAAGAACAAGGGAAGGTGTCCCTTGGTGAAGATCAAGGTTGAAGACTTGAAGTAAGAGTGGGTAATCCCTTGGTCAAGGCAGAAGACTCTTTGCTCAAGTGGGTAAGTCCTTGCTGGAAGCTTCTCCGGGTGAAGGTGAAGTCAAAGGTTGAAGATCTAAGAAGAGTAGAAAAGTCTTTGTAGGCGGAAGACTTGTGCTAGAGTGGGTAAGACCTTGGAGAAGGCTGAAGACTCTTGACAAAGTGGGTAAGTCTTTGGTAAGGTGGAATACTCTTGGTGCTTGTATGGGTAAGTGCTTTGGTGGTCATGTATTGTAAGTCTTATGAATGAATATAAGAGTGCAATGGTTAAGAAATCCTAGAGGTTGACCCATCTAGGTAGTGGATTGACTCACTTCTAGTTTGAAGTGTGAAACCACTCTAAATAGCTTGTAAATTGGTGTATGTTCAATCTCTCTATCCCTTTCTATGCATGTTTTAGTTGCACTCAAACATCCTATTTAGTAACCTTATCTTGTGATATATCTTGAAGGTCTAATGAATTTTGTTTAAGTGCATTCATCTCTATTCACCCCCCCTCTAGAGCATCCAATCACCCATCTAGGATCCAACATCATTGATTCAAAATCAATAGAGTCTAGATAACCATCTTTATGGAGTCTAGATATGTGATTCTCATTTATGTGCCCTAGACGACAATGCCAAAGATATATTTTGTTTGAGTTATCGACTTTTAATTGTTTGGTATATATGTTATAAATGGATGCCATTGGATCTAGCAAATAAAGACCATAAGAGAGTGGGGCACTTACATAAAAAACCTCATATTTTGAAATAGAACATTGACCATTCTTAATATGAAATTCAAATCCATTATTGTACATACAAGATATAGAAACGATGTTTCTATTTAAGAGAGGTACATAATAGTAGTTCATTAACTCTATTACAACCCATGTAGGTAGAGATAGATTATAGGTTCCAATTGTAGTGGCAACAACTCTTAATCCATGTGTGACTCATAGTTTAACCTCTCCCTTTCTCAAAGGCCTACTTCTTTTCAGGTGATACATATTCGAACATATGTGATATCCACATTTAGTATCTAGTATTGATGATGAAAAGGTCAATACATTTATCTCAATAATGTATATACTTGAAGTGGGGATCTCCATCCCCATCTTCTTCTTCTAGAATTCCTTTAAGTACAAAGGATAGATTCCTCTTGTACTTTTTTTATCCTTATCTTGAGTGTTGAAGATTTGGATTTACAGTTAGCCTCAAAACTCTTCTTGGTCTTTCTTTCATCCTTGGACTCCATCTCACTGATCATTGTTGGCTAAATTGGACATTAATATACCCTTTGTTTTGATGATGACAAACATTTCATACTTGTGGATCTAATCTGCTACTTGAGTATTTTAGGGTTCAAGGTAATAAGGACATCCTACTAAGTGGAAAGTTGAAGATCAATGCAAATTGAAGATCAAATGTGCTTAATTGTATATGTTTTCATGATTGTACTCAAATGTAAACACTTGTACAAAGATATAATGTACAAGTACTTAGACATCATGTAAATCAAGTGTTAGATCTTCTCTATCCGCTTATAACCCTTATATAGGATCCTCCCTAGAGTTAGAGTCATTATCATCCATTATAACATACATTTAATAGGTGGTTCAAAAGTATGAAATAGGAACATCCTCAATTGAGAAACTAGTTGACAGAGACACCCTCAGTCGAAGTTTTTGTCAACTGAGAACCACCTCGATTGAACATTTGAGCATTTTTCAAGACCTTACATATATATGCTCCAAAATGAGTTTCGGTCAAAAATATTGTCAACCGGCCCAACCTCGGTCCAAGGCTCATGACCGTTAGACCAAGTGGTTAGTAGTTGGGAGTTGAAAATAGACGTTGCTACACATTTTCCTTAAACCTAGATCGGTCAGAGAAAAGTTTGACTGAGACACAATTCTGTCAACAAACTTATTGACTGAGTTGGGTTCTGGATTGTTCTTCCAGGCATGAACAAATTAGCCATTGTCAGCCAACTATTGTCTTCCTAATTGCTAGTTAAGCACTAAGAACACTATAGAGACTCCCTAGAATGTCCATAAGCACTTGAAAACCATCCCTATGAATAGGAGAGGCTTTAAGACACCTAAAGCACCTAAGCTACACTTGAGAGTCCATTCTAGTGAGAAACAAAGTTAAGCAACACTTGGCATCTTGTTCTTCAAGCTCCGAATTCATGTCCTATAGCCATAGCCTCTTAGACACCATCTAGGAAACGTCCATCCTAAGTGGTTTGAGAGGTATAATTCTTGATATAGGATCGAAGTGCAATACTTTATTTGTATACTTCCTTTCTTTCAATCCCCATTCACAGGTTAAGCTAGTTGTGCTCCTTGGCTACTCCAAGTTGTGGAGATTGCTTGAGGGAGCTTGATTGGAGGTACATCTTGGTGGAGAAGGTTGCTTCAAGTTTGCTTGAGATTACTTCAAAAAGTCAGCTTCAAGGGAGGTTGGAGCTACTTCTAGGTGAAGGCTATATCAAGGTGGTGGAGCTACTTCAAGGAGGAGAAGGCTTCTCTAAGGGCTTGAAGTTACTTCAAAGAAGGTTGGTTCAAGGAGGTTGAGGATACTTCAAGGAAGGTGATTGTATTTTATTGTAACATCCTTAAGAGGTAAATAAAATTAATCACTTTCAAAATCCCAATTGGAGACAATTGGGTAGTGGACTGACACACTTTGATTCAAAGGTTGGAACCACTCTACATCGAGGTGTCTTCTTCCTTATTTCCTCCTCCATCTTTGGTTGAGTGTTTAAATATTTTAAAAGTATCAAAAAGATCTATTCACCCCCTCTAAATCTTTCAATTGGTATCAGAGCGAGTCTTCAAGGAGCCCTAACAGGTCTTGAAGAATGGGGGACAACATGCTTAGTAACCTCAACCTTGAAGGAACTCATGTGACTCAGCCACCACCCTTTGATGGAAGAAACTACACCTATTAGAAAAGAAGAATGCAATTCTACTTCTAAGGGATCAGCTTAGATCTTTGTAGGATGGTGTCTTCACCTTATGTACTTCCTACTATTGAATATGCAACATGGGATCCTGATACAGTAAAACAAATTCAATTAAATGCAAAGGCAGTAAGCATATTATATTGTTCTATTTTTGTGAGTTTAATAGGATATCTTCATGTGATACAGCTTATGATATATGGCATAAACTTTCAATTACACATGAAGGTACCACTCAAGTTAAAAATACCAAAAATTAACATGCTTAAACAAAAGTTTGAACAATTTTGGATGCAACCTAATGAGTCCATTTGTGAAATGTATGCAAGATTTTCTTCTATTGTTAATAGCTTGAGTGCATTAGGTAAGTATATAAGTGAAGAAGATCAAGTGTCCAAGATCATTAGATCTTTTCCTCCAAAATACAAGCCAAAGGTGACAACTATTGAAGAATCTAATGATCTAACTACAATAAGGATGGAGCAACTCATTGGCAATCTAGAGACTCATGAAGTCACCCTTGAAGAAGAAGAAAGATTGCAGGTTGAACTTCAAAAAGGAAAGAGGAAGG
Organism: Alisma plantago-aquatica; assembly: GCA_963693085.1. Classification (NCBI taxonomy): domain Eukaryota; kingdom Viridiplantae; phylum Streptophyta; class Magnoliopsida; order Alismatales; family Alismataceae; genus Alisma; species Alisma plantago-aquatica. Next base: position 1,890,845,000 of record OY856409.1, read on the forward strand.
ATGTTGCCTTAAAAGCTCCAACCAAGGATCAACCAAAAGGCATCACTCAAGAAAGTGATGAAACAAGTGAAGGAGATGATGAAGAAGATGCACTCATTGTAAATGGTAAGAAATATAGAATGTATAAATCTAATAAAAATTCTAGTGCTTATTCCTCTTCTTCCCTTAGGTGATTTAAATGTTTTAAGAAAGGACATGTAAACAATGAATGTCCTAAGATCAATAAAGGGAAGAAATATTCCTTCAAGAAGAAAGTCAAGGGAGATAAAGCTTACAAAGATGTTTGGGATGAATCAAACGATGACAGTGAAAGTGGAGAGGAAGAATTGGAATGTCTCATGGCTAAGGAAGATGAAAATGAAGAATCAAGTGAGGTAAATCTTCCTGATTTATCTAAAGAAGAGTTAGTTACTATTGTTGAAGAATTACATGATAAATATGTTGATTGTAAAAGGAAATCAAAAAGGCTTATAAAGACCAACGAAGATTTGTATGCTAAATTGAATGATCTTACTTTTGAAAAAGAAAGTATTATGACTGAAAAAACTACTTTGAAATCGTCTATTAATGATTACAATATCAAGTTTCTTGCTCTAGAAGCCAACAATAATTTTCTTTGCCAAGAAAAAGGTTGAATTGCTTGCTAAGATAAATGATCTTCAAACTCAACCTATTCTATGTACTCATTTGGATTAAGATGGTATTGTCAAAGAAAGAGATAGATTGTTATCTAGTTTAGATCAAGAAAAGTTAGACATTGAAAGGAAAATAGATGAAATTGCTAAGTTGTAAAAAGATATTAGCAACTTGGAAAATAATGGCATTCTTGATACAATCCTAGAAAGCTCAGTTGTTAAAATTGGAAGGAGAAGCCTAGGCTATGTACCCAATAATAAATCTTATCAAAAAATGAGAGTTAGAAGGACACAACTACCTAAGACCAAAGTCATGTATGTGCCTAAAAATAACCTAGCTCATGACCACAATGCTAAAAAGAGAAATGAAATTGATTTCATTTGATGTAATTATTGTTTACATCTTGGACATTATTCATTTTCATGCACTTACAAGAAAAATAAGGACAAAGATCTAGTTTGGGTTCCAAAACCACAAACTTAGAAACATGGAACATTTAGTTAAGATTTGACCTAAACTTTAATTTGAAATCTATATTGTCTTATCTCAACTAAAACAAGCCTTAACTTGAATATTCTTGTATGATTTTATCAAAAATGACAACATGTTTTCTTTGAAATTGATAAACTTGTTGAGAACACACAGAACTTAGTCATAGTCAAAAAAGTTCTCAAACAAGACCTCTTTCAGTTGAATAAATAATTAACCAAATAGAATTCTGTCAAACCTTGCATTTTCTAAAAAATCCTTCCGCTCGACAATTATTTCAACTGTGAAAACTTCCGGTCGAGGAAATATTTGACTGAGGATAGTTCTGTCAAGAATTGTTACTAAAATAATAAACATATATTTATATTTAACTTTGTTTCTTTAAACTTACAAAGAACTCTTCATATTAAGCTATTTTAAAACATGAAATGTTTTAATTAATTCTCCTAACCAAAAGGACCACAACATTGATACCAAAATCTACCTATTTTGCAGGATTGAGTGGTTGATAGTGGTTTTTCCAAACATATGACTGGAAACTAGGAGGCTTTCCAAACACTTGAAGAAAAGAAGAGTGGAACAGTCACGCTTGGAGATAATGTCAAAGGTAAAATTATAGGTAATGTTGGTACAAATCTTCAAATTAAAAATGTGTTACTTGTTGATGTATTGAATCACAACTTGATTAGTGTTACTCAATTATGTGATAGTGGCTATGATGTTCTATTGAACAAATCTTGTTGCAAGCTACTCATAGAGAACACTAATGATGTTTTTTATGAAGGAAAAAGAATAGGAAATCTATATATACTTTGACCTAACTCTATGTAAGTTATTGTTGGAAAATGTCTTCTTGCAAATGATGAACTGTTACAATTATGGCATAGAAAATTAGGTCATGTAAGCTCACATGTTATCCAAAAGTTGATGAAATATGATCTTGTTCATGGTTTACCTAAACTATCTTTTGATAAACCTAAAAACTGTGAACCATGTACTCTAGGCAAGCAAAATAAAACTTCTTTCAAATCTAAAACCTTTCTTAGTACTACTAGATCATTAGAAATTATTCATATGGGTTTGTTTGGCCCCATGAGGACTCAACCTATTGGTGGTAAAAGATATTTCTTTGTTATTGTATATGATTATAGTAGATATACATGGGTTCATTTTCTTTCAACTAAAGATGATACTATTAGAATATTCATTCAACTTTGTTCTAAGATTGAAAATCAACTAAAAAAACAAAATATGCACCACTAGGAGCGATCTTGGTGGGGAATTTGAAAAGCACTTATTTGAAGAATTTTGTATATCTCAAGAGTATACTCATAATTTTTTAGCTCCACGCATCCCAAAAAAATGGGATAATATAACGGAAAAATAGGTCTTTATAATAAATAGATAGAACAATGCTACTTGAACATAATACACCTAAGACCTTTTGGGCTGAAGCAGTAAATACAGCCTACTATGTATTAAATCATGTATCAGTTCACTCTCATATTAAAAAAACTCCTTATGAACTCATCTTCAACAAGAAACCAAGAGTTGACTACTTTTACAGCTTTGGTACACCTTGTTACATCTTAAATACAAAGGATGATAGAGAAACTTTTGACCCTAAATCACATAAAAGATTCATCTTGGGATATTCAACTTCTAGTAGGGCATTTAGAATCTACAAAACTATTTCTAGAAAACTTGAGGAATCAATTCATGTCACGTTTCAAGAAATGACAACACAAAGTGTTTTAAATGAAATTGAAAATAGAAACTTAAATGATATTACTCTTCAAATTGAGGACCTAACCATATCAACAAAAGATGATCAAAATTCTAAAATTGAAAAATATAATAATGAGGTACAATAGCTTGTTCCTAGAATAATCAAGGACCATCCTCAAGACTTAATTATAGGAAATCCTTTTGATAAAGTAAAAACATGATCATCATTTAGAGATGTTGCAAACATGGCCTTTGTATCAATTGTTGAAGCTAAAAAGGTAAATGAAGCTCTAAAATATGCGTATTGGATAATGGATATGCAAGAAGAACTAAATCAAATTACTAAGAACAATGTATGGGACTTAGTTCCTAGACCTCAAGACAAAAACCATCATTGGAACTAAGTGGGTTTTTCTGAAAAACATAATGAAGTCGGGGAAGTAGTTAGAAACAAAGCTAGGTTGGTTGATCAAGGATATAATCAACAAGAAGGGATAGACTTTGATGAAACCTATGCACATGTGGCTAGACTTGAAGCCATTAGAATGTTATTAGCTCTAGTTGCCCATAAAGACATCAAACTATTTCAAATGGATGTAAAAATTCCCTTTTTAAATGGAATCACAAAAGAAGAATTCTATGTTGCTCAACCACCTGGTTTTGAAATTCCTAACAAGCTTGACCATATTTATAAACTTAAGAAATATATTTCTGGTCTAAAATAACCACCACAAAATTGGTATGAAAGACTTAAAAATTATCTCTTTGATAATGGTTTCTCAATTGGAAAATTAGATTCCACATTATTTTTCAAAACATATGAATCACATTTTCTTATTGTTCAAATATATGTTGATGACATCATTTTTGGTTCTTCAAATGATTTCTTATGTAATCAATTCAGTAATATCATGCAAAAAGAATTTTATATGAGTCTTATGAGAGAATTAACATTTTTCCTTGGCTTTCAAATAAAACAAACACCCGCTGGAATTTTTCTACGCCAAGAGAAATACACCAAAGAACTCTTGAAACAATTTTGTATGGAAAATTGCAAACATTCTACTACACCTATGGCCACTTCTGCTAAAATCGACAAGGATGAAGATGGTGAACCCATTTATGACTCCTTATATAAGGCCTTGATTGGTAGATTGCTATATTTGACTACTTCTAGACCTGATATTATGTTTGTCATTGGACTTTGCGCTAGATTATAATAAAAACCAATGCATTCTCATTTTCAAGCCATCAAACAAATTTTAAGATATCCTGTTGGCACTATATACTATCATTTGTGGTATCCTAAAGGTTAATTGTTGGATTTAAAAGCTTACATTTATGTCAATTATGATGGTTGTTGACTTGATCGAAAGAGCAAAAGTGGTGGTTGTTTATTACTAGAAAGAGCCTTAGTATCTTAGTTTAGTAAGAAACAAAATACAGTTGCCCTATCTACCATTGAGGCCGAATATGTGGTTGTTGGCTCATGTTGTGCTGAAGTGCTCTATATGCAACAAGTTTTGAAAGATTATGGCTTTGCATTTTCTTCTATGCCAATTTTCTATGATAATACTAGTGCTATAAACTTGGATCATAATCCTATTTTACATAGTTGTGCCAAGCATATTGAGATTAGAAACCATTTCTTAAGAGATCAAATTTTTAGAATAACATATCTCTTCATTATGTTGATACAAAAGAGAAATTAGCTGATATCTTTACCAAACCTCTTCCTTTGGATCAATTTCAATATATTAGAAAGAGGTTACTTATTACTCCCCTAGAAGATGTTTTCTTTGATATATGTGCTCAAATAATTGAAATTTTTCCGATTAGCAATTCACATGACTTATAGTGCATTTTAGAACTATTTTTTTGTTTATTCACAATAATTGATCATCATGAACAAGCACTTAAACAAGCTCAATTCAATTATGAAAACTACTCACAATATCATATTCAGTTGACAAAATAGTGGACTGAGAAAGTCCTCGATCGATAAAATTCTCGACCGCGTCTCACTCGGTGGAACCCTTGGTCGAGTATGCGGATCTTAGCTTAGATTCTTCTAGAAACCTTATGGACCAAAAAATATTCTACATAGGTCCCTCTGTCAAATATATTGTCGATCGAGTCCTTGACCATTATGACCAGAATCTCAAGTTCCAATGTCGATTGACTAGCCATTATAAAGAGTCATTGGAAAAGAACCATGGGGTCTTGGTCGACGAGTTTGTTGGACGATTAAGGTTTTGTTTTGCTATAAATAGCACCTCAATCCACCCATTTTCTTCATAACTCAATTGCTTTCTTCTCCATCACTTCTCTAGTGTTTCTTAGAGTTATCCTCCTGCAACATTCATCCCATGTCATTTCTACCTCTTCTTCCACCATTATTTGATCAAAGATGGATTCCTCTTCAGCTCGTGGTGGGAAGAAGAAAGTTGCTATGAGGAAGGGACAAACGCTCACTCCATCTTTGAGCATCATCAACGAAATCCCCTTCAACGACGTGCTACTAGAGAATGCTACTTGAAGCTCACCTCAAAGACTCCTCTTCCTCGACACCTAGTGGACCTCAATGATTTGGTCACTCTTCTCGATCTCTCCTAATAGTTCAAGGTGCAAAAATTGATAGATTTTCTTATCCCCTTCCTTCATTTCTGGTCCACCCAATCCATTAATGAATTCTATGCCAACCTTACTAGAGACTCCAATAACCCATTTTCTTTCACTTCCATGGTTGATGGCTTATCTTTCCGTTATTCTGAAAAAGACATCCTCAGAATGGTAGATATAGATGAGGAAGAATATGGGGAATTTCTAGACCTAACCATGGGAAATCCTATCTCAAAATTCTCCATCGAAGATGACACCACTTGAAACGTCTATTTCTAGACCTAATCATAGCATTTGTTACCAAGTAACATCTCATTTTATCTGGTTATCTAAATAATATGACCTTTGAAGATCAACAAATCATATTACTCGTGGCTCATTCAACCTATCAAGATCATATGTTATCACTTACCAGATAACATGACATTTAGTTATACTCTTGAATTATAGGTAACAAGTGTTCTTAATGCAATTAGCATTATAAATCTTACCTGGATCTGATCACCTCTATATGAAACCTGTCAAGCTTAACTTTTATCAGTTATTCCATATACTCCCACATACTCTAAAGTATGTGATCCAGGAGTTCCTTTTGTAAAACCTATTTCACTATTATTTAAATTCTGACAATGATGGATCTATGATCAGGGCTCTATATGGTATGATTATACTTGATTATTAGGTACATATCAGTATTCTTTTAGCATCATACATGTTTCCAAACATTCAAGTACTAAACATGGCTATAACAGAAGAATACTAAATGTACAAGTATAACTCATATCAGTTATCAACTGGATATCAATTCTTAATCATTTTATCACTATGATTCAAGAACATGGGTGCTCACACCCTTATATCATCATAACACTTGCTATCAAGTGCCATATCAGCATCAAGTCATCTATTAGCATGACCTTGATTGAAGCAATGTATATACTTTTCACATATCATTACTCTAAAAGCTTATAACTGTTTTCAAGGAATATGACATCATAACTCATACCTGGCTATGATTACCTCATAATATCAACCTGTATGACTTATACAAATAAGGACATGCATATATAACAATGTAAGCACAATACCAAAACTTCTCAATTTCATAATAGGACACCACGGCCGTGCCACCTTGCACGGTCGTGCAAAGTAAGACTACCACGGCCGTGCTCCCTTGCACGTTCATGCAAGCTAAGGCTACCACGACTGTGCTTCCTTGCACGGTCGTGCTACATAAGATCATTCCATGATTCATATTTATATATATATATATATATATATATATATATATATATATATATATATATATATATATATATATATATATATATATATATATATATTCTAATCTTTCATTCTTTTAACTTGATTAGGTCACATCAACCCTTCAATCAAGTACATGCTACTATGGTTAACATAGTGTATCAAGCTATTAATCCTATAAACAATTAAGAATTCTCCCTTTAATTGGTTCTTAATCACTTAGGTATTATTAGGGTTTCAACCTTCACACCTTCATTGATTATCATTACTAATCATTATTGGATCAATAGAACATTCATCATCTTAATTCTCAAGGATTCAATCACATTGGACCTCCACTTCATAAGGTATCCAATTGAATTAGGGTTTCCAATGTTGATTCCTTCAATCTTTGAATTCATGGAACCAATCATAAATTGGACCTATACTCATACCTTAATTGAGTTTAATAGGTCAACTTTCAACTGATTTGTCCCTCACTTGACCCTCAATTGACCATCAATTAGGGTTTAACTCGATTGAATTAGGGATTGGAATCAATAACCCTTCAACATATTTCAATGTGGGACTAATTGATTTGAACCTATTGAACCATCATTACATTGGGACATGACCTGACCCCAAATGGTCTTGAGGTCATTTGGATGACCTCCAAACGGTCTTGAGACCGTTTTCCCATCATATCATCAAAATCCAAGTCAACCAATTAAGGTTTGGATCATTGCATTGATCACCAAAACAACAATTGATTACATTCCAACTTAGTATCATTGGATCATCAATTGCTTAACCATACTCACCCCTAGACCTCCAAACGGTCTTGGGTGACCTCCAAACGGTCTTGAGACCATTTGGATGAGTTCCAAACGGTCTTGAGACCGTTTGGCTCACCCAACCCTTGGATTCTAGTGAAAAATCATTAGGGTTTGAGCTATTGGGTTGATCGTCAAATCAGCAATTGATGCCTTGTAATTGTGTACCTTTGGACCTTCAATTGGTCAACTATACTTGACCACAGACCTCCAAACGGTCTTGAGTGACCTCCAAACGGTCTTGAGACCGTTTGGGCCAATCCACCCCAAACAATCAACTCAATTCAATGCAAATCCAACACTTAGTCGATTAGGGTTAACACCATATCTTTTGTCCTTCAAACACTTAACCATATCCAACCCTAGACCTCCAAACGGTCTTGGGTGACCTCCAAACGGTCTTGAGACCGTTTGGGTGATCTCCAAATGGTCGTGAGACCGTTTGGGCAAGAAAACCCAAAACGTCATATCAATCAAGTTGAAAGGCAGCACTTAATCCAATTAGGGTTTACATAATTGATTAGCCTTCAACTCACGATTCCTTTGGATTTAATCCCTAAAATTTGGAGGGTTATTAACTAACATGATTATGAACAGGAATCCCAAACGGTCAACGCTTGGTCAACGCCCTAAAATGGTCTTGAGACCGTTTGCCCAAAAAGTTCAATTAATCAAATTGGAAAATCAGCACTTAATCCAATTAGGTTTATCCCATTGTTTAGCCTTCAACTCTCGATTCCTTGGGAGTTAATCCCTCAAATTTGGAGGGTTATTAACTAACATAATTATAAACAGGAATTTTAAACGGTCAACGCTTGGTCAACGCCCTCAAACGGTCTTGAGACCGTTTTCCCAAAACGTTCAATTAATCAAACTGGAAAAACAGCACTTAATCCAATTAGGTTTATCCAATTGTTTAGCCTTTAACTCATGATTCCTTGGGAGTTAACCTATAAAATTTGGTGGGTTATTATATCACATCATTAGGAACAGTAATCCCAAACGGTCCACGCTTGGTAAACGCACTCAAACGGTTTGAGACCGTTTTCCCAAGAAGTTCAAGTTAAACAGATTGGAAAATCAGCACTTAATTCAATTTGATTTGCCTAATTGATTGGCCTTTAACCTACGATTCCGTTGGAGTTAACCCCTCAAAGTTGGTGGGTCATTAGCCTACATAATTATGAACAGAAATCCCAAACGTTCCACGCTTGGTCAATGGCCTCAAACGGTCTTGGATACCGTTTTCTCCAACCAACCTTGTGAAACCGTTTGCCCCTCAAACGGTTTTGCAAAACCCCCAAACGGTTTTGCAAACCGTTTGGCCAAGGGTGCAAGACCGTTTGATAAAGTGACATAGGTATTCAAGCCCCCCTTCTTATACCTCCAGATCCAGGTCTGTTCCCCATGGTTTTAGATGCAAGAAAGCAAGGAAGGATGGGGGAAAGAAGAACAAGCTACTTTTGCAAGTACAAAGATATGCATAAGAAAGCAAAAGGTTTAGAGTTATAAAACCCGCCTTAAGGTCGTTCCTTGAGCTCCAAGCTTCCAAGCTTCAAGTCTTTAATGGTGTCTTGAGCTCCACAGGTCGTCCAAGGGTGTTTCTCCAAGGAAAGGTTGGGAAACGATGGCTAGAAAGAAGAAACAAGTAAGGAAGACCATAAAACCAACCTTGCACCATGAATTCCTCCATGAATTCGAACAAGATGATGATCAAAGCTTACCTAGAACTGCTTGGCCGTTCTCCTCTTCTCCAGAGCTCTGTCCTAAGTCGGTCTAAGCAAGGGGATAAGAAAGTAAGTGAAGGAAACAATCCTTGCTAAGTGAGAAAAGGTGTATATATACTTTAGGTGAAATTTCAACATAAGGACAACTTGTTTCTCCATTTCTCCTCTAGGTCCTTCCCTTATTATAAACCACGTTTCTCCCTTCCATACTTAAGAAAAACTCATCTTAAACCCAAGGTCTAAAGGTGAAGAAAGCCAACTTCTTACTAAGTTGCACATATAGAAGAGTTATTAGACTTATAACTTGATCATTTAATTTATAAGGGTTATCATTCTTATTTAATTATTCAATTGAAGTGACCTCTTCATAATTATTACTCTTAATGATGCCAAGAGTCATAAACGATACTCTAGAAGGTGTATTTTACAAGTTGCACCCCATATTTTGCGTAAATTGCACTTTACACCAAAACTAGAGTTTTAAGTACAAGGATTGCTCCACCAGCTGCATCTTGGTGCCCAAGCTTGGAGAATCCATCATACTTTATCATATTCATTCTTAAGATGTCTCAACACCAAAGGAACATCTTAACATGTGCAATTTGTAAGTTAACCCCTTTTAATTGGGTAATTTGCACATAGGTCCCTGTATTACAAAACAATATTACAACATTGTTCAAAAGGGACAGAAATGGAAATGTATGTTCCTTAGGAGATTTAATTACATACCAAAAGATAATCACAAGTATCTAATTACATAATTAAGCAAAACACCTAGGGTTAGTTCATAACCCAGGTCAGGGATGTTACAACAACATTGTTTTAAAAGGACAGAAATGAAATTATAGATTCTTCTAAAGCTTAATGACATATCAAGGGGTAATCACAAGCCTCTAATCATATTTTAAGCAAAACATCTAGGGTTAGTTCATAACCCAGGTCAGGGATGTTACAAATTATATCCCCCTAACAAGGATTTCGTCCTCGAAATCTCAGATAAAAGGAAGCAGATATTATTTAAGTATCATATCTTGCTAATCAATTAATTTGGAAACATTCACTGAGAAGGTTCACTAAGCAATTTGTCTTGGAGGATTTCACTAAGTAAATTTACTAAGTGTATTATTTCAAAGGCTTTTACTGAAAGAGTTCGTTAAGTATATTCACTAAGTTTGCTCACTAAGTATTCACTGAGTAAGTTTACTGAGTATATTCACTAAGTATGTTCACTAAGTTTGCTCACTAAGTATTCACTGAGTAAGTTTACTGAGTATATTCACTAAGTATGTTCACTAAGTTTTCTCACTAAGTATTCACTGAGTATATTCACTAAGTACATTCACTAAGTTTGCTCACTAAGTATTCATTGAGTAAGTTCACTAAGTATATTCACTAAGTATGTTCACTGAGTATTCACTGAGTATATTCACTAAGTATGTTCACTGAGTATTCACTGAGTATATTCACTGAGTATATTCACTAAGTATGTTCACTGAGTATTCACTGAGTATATTCACTGGGTATGTTCACTAAGTATGTTCACTGAGTATTCATCGAGTATATTTACTGAGTATGTTCACTGAGTATTCACTGAGTATATTCACTGAGTATATTCACTAAGTATGTTCACTGAGTATTCACTGAGTATATTCACTGAGTATATTCACTAAGTATGTTCACTGAGTATTCACTGAGTATATTCACTAAGTATGTTCACTGAGTATTCACTGAGTATATTCACTGATTATGTTCACTAAGTATGTTCACTAAGTATTCACTGAGTATATTCACTGAGTATGTTCACTGAGTATTCACTGAGTATATTCACTGAGTATGATCACTAAGTATTCACTGAGGAAGTTCACTAAGTATATTCACTAAGTATGTTTACAAAGTATGTTCACTAAGTATTCACTGAGGAAATTCACTGAGTATGATCACTAAGTATTCACTGAGGAAATTCACTAAGTATATTCACTAAGTATGTTCACAAAGTATGTTCACTAAGTATTCACTAAGATCATCTCATTTATATTTTCTTATACTCCTTAGATTGTTTCAAAATAATTACCTGATCAGAGTAATCAAAAGATAACAATCTAAGAGTTTCATACTTGCCTTATCTACAATAACCATATACCTGTCCAGGGTATATAAGTATTGAGATTAGGTAGTATGTATTTTACTTATCATCCTATTCTTTGCTTTTCATATCATTATACACACAGAATTTATCACTCTAGGTTATTCTTCAGGTATCACATCTATATCTCATCCTTTTAATACACAGTTAAGGGAGATTATAAATTGTTTTAAAGAATATTGAGTAAGATATGAATTCTTATCTTTCTTGTGTCCTTCTAGGACTTAGTCAAGAAATTCAAAAGCAGCTAACTTCCATATTTTTAACACATAGAATCCTAATATGTAATAATAAAACAATACTTATTTCATCTGACCTGTATGGGATGTTTGTCCACGTCCTCTATTATTATATTGCCTCCCTTGTGGGCCTTGCAGACTCTGTCCTTGAGGTCGAGTCATTATTGCATTCCTGTCTGGACAATCCCTTGTCAGATGTCCCAGTTGTCTACATAAGTAACAGATCTTGGGTGCAAGGTGTCTATACGATCCAGTTATCGATGTTGAGTCTATATCGGAGGGTCTTCTTGGAATACTACTATGGTCCCTATTTCCACTTGACACCCATTGTGTCTGGGTAGGGAATTCTGATATTGCTGTTGGTGTAGAAAATCTTGGCTTCTTAAAACTTTCAGGCCTTTGTTCTTGAGGCTGGGTGTACATCTTCTTACTACTTGTCTGTTGTTTCACGGTTTCCGACCTCTCTATCCTTCTTACTGACTCCACAAAGGTGGCAAACCTTTCTCTATTCTCCAAGACAGACACAGGAGTGGCTAGTTCAGCATTCAATCCTTTCTCAAAACGCCGAATTCTTTCTTCATCACTAACTGCCATCTGTGGACAAAACCGTAGTAACTCCATGAACTTAGATTCATATTCGCTAACGTTCATCAGTCCTTGTGTGATCTTCTCATTTTGAGAGATCTTCTCATCTAGATACGTCTTAGGGAAGTATCTATTGATGAATTCTCGTCGGAAAACCTCCCATCCTATTTCTTCACCTAGTCTCTTATCTTCCTCTATCATCCACCAATTACCAGCACTTCCTTTTAGGAGGTATACCGCATGCTTAACCTTTTCAGCTTCAGGAATATCAAGGATCCTGAAAGCCTTTTCCAGCTCTGTCAACCATAGATCTGCATTTGCTGGATCGGATGTACCAGCATAGTCTATGGCTCCCACTCGGCGAAGTCTCTCGAAAGTCTTGTCGGTTCCATAACCTTCCTGATGGGCTGGTGCCCTAGATGCAGATGGTGGCACCCTATCTGCTATGTGTGTTATGGCTTCCAGAAACTTATCAAATAAAGCATAAGTAGCTGGATTTTCTATCTCAACTGGGTCAAACTGGGGCTGTTCAGGTACATGCCCTTCCCTATTCTGGTCTCCTGCACCTCCTCCTGGTGCAGCAGAACTGCCCTCATCGGCATGCTCTTCACGTGGTCCAAACATCTTCAAGTTCTTCTCCTCCTATGTGAGCAGAAGATACTATCAGATAATCTGGAAAACACTTAGAACAGACTCTACAATTCTTAGTCCTATGTCTCTGTAGACTCAGCGAACCTAGAGCTCTGATACCACTAATTGAAATGTCTATTTCGAGAAAACAAGATTAACTAATGCGGAAGAGTTCACTAAGCATCGGATTACCAGAAATCACTAAAAATTTTAAACTTTTTACAAAGAGATTCTTTAAAGGTAAAGATTTCTCATAAAGCAACATGATAAGTTGTTTACAACTGATCCATCAGTAAAACTCTGTAAGGCAAGATACAAAACTCTCTAAGGACTGGACCAAAAACTCAAAAGCACTAACTATTACTCCGAGGACCTGAGAGTACAGAGACGACATGTAGGACTCTAACACTATCTACACATGACATAGCAGCCAATGCCTCCACCTGAAGCTTCACTGCTGTCCTTGGTACTGATGATGCTGCCCTTCACCTATTGAAGGATTTCTGCCTCCTCGCCCACGTCCACCTAAAGGTTGAAATCTACGGGGTGAGACAATTATAAAAATCATCCCAGCGAGAGATATAACTCTTTGCCAGAAGCATAATTATTACAGCATAAGAGAATAAATGTACACAAAGAAGTTATGTATATTTGAGAGTAGTTAAAACAATGTTTAACAGATTAAACTATTCTTTCTACTAAAAGCAATGCAACTATAAATTGATAAAATCACATGTCACTTATCACATCACTAACTCCCTTCAGACTTGGTTCATATATCCATTTCCTGGCATTATTATTTGGGAAAGGATGGCCTGTAGCCATACTCCTTCTCCCAAAGTGTTAGGATTCCAACTCCACAACATATTTGCATAACTTGTTCATATGATATCAGACTTAACATTACTTATGTAATACAAGGGTTATTTACATTCATAACCCATTAGTATGTAGTTAAGCTTTTCATAGGATTATTCCGTAATAGAATTTCACATAGAAACACTTTGGTTTAGGTCATACCTCATATTTTTAATATTGGTATATCAATCCCTAACCATCTTATTAATATGAAATCCGGAATGTGGGAGTTCAAACCCCTGGACTAATCATAGCATTTGTTACCAAGTAACATCTCATTTTATCTGGTTATCTAAATAATATGACCTTTGAAGATCAACAAATCATATTACTCATGGCTCATTCAACCTATCAAGCTCATATGTTATCACTTACCAGATAACATGACATTTAGTTATACTCTTGAATTATAGGTAACAAGTGTTCTTAATGCAATTAGCATTATAAATCTTACCTGGATCTGATCACCTCTATATGAAACCTGTCAAGCTTAACTTTTATCAGTTATTCCATATACTCCCACATACTCTAAAGTATGTGATCCAGGAGTTCCCTTTGTAAAACCTGTTTCACTATTATTTAAATTCTGACAATGATGGATCTATGATCAGGGCTCTACATGGTATGATTATACTTGATTATTAGGTACATATCAGTATTCTTTTAGCATCATACATGTTTCCAAACATTCAAGTACTAAACATGGCTATAACAGAAGAATACTAAGTGTACAAGTATAACTCATATCAGTTATCAACAGGATATCAATTCTTAATCATCTTATCACTATGATTCAAGAACATGGGTGCTCACACCCTTATATCATCATAACACTTGCTATCAAGTGCCATATCAGCATCAAGTCATCTATTAGCATGACCTTGATTGAAGCAATGTATATACTTTTCACATATCATTACTCTAAAAGCTTATAATTATTTTCAAGGAATATGACATCATAACTCATACCTGGCTATGATTACCTCATAATATCAACCTGTATGACTTATACAAATAAGGACATGCATATATAACAATGTCAGCACAATACCAAAACTTCTCAATTTCATAATAGGACACCACGGATGTGCCACCTTGCACGGTCGTGCAAAGTAAGACTACCACAGCTGTGCTCCCTTGCACGTTCATGCAAGCTAAGGCTACCACGACCGTGCTTCCTTGCACGGTCGTGCTACATAAGATCATTCCATGATTAATATTTATATATATATATATATATATATATATATAAATATATGTATTCTAATCTTTCATTCTTTTAACTTGATTAGGTCACATCAACCCTTCAATCAAGTACATGCTACTATGGTTAACATAATGTATCAAGCTATTAATCCTATAAACAATTAAGAATTCTCCCTTTAATTGGTTCTTAATCACTTAGGTATTATTAGGGTTTCAACCTTCACACCTTCATTGATTATCATTACTAATCATTATTGGATCAATAGAACATTCATCATCTTAATTCTCAAGGATTCAATCACATTGGACCTCCACTTCATAAGGTATCCAATTGAATTAGGGTTTCCAATGTTGATTCCTTCAATCTTTGAATTCATGGAACCAATCATCAATTGGACCTATACTCATACCTTAATTGAGTTTAATAGGTCAACCTTCAACTGATTTGTCCCTCACTAGACCCTCAATTGACCATCAATTAGGGTTTAACTCGATTGAATTAGGGATTGGAATCAATAACCCTTCAACATATTTCAATGTGGGACTAATTGATTTGAACCTATTGAACCATCATTACATTGGGACATGACCTGACCCCAAACGGTCTTGAGGTCGTTTGGATGACCTCCAAACGGTCTTGAGACCGTTTGCCCATCATATCATCAAAATCCAAGTCAACCAATTAAGGTTTAGATCATTGGATTGATCACCAAAACAACAATTGATTACATTCCAACTTAGTATCATTGGATCATCAATTGCTTAACCATACTCACCCCTAGACCTCCAAACGGTCTTGGGTGACCTCCAAACGGTCTTGAGACCGTTTGGATGAGTTCCAAATGGTCTTGAGACCGTTTGGCTCACCCAACCCTTGGATTCTAGTGAAAAATCATTAGGGTTTGAGCTATTGAGTTGATCGTCAAATCAGCAATTGATGCCTTGTAATTGTGTACCTTTGGACCTTCAATTGGTCAACTATACTTGACCCCAGACCTCCAAACGGTCTTGAGTGACCTCTAAATGGTCTTGAGACCGTTTGGGTGATCCCCAAACGGTCTTGAGACCGTTTGGGCCAATCAACACCAAACAATCAACTCAATTCAATGAAAATCCAACACTTAGTCAATTAGGGTTAACACCATATCTTTTGTCCTTCAAACACTTAACCATATCCAACCCTAGAACTCCAAACGGTCTTGAGACCGTTTGGGCAAGAAAACCCAAAAAGTCATATCAATCAAGTTGAAAGGCAGCACTTAATCCAATTAGGGTTTACATAATTGATTAGCCTTCAACTCACGATTCCTTTGGAGTTAATCCCTAAATTTTGGAGGGTTATTAACTAACATGATTATTAACCGGAATCCCAAACGGTCAACGCTTGGTCAACGCCCTCAAACGGTCTTGAGACCGTTTGCCCAAAAAGTTCAATTAATCAAATTGGAAAATCAGCACTTAATCCAATTAGGTTTATCCAATTGTTTAGCCTTCAACTCTCGATTACTTGGGAGTTAATCCCTCAAATTTGGAGGGTTATTAACTAACATGATTATGAACAGGAATCCCAAACGGTCAACGCTTGGTCAACACCCTAGAATGGTCTTGAGACCGTTTGCCCAAGAAGTTCAATTAATCAAATTGGAAAAACAGCACTTAATCCAATTAGGTTTATCCAATTGTTTAGCCTTTAACTCATGATTCCTTGGGAGTTAACCTATAAAATTTGGTGGGTTATTAGAACACATCATTAGGAACAGTAATACCAAACGGCCCACGCTTGTTCGACGCACTCAAATGGTTTGAGACCGTTTTCCCAAGAAGTTCAAGTTAAACAGATTGGAAAATCAGCACTTAATTCAATTTGATTTGCCTAATTGATTGGCCTTTAACCTACGATTCCTTTGGAGTTAACCCCTCAAATTTGGTGGGTCATTAGTATACATAATTATGAACAGAAATCCCAAACGGTCCACACTTGGTCATCTCCCTCAAATGGTCTTGGAGACCGTTTTCTCCAACCGACCGTGTGAAACCGTTTGCCCCTCAAACGGTTTTGCAAAACCCCCAAACGGTTTTGCAAACCGTTTGGCCATGGGTGCAAGACCGTTTGCTAAATTGACATAGGTATTCACGCCCCCCTTCTTCTACCTCCAGATCCAGGTCTGTTCCCCATGGTTTTAGATGCAAGAAAGCAAGGAAGGATGGGGGAAAGAACAACAAGCTACTTTTGCAAGTACAAAGATATGCATAAGAAAGCAAAAGGTTTAGAGTTATAAAACCCACCTTAAGGTCGTTCCTTGAGCTCCAAGCTTCCAAGCTTCAAGTCTTTAATGGTTTCTTGAGCTCCACAGGTCGTCCAAGGGTGTTTCTCCAAGAAAAGGTTGGGAAAAGATGGCTAGAAAGAAGAAACAAGTAAGGAAGACCATAAAACCAACCTTGCACCATGAATTCCTCCATGAATTCGAGCAAGATGATGATCAAAGCTTACCTAGAACTTCTTGTCCGTTCTCCTCTTCTCCATAGCTCTGTCCTAAGTCGGTCTAAGCAAGGGGATAAGAAAGGAAGTGAAGGAAACGATCCTTGCTAAGTGAGAAAAGGTGTATATATACTTTAGGTGAAACTTCAACATAAGGACAACTTGTTTCTCCATTTCTCCTCTAGGTCCTTCCCTTATTATAAACCACGTTTCTCCCTTCCATACTTAAGCAAAACTCATCTTAAACCCAAGGTCTAAAGGTGAATAAATCCAACTTCTTACTAAGTTGCACATATAGAAGAGTTATTAGACTTATAACTTGATCATTTAATTTATAAGGGTTATCATTCTTATTTAATTATTCAATTGAAGTGACCTCTTCATCATTCTTACTCTTAATGATGCCAAGAGTCATAAAAGATACTCTATAAGGTGTATTTTACAAGTTGCATCCCATATTTTGGGTAAATTGCTCTTTACACCAAAACTAGAGTTTTAAGTACAAGGATTGCTCCACAAGCTGCATCTTGGTGCCCAAGCTTGGAGAATCCATCATACTTTATCATATTCATTATTATGATGTCTCAACACCAAAGGAACATCTTAATATGTGCAATTTGTAAGTTAACCCCTTTTAATTGAGTAATTTGCACATAGGTCCCTGTATTACAAAACAATATTACAACATTGTTCAAAAGGGACAGAAATGGAAATGTATGTTCCTTAGGAGATTTAATTACATACCAAAAGATAATCACAAGTATCTAATTACATAATTAAGCAAAACACCTAGGGTTAGTTCATAACCCAGGTCAGGGATGTTACAACAACATTGTTTTAAAAGGACAGAAATGAAATTATAGATTCTTCTAAAGCTTAATGACATATCAAGGGGTAATCACAAGCCTCTAATCATATTTTAAGAAAAACATCTAGGGTTAGTTCATAACCCAGGTCAGGGATGTTACACCACTAGCCTTAGTGATATCAAAAAGGTTATCTTTCTTTCCAACACCTCATCACATGAGCATAGGGGAACTTATTATGCTACCTACTTAACTCTTAAAGATAGGATAGTGAATCTAATTATTTCACATAACATTTATCCTAGAGCCAATAAAATTGAAATTCCACAATTTAGGATGTACCTTATATATGCCATACTTGAAAGCATTCATGTAAACTTTATTTGCATCATCCTATCCAATATGTTTGATTTTTCTGGAAATCCTACCTATGATGATTTTGTTTGCCAAATAATCCAATATTCTCTTGACAAAAACCTAGAGGATTTAGGTTACAAATGTGATAGACTTCCCCAAAGAATTAACCAAAACACTATTGATAAAATGGAAATTGACTTTGGGTAGAAAAGATCTAGGACCGAAGAGGAGACATCCACTGAAGAAAATCCTCCACCTCCTACTCCTCCTAGCTATTCCATAAAAAACTTGCCAATGATTTCTCCTATCTTAAAGTGTCCATTTATCAACTCTAGAGACATGTATACTAAAACCACCATGCCATGACCTATCTAAACCAAAGAATGCAAGCTTTATATCCTAGCGTTCCCGACACATACCCATATGCACTCTATGGGAGAATCTAAACCTTTAACCCCTACATCCATTACACCCAAGTTCCACCACCACCAGAAAATGATCTTTCCCATACCCAATACTCACCCACACAACTATAGGACATAGCTACTCACTTCATATTTTATCAATCACCTACATTTCTGGAAGCATATGCTCTCACAAACAAAGTGGCACTTGATTGGAAAACACTTGTCAAGCATTATGGTGATACTCCATTCCTTAAGAAAGATCCTGAAGTTGATGTAATCTTAAACTCTTTCAAGTAATGTTATTATCCTATGTAGTGAGTAATAAAGCTTATGTAATCACTTTATCATCAACGAAATTGAGATTGTTCATGATCACTTGTTCATGATAATAAAAAATTATCTTGTGAATTTAATTGGACATTTTTCATCACTTTGTTTTCTTTATAAAGCGTGTATGCTATTGAGGAGGAGTATTCCATTTAGAGGGAATAAGTTTAAAATGATTATATGTCTATCTTTTTGAAATGACAAAGGGGGAGAAGTAAAATAAATGAGTTTCATGATCTCTTGGCTTGACATTAGTTGATTCTTCTTTTCCTTAAGAGATGTATATTATGTTCCATATCTCTTTATTAATATTGGCACACATTATAAGAATAAGAGAATCTATTCATCTCAGGTATATCACATGTATGAAACTCATGTCATTTAGATTATTTTGATTATATTTTAGAAATATTTGTCATCTTTAAAAGGGGGAGATTATGGGCTAATTGGACATTAATATACCATTTGTTTTGATGATGACAAACATTCATACTTGTGGATCTAATGTTCTATTTGAGTATTTTAGGGTTCAAGGTAATAAGGACATCCTACTAAGTGCAAAGTTGAAGATCAATGCAAGTTGAAGATTAAATGCACTTAATTGTATATGTTTTCATGATTGTACTCAAATGTAAACACTTGTACAAATATATAATGTACAAGTTACTTAGACATCATGTAAATCAAGTACTAGATCTTTCCTATCCACTTATAACCCTTAGCTAGGATCCTCCCTAGAGTTAGAGTCACTATTATCCATTAGAACACACATTTAATAGGTGGTTCAAAAGTATGAAACCGGAACATCCTCGGTCAAGAAATTAGTCAACCGAGACACCCTCAGTCGAATTTTTTGTCAATCGAGAACCACCTCGGTTAAACATATGAGCAATGTTCAAAACTTTATATATTTGTGCTCCAAAATGAGTTTTATTCAAAAATATTTTCGACTAACCCAACCTTGGTCCAAGTAACATGATCGTTAGACTTAGTGGTTACTAGTTGGGAGTTGAAAATAGACGTTGCTACACATTTTCCTTAAAACCAAGCTCAGTTAAAGAAAAGTTCGATTGAGACACACAGTTGGTCGACAAATGTGTCGACCGAGTAGGGTTCTGGATTGGCCTTCCAAGCACAAATATATTAGTCATTTCTAGCCAAGTATTGTCTACCTGACAGTTAGTTAAGCACAATGAACACTCTAGAGACTCCCTACAACGTCCCTAAGAACTTGCAAACCACCCCTATAAATTGAAGAGGCCTTAGGACACCTAAATTACCTAAGCTACACTTGAGAATCCATTCTAGTGAGCAACAAAGTTAAGCAACACTTGTCATCTTGTTATTCAAGCTCCAAATTCATGTCCTATATCCATAGCCTCTTAGACACCATCTAAGAAACGTCCATCCTAAGTGGTTTGAGAGGTCTAATGCTTGATATAGGATCAAAGCACAATACTTTATTGGTGTGCTTCCTTTCTTCCAATCCTCATTCATAGGTTAAGCTACTTGTGTTCCTTGGCTACTCCTAGTTGTGGAGGTTGCTTGAGGGAGCTTGATTGGAGCTACTTCTTGGTGAAGAAGGTTGCTTTAAGGTTGCTTGAGATTACTTCAAGAAGGCAGCTTCAACGGAGGTTGGAGCTACTTCTAGGTGAAGGCTATCTCAAGGTGGTGGATCTACTTCAAGGAGGAGAAGGTTGCTCCAAGGGCTTGGAGTTACTTCAAAGAAAGTTTCTTCAAGGAGGTTGAGGCTACTTCTAGGATAAGGATACTTCAAGGAAGGTGATTGTATTTTATTGTAACATCCTTGAGAGGTAAATAAAATTAATCACTTTCAAAATCCCAAGTGGAGACAATTGGGTAGTGGATTTAAAACCTTTGATTCAAAGGTTGGAACCACTCTACATCAAAGTGTCTTCTTCCTTGTTTCCTCCTCCTTCTTTGGTTGAGTGTTTAAATATTTTTAGAAGTATCATAAATCTCTATTCACCCCCCTCTAGATCTTTCAATCACTATCATAGATCTTTCCTTCTTCATTCTTGCTTCGACATTTATTAGCATGTCAGGAAAATTTGACAACGGTCTGACCATGTTATTTAAGACATAACCCTCGATAAAATGTCTATATGATTCAGGCAGTGATTGCACAATCATATTTGTGGCCAACTCTTGGGTCAAAGAGAATCCTAGTTCTTCTATATGTTCTACATGTCCAATCATATTGAGTACATGGGTTTCTATTGGATCTCCCTTTGTCATCTAACACTCAAGGAGCGCCTTTAAGACATTGTACCTTTCTTGTTTTTTTATGATTATGGTTCACATTCTTAAGATGTGTTATCATCTCAAGGATCCCCATGTCTTCACATTTATCAAGCAACTCATAGTTCATACATCTTAGCATAATGTGTTTTATGTCTCAAGGCATCTCTGTCATGCTTCCAATAAGCATCCACTTCATCCGTAGGTGCATCAAGAGTAGGTATTTATGGCACTAGCATATCTAGGACATAGAGCTTACACTCATCATCGAGAACTATTCTCAAAATCCAAAACTAGTTGTGGAAATTTGTCTCATTCAATTTTTCCATCCTAAGGACATATCATAATAATGATTTGATTGTCATTTGATTCTACAAGTGAAAATTTTCATTTGTCAAAAAGTTTTTTTTATTTGATTTGATTTGAATAAAATTGAATATACTAAATTAGGTCATTAATTAATTATCTCTCCCACTATTTTGTTCAAATTGATAGCCCTCACCATAAATTGTACAACCTTATAGTGAGCCAAGATCCAAAACAATTGAGTTATTACCCAGTCAATGCCAAGATCCATAATAATTCATTAAGGTAGGCAACATTTGCCAATTGCATCTTATTGAATTCTTTGATACATGATTTGCACAACTCTTTTTCATAGTCATATGCATGCTTCTAGGTTCTTAATCTCATGAAAATGGCCTAGTTAAGCCTGATCCAAAAGCCAACACAATAGTAATGCACCCTTCTTGGCAGACCCACATAACTACCATCACACTTCCACGAGTTGGACAGTGCACCATGCTTGGCTTGTCCACTCCTAATCGATTGAGCTTTTCATGTGTGTTGCTAATAGAAAGCATCATATACTTAATGTGTTATTGAGGGATTTGTATCAATAAATACATATATATGTCCAATCACCACATACTATAGTATGTATCACATACATGATATATCCCACAAATGTAAACATGTAATATAACTTAAGTGATGGTTATGGTCATTCTATTGTAATTCCTCAGAGCCACAAGGAATTACCACCACCTAGGGTCTACATCTTATGCAAAAACTATTGTTGATGAATATATATGCTTGAACCAGTCTAGGTTGATCGGTTCAACCCAAAAACCGATTTGCTCGGATCTTGGCCAGTCAATTGGTCATCTCCCTGGTTGTCCGGTCTCTGGTCCACCATATTCTAGATCCTTCAGTTAATTTGTTGGTGCCACTAACCAATTAGTTTGGCCCCTCCCATTGTCAGTCCTCCATTAGGTCAGCTCATTTTCGAGATGGTAAATTTGTTTGGCGTTGAGCATCTTTTTCATCGTAACAATAATTAATAAACTATGCTAATGCTATTAACATATTACAAAGTAATAGGAAAACCTCGAGTTACATTCGAGGGGGGCATAGGAAGAAAAGAATAATACTTATATATTTCGAATATAAGATGAGGATTAGTATGCAAATGAGATACAAACAAGAATAAACAACCATAAAACCATGCACACATACATCTAGGAATATTGGCCATAACAATGGTTCACATCCACCATCAAAACAAAATTTTAGGGGGATGTGTGTAAATTTCATATATATCATATCATATATATTAGTTGGGATTGTATGTGGTATTTAATCATATATGCACATTAATCATTTTAAATATTCTCATTGAATGTAATAAATAAATGATGAAAACCAAAAATCCTATCAAATCAATTACCCCAAAACATAGTAAAATGATGTGGCTCTGATACCACTGTAGGAAAATATGGTGACAGAGCAGATAGCAGAAACAAAAATTTAACTACCATGTTCCCCTTTGAATAGTAGATAGCATCAACAACTATATAATGGGAAAGATGATTATGGGGTTATACCTGATCCTGGAGCAAGTCCAGTGACAATTCCCTCATTGTACCATGCATCTTTCTTCAAGTTGCACTTGGAGAGTGTATGCGTCAGTCTCCTGATTGTTCACTACTGATAGTATTTGACTTTATCCTTCAAGTGGCAGGTAACAACCTCCTTGCCTCTATAGTAGACCACACAGACCACTGTGAACTCTTGACATTCTAGATGAATGGATAAGAAGGATTTTTCCCTTCTCATTGGTGTACTAGTACCAACTTGCTATCCCAAAATTGTTTTCCATTGCTATCCCTCCCTTTGTCGTCTAGGACTTTCTCAGGTTCTCTCAGTTACCACAATCAGAGAAGTCAAAAATTGTCATATTTAATCGATGTGTTTGAGAAGCCCCCAGTACCCCTCCATTTATAGGAGGGTTAGGGCCAGGTCCCCAGTCTGAGCAAGAATGAAAAGGTCCAGAATTTCATAAATTGTGCATCCTACAAATGGAGAAATGATCAATTCACATGTGAACCAGTCAGTTGGCATGTGAGTCGATCGGATGGACCCCTGAACTGGTCGTTTCATCATGTTTCCTAATAGAAATTATATTGGAAATCAATATTGAATGAATGCACAACATAATGCTAGTGCTAATTCTTGATGTAATCAAATTGATCAATGATTGGGTGGTTCATCACATGTACCTGTCATTTGGGACCTGAGTCGATCGATTCAGTTAGTGAACTGGCTGATTCATGCCACAGTTCAACCAATGTTCATCCAATGCAATTTAAATCAACCTGACATTCCAACCGATATGTTCAGAACTTTGAACTGGTCAGTTCAGAGTCCATTCAGTCGATTGTTGATTAAATCAAATACCTAAACACTTTCATAATCAAGTTAAACATCATTCATGAATAAACTCATGTTCCAAGTGTATCCTATGTGTGTGACCCTAAGGTTTCAAGTTACATTTGTAGTGAATGCCCATAACTAATTTATGACATCACAAGCAATGAGCGCTATCTAGGAACTCATTATTGATATCCAAATAATTCATAAAGTTGAAGAAAAACTTCAACCTACAGCCTATGATTGGTGTTATAGTGTTTGTATAGTTCCTTTGTCACTGATATCCAAATTTAACTCGAGGCATGGAATCGTCATCCTCATCAACGTTCAATCCATGTTCCTTGGAATAGAGCAGACTGTCTTAGATATATGTAAGATCAATATCACATATTGACTTACATGAGCATGGTCATGCATTTCTCAGACTCGCCTATCGAGTGGCCAGGATATCATACTCCTATAGGAGGGGAAAATCTCATCTACATTACTCAAGGTCGTTCTCATGTGTCATAGTGCATCCGATCATCACCTTTATGGCAACCCTTATTTGAGGTCATGATGGATGATGTCAATGTACACCAAACATCATTTGATGAGTGTAGTGATTTTAGGTCTAAGAACCACAATCACCACTGACTCTATGAGAGATGATTATGACTACCATGTAATGGATACCACGCATCACTCTCATGTTGGGTATGTCTTATACACTATTCTCTAACAAGTATCTATGTGATTGGTTTGATATCACATATCATGACTTAGTGATACTTTGTCATCGACCAACACACATTCTATTCTTATGTGTTCTTTTTGTCTATTTTCCTTCCACAATAAAAACCGACTGGGACATAATGAGAATGTAAATACTCTTGACATCCATATGATCTCATTGTTCAAGTCATCAACCCGAAGGCATGCGTAATTGAGTAATATCATTATCTAAACATTTATTATGTCACATCAGTATCTCATAATTGAATAAAATAGAATAAATTGGAAGATTGCCTTTAATATTAATCAAATTATTTGCAAGTTATGACATTACAATCATCATATGATTGTCTCTCTGGGCATACATATCAATAGTTTCTCTACTAGTGGGATTGAGGAGTGGGGCGTTTATAGTGGGATAGGCAGCTCTTAAAGATGCATTATCCAAAATGGTCAAGCATGAAAAAGTGTATTTTGATAATGAGCATGATTCCATTCTTTTCAGATTTGATACCTTTGGCTTATTAGAACCAGAGGTTGTTGAGCTTCTCAAGAGGTTCTAAAAGGTTACAAAAGGTAATGTTATGACTCCCATATATGTAGATGTAATGTTTCATAGGATTGGTTCTATCATCTAAAATGTACTAGCACCATAACTTGTTGCCCACTTGTCTTTTTATTCGATGTAAACCCTTTTTTATATTAATCTATTACTCCTAAGAAAATGAAATCATGACCATATTTTACATGTGGATGATTTGAATATTGATTCACAATCACTAGATTGGGTTTGCGTAACTTCAGATTGTTATAAGGTTCATATAACAAATCCATCTTCAAATATGATGTGTGAAAATAAATGGGCTGGAAATATGACATCAAGCTAATATTGACTATTATTGTGGCTCTAGAGAAATAAGCCCATGTTTGGTTTGGGGTCTAATCGGGATCAACTGTTGTCTTTTTTTTCACATAGGCATAAATCCTGACCAACTCAGTCTGAGTGTAGTCCTATTTTGTTTGAAAAAAAACTGGACTAACGGGTTTTGTTGACCTAAGTGTTACACATTGTCCATATTTTTATAATGACTCAACCATTCCATTCATATGTATCTAATTTTTTTGTTTGAGATTGATTTCAGACATTAGGTAAGTGAAAAGGGTCAAATAAAAGCAATGCAAATGCACTTTTGTGGAAAACACTCATGCCTAGTTTGGATAAGTACTTTTTGAATCCCGGTAATCTTGCACGTAAAAATATATTTTTTGGTATTCTGATGCACAGGAGTTCCGATGGGAGTGGGAAAATTGCCAACTCACATGCACAAAAGACCAGCAAAAAAGAGAGTGCAGGAGCAGAGTTGGTAGTCTGGAAACCTGTCGATCCTGACACCACTCACGACTACCATTTTTCTGATAAACCATGTACACAACGGTTGAAAAAGAATATAGATTGACATCTATTTATGCACTTTTAATGCATCAAATACTAGAAGTTTAAATGGTGGTGGCTAAACTAGGCCTCAATCACCTCAGATCATTTTGTAATAATTGGTATTGCTTATATGACTTGTAACTAAGATGAGAAAAAAATATGAACCCTTAATTCAAATGTTTGATCACTCAAAAGTAATTTTCCACAATTCAATACAGGCCATTGATTGTCTGAGATTGAAACTCAACTGATCCCATGATGGATTTTGAGAATTCTTTCATTTGATCAAGTTTACCACTCATAGAACTTGACCAACCCCTGCACTCAACAAAACTAATTTCAAGCGATCCATCAAGTTGCACACAGTACAAACTCGACCGATGCTTCAAATTATCTTTGGCAAATAGTGCAATTGATTGAGTTACCTTTATGAAATCTCAACTGAGTGCACAATGTGGAAAGCACAGAAAAAGTGATTCTAACCATTGGAGTGTTGCAATACTCAAAATAATATTTGTTGCAACACCCCAAATGGATAGAAAATGTTCTTATGTGCTCCTACCCTCTAGCCCTCAGCTATAGTTGAATGTATCCAGACCACTTGAGCCCCTTCCTCTCTTGATTACACTTCAATTTTTCATTAGGTGTGAGATAGGATCTGTGTGAGAGAGATACTTCATTGTATGCTTCCAAAGCTCTCAAAACTTCTCTTTTCCCAACCCCTTTCTTCAAGATCAAGTTGGTAAAAGGTTCTCCAAGTGAAGGAGAAGGTGCAAGCTTCTTCAAGCTATAGAAGAAGGTGCATAAAGCTTCTTTGAGTGAAGGAGGAGGAGAAGGCAAAAGATCCAAGGAGATGGGTGGGAAAATCCTTCAAGGAAAAAGACTCGGTGTAAGAAGGGGATCTCCTTGTTGAAGGCATCTAGCTTCTTGCAAGAGTGGGTAAGACCTTGGTGATGTAGAAGACTAGCTCTTTGATTGGTAAGACCTTATTTGTAAGGTTATTGGCTCCCTTGACCTCAAAGGGAAGTTTCGTATCCTTGTCTCAAAAACGAAAGGTTAATATATGTCTTATAATGGAATATAAGTATACATAGGTTGCAAATCCTAGGGCTTGACCTCAAAGGTAGTGGATTGACTCTCTCTTAGTTTAGAGAGTGTAACCACTCTAAAACATCTTGTTCAAGTGCTTGTTTCAATTTCACTCATCCTTAGTATGCATGTTTAGATTGCCATCAAAATCACTATTTGTAATTCTACCTAGTTGAAGTAACTTGAAGGTCTAATGATATTTGTGCAAGTGTTTTTAGCTCTATTCACCCCTCACTCTCTAGAATCCTTTGATCCAACAAGTGGTATCAGTGCCACAGTCTTCCCTGAAACATCTCCCACGAGATGAGAAGATGGGTGACTTACTTGAGTCTCTCAACCTAGAGGGAGTCTTCTTCATGAGACCCCTGGTCTTCTATGATAAAAATTTCCTTTATCATAAATGGTAGATGTGGTTCTACCTTCAAGGTATGAAATATGACATGTGGAAAGTGATGATTCTTCCATAAAAGGAGTCAGCATGTGAGGTAGCTACTTGGGATGAAGCTACACTCAAGAAGGCACACCTCAATGCCAACACAATAAGAATCATCTATGTTGCCCTCACTCCCTTTGAGTTCAACCATATCTCATCTTGGGACACATCCCATGAGATTTGGAACAAGTTTTGCATTACCTATGAAGGCACACAACAAGTCAAAGAGTCAAAGATCTACATGCTCAATGGATTGCTTGAAAACTTCAAGATGGGAAAGAAGGAAAAGGTTGTCGACATGTAAACAAGGCTCAACACCATCATATATGGGCTTGCTACTTGAGGCCACACCTTGGATAGAGGAACTATCAACTCTAGGATCATAAGATCTCTTCCTAAGAGATGGGAACCCAAGGTGACTTCCATTGAAGAAGTTAGAAGTCTTGGTGACTTAGCCACCAAGGATCTCATTGCCGACCTTCAATCTCATGAGACAAGGCTAGACAACCAATAAGAAGATGACACACAAGAGGATAAGGAATCAAATAATATCAAAGACATTGCCTTCAAAGCTCAAGTTGAGGCAATGATTCTCTAACAACAAATTGCTTGTCGGTCCTCTTCACCCCCCTCAAATGAAGATGGTGGCCCTAGTGATCATGAAGAAAACTACTCCAAGGGCAAACACTTCAAAGGAAAGTCTTCATCATCCTACACTCCTAGATGCTATGAAAGTGGACAAAAGGGGCACTACAAGAATGAATGCCCCAAGGCAAAGAAGGCCTACCACAACAGCAGCCACAAGAAGAAGGATGCATACAAGAAGGAAGGAAAGTACAAGAGGAAGGATAATAAGGACAAAAGGAGCAAGGATGCAACTCATGTAGCTTGGGAGGAATCCTCTTCAAGTGAATCAAGCTCTGATGAAGGACAATGTTGTCTTGCACTCATGGCCTATACAAGTGAAGCATTGGTGAGGTAAGTGAGGTAAGCCTGCATGACTTATCCAAATAACTCTTATTAATATGTTAACTGCCTTCTGAACCTCTTATTCTGAATGCAAGTCTAAAAAGAAGAGGTTAGGGAAGATCCTAAATTATTTGTATGCTAAAATAGATATTCTTGAACAAAATGAGAAGTTGCATCTTAATAGAATCGATTCCTTGCAAGGGAAGTTTCTTGACCTTGAGCTTCAATACAATGGAGTTGAAGTAGAGAATGGTATATACCTTAAGAACATCAATAGTCTTGAGGGAGAAAACCAAGCTCTAGTCGATAAGCTTGCTTTACTTAAAACTAAAAATGATGATATTAAACTTGCTTGTGATGTTATTAAAGATTGGAATAGAGTTTATCTTGATGATCTTGTTTTGCTTAGAACTAAAAATGCTAAATTGTTTGCTTAGGTTAATGATCTCTATTTTAGACCTTAATTGCTTAGTCATGAAATTTCTATCTTACTTTAGAGAAAGATTTTTATCTTACTAAAGCCCTCTGTTTGGATGCCAACTTACTTCATGCACAAGATGATCTTGCTAGTTTATATTCTACTGTCATTACTCTTAGTGATGATAATCCCAAACTAAGAGCTTCCATGCAAAAATTCCTTAAGGGGAAGAAATCCCTCAATGAATTTCTAGATCACTCTACCAAACATAGTGGTACTAGTGGTTTGAGATATGTATGGGGATATCCAAAGACCAAGAGCAATGGAAAGGGTAATCAAAATAGCAAGGGGCCTCCTATCTTCCATGGAGAATCCTCTGGATCTTACAACCTTATGGTTTGTATGCATTAAAAGAGTGATGACCAGTACTCTACGTACTATCCTTATAGAGAGAAGGGGACAAACCCAAAGATGAAATGGGAACCTAAGCTAACACTGGATCCCAAAGTTTGAGTTGGGAACCAACATCTTCCTTTCTTGCAAGTAAAAGAAAATTGCATTGTTGATAGTGGTTGCTCAAAGCATATGACATGTGAAATCAGACACTTCAACCAATTCATAAAGAATAAAGGAGGGTTGGTTACTTTTGTGACAACAACAAGGGTAAGGTGATAGGTGAGGGTGATGTAGGCGATTCACAATGCATCAAGAATTTACCTTTTGTGGATGTCCTAGATCAGAGTTTAATAAGCTTAGTCAACTTTTTGATAATGGTTATCTTGTTATTTTTACCTCACTTGAATGTTTGCTTCTAAATACCCTCTCCTACAATATTATATATAAGGGAACAAGAAATGGTAATCTTTATATTATTGTTCTTTATTCTATTAAGCTTATTGTTGGTAGATGCCTTGTTGTCAATTTGATGGTATTTCTTTATGGCACCATAGGCTTGGTCATGTAAATATGCATCAAATAAACAAGTTGAGCAAAAAGTATTTGGTAAAGGAATTTCCTAAATTGCATTTTGAAAAGGATGAGGAATGTCAACCTTGTACCCAAGGAAATCAAACCAAGTCCTCCTTCAAATCCAAAGGATTCTTTATCTCCAAAAGAGTTCTTGAGATTCTTCACATTGATCTATTTGGACCAATGTGTACGCAATCGCTTCATGGTAGCAACTATTGCTTTGTGATTGTCAATTATTTTTCTCACTATACTTGGACTTTCTTTATTGTTTCAAAAAGAGTTTCTCTTGATTTTTTCTTGACTTTTTGCAAATGAGTTGAAAACAAAGCTTCTTTACAAATCATCTCTATCTGTAGTGATCATGGGGGAGAATTTGAAAATGATTTGTTTGAATGATTCTATGAGGAATAGGATATGCACATAACTTTTCTTCACCTCAAACACCTTGTCAAAATGGGGTTGTAGAGAGAAAGAATAGGTCACTACAGGAAATGGTGAGGAGTACGCTTCTAGAGTATGACACTCCAAAGAAGTTTTGGGCTGAAGCCGTTAGTACTTCATGTTTTGTGCAAAATTGGGTTTTCACTCATACATCTTTAAAGAAAACCCCCTAGGAACTATGGCATGGTAGAAAACCTTCCATTGATTTCTTTCATGTTTTCAGTTGTCCTTGTTTTTTTTTTAACACCAAGGATTCCCTCGATAAGTTTGATCTGAAGTCTTATAAGGCTTTCTTTCTTAGTTTTAGCACTACCAGCAAGGCTTATAGAGTATTTAACATTGAATTGTATAAAGTAGAAGAATCTATCAATGTTAGATTTGTTAAGACTAACCCCTCTATTTACAAGAATATTGTTAATGGGATGTTGCATATCAGGTGATTCCTCACTTAAAAGAACTCAACATTGTTGATAAAGGAAAAGAGGTGTAGCTAATGAAGAAGACAAAGAAGAAGAAAAGAAGTATCCAACCCCCCACTTTGCAAAGTGTCATCCTAAAGAGCTCATCATAGGAAATCCTTCTGAAAGGGTGAAGACGAGGGTTGCCTACAACAAAGAACAAGTAGACAACACCTTCATCTATCATCTTGAGACAAAAGATGTCAAAGAAGCTCTTGAGGATGATGAATGGATCCTAGGCATGTAAGAATAATTGGAACAATTCGAGAATAACCAAGTGTGGACTCTTATGCCAAGACCAAGTGATAGAAAGATAATTGGCACCAAATGGGTCTACCGAAACAAGCTTGATGAAAGATGAAAAGTGGTAAGAAACAAAGCATGGTTAGTTTGTTAGGGCTAAAATCCACAAGGTATAGATTTTCATGAAACATACGCACATGTAGCTACACTTGAGTCAATTAGAATGTTGCTTTCTTTTTCTAGAAATATTTTGCTTTATCAAATGGATGTTAAAATTGCATTTTTGAATGGTATAACTAAGTAGGGAGTATATATTACTCAACCTCCTAGTT
Organism: Alisma plantago-aquatica; assembly: GCA_963693085.1. NCBI lineage: Eukaryota > Viridiplantae > Streptophyta > Magnoliopsida > Alismatales > Alismataceae > Alisma > Alisma plantago-aquatica. The sequence continues at coordinate 1,890,876,789 of OY856409.1, forward strand.
TTGAACATGATAACTTGCCTAACCATGTTTATTTGTTACAAAAAGCTCTATATGGTCTCAAACAAGCACCTTGAGCTTGGTATGAGAAATTAAAGAACTTTTTGATAGACAATGGTTATATCATGGGAAAATTTTATTCTACCTTGTTTCTCAAACACACTTCTAGCAATTTGTTGATCATTCAATTTATGTTGATGATATTATTTTTTCCAGAACTGATCTTGATTTTTGCAAGGAGTTAAGTGCTCTTATGCAGAGTGAGTTCAAGATGAGTGTGATGGGGGAGCTTACTTTCTTCATTGGATTTCAAAACAAACAAATAAAAGATGGAAAGTTCATCAACCAAGGCAAGTACAACAATGAACTAAAAAAATGCATTGGGGTGGAGAACACCAAGTCAACGGACACCCCCATGTCAAACACCACCAAGATTAATAGAGATGAACAAGGAGAAAAGGTAGATGATAAGCTCTATAGAGGCATGATCGAAAGTTTGCTTTATTTAACTGCCTCTAGACCCGATATAATGTTTAGTGTTGGATTGTGTGCTCGGTTTCAATCAAGTCCTAGGAAATCACATATTATAGTGGTTAAGAGGATTTTGAGGTATCTAGACAAAACCCAAAATTTTGGAATATGATATCCCAAGTCAAGGGACTTTACTCTTATTGCTTATAGTGATGTGATTATGTAGGTTGTTTGATTGATAGAAAGTCCACAAGTGGCACTTGCTTCTTCCTGTCTTGGTTCTCTAAGAAACAAAGCATTGTGGCTCTTTCAACTACCAAAGTTGAACACATTGTAGCTAAACGTTATTGTGCCCAAGTCCTATGGATGAAGCAAATGCTCCAAGACTTTAACACTCATTTTGATGCTTCTCTTATCTATTTTGATAATACTAGTGCAATCAACATGTCTTACAAGCCTATTTTTCATAGTAGAGATAAACATATAGAGGTATGTCATCACTTTCCTCATGACCACATTTCCAAGAATGATATTTATATCACGCATGTGGACATGGAAAATCAACTTGTAGACATTTTCACTAAATCTCTAGCTAGAGAGCAAATTTACTTTTATTAGGTCAAACCTACTTATAACTCATCTTGATGATATTGGCATGCCTTCTAGCTAGTGGTTCTCTTACCGATTTATTTCTTCCTTAAAATTGATCATCTCTTGGTTGTTAAGTGTTATAGTTGTATTATTTTCATGCCTTGTTTCACTTGTTTTTGGGTATTTTTTGCAAACAAATGATTTATAACAAAATAGTACCCTATGATGATTCAAACGTGTCTACATATGTCTAAAATGCATAATATACTAAAGAAATAAATTTATTTAGCACCCTAGAGGCTAGCAATTAAATTTTCTAAATTTTGGACAGACTGTCCATTGGTCGAATTACCAACTCAATCAATCCCTAGCTAAGGTTAGATGTAAATACCCAATCGGTTGAGTTTCCAATCTCAAAACTTGACCGACGGTCGAGTTGGACCAAATTAAAAAGGGGTATCTGCTGACTTTTATCCCTCTCAACTAGAGAAAATTTGATCGATCTCGAACTCTAGCTTCCTTGACCTCAAACCCTAGGTTCACACTTCCTCTCCCAACCTCTGTTTGGCTTCCTTTGCCTCTTCCCACACCTACCTAGGTGATTAGTCGAGTTGCTTCTGGCATTCTCTTACTCTTTCAGTTGTCTTTGCTTCTCCATCCACCTCCATGGCTTCCAACCATACGGAGAGAGTCATCCATATTAGAGGACCCTTGTCTTCCTCATCTCCTCGCCTCGTTACCTATGATGGCACCTCTTTCATATCCTCAAAAGATCTCAATCTTTATAAGGAATTCCTCCCAAGGAATCCTTTCCCATTTTGATCTCTATATGAACCTCGTTTCACCATGAGTGAGGTCATAAAAGAGTTCATTTAGGTGTTTTCTACCCACCACCTTAGTGCTTTGTGTGTAGAACGTCAATGCTATCACAATTCTCTAACTAGAACCAAGGAGGCCCATGAGTTCTATGCCAATATTTAATGGAACTTCATCACAATAGTGTCACCACCTAATTCTCAGCTAATCATGACTTGCATGATTGTCGGGACCATATTTACCATCACTGAAGATTCCTTGAATATCTTTTTAATGGTATTGAGGTTACTAACACATGGAGGGTTGACTAACCTGGTTATTATGACCTACTTGACCTAAGACTTTCTAAAAATCCAATGATATTACTTTTCTTGATATTCATAAGTTTTTGAAGAAGCCTAATGTCCCCTATAAGAATAAGTCAACCCTACCATCCTCTTCCCTCGATATCAAAAATCATCTTATCACATTGGTTGTCAACTGCAACATCCACCTGAAGAAAAATCAAACGGAGATTGTAGAATTCACTTCTGTGATTATGTATTGTCTTTTGAAGAATATTGGAGTCAAATGGTCTCGTTACATTCTTCATCACATGACCTATTTTGACTCTGGGAAGAATACATATGGCACCCATCCCCCTATCTTGTATTAATTTGTGGTCTCTTTGCTTTTACAACTCAAAAATCTCTTTTCCATGATCTCCACTACAAATCTAGTCAAAAAGGAGTTGGCATCAGTGAGACAACTATCAAGAAGACCTTCCTTATTACCTTCCCTACCACACCGGGAGACTCCACCTAGCCCTCTCCACCACCCCATTCTGACCACGCCTCTTTTAATGTATCAAATGAAACCCTAATGGGATATCTGATGCATCAACAAGTGTATAGCCTTCAGGTTTAGGATCACCTCCACCAGGACCTTTGCCATATCATGTTGACCATGAACCTCTCCTGCAACCATCCATACCCCACCTACCAGGCACCCTGAAGCTGACTATGTCTCTTATGCTTATAGTTAGTTCTATCCGGACCCTCCACCTTTTACTGATTCCGCTACCACCCCTACTGGTGATGGTGGACCTGCCCCTGCTCCAGGTATGTTTCCTATGTTGGGTCTACTTGATAGTCTTGCTACAACCCTTCTTGTTAGCCTTGGGATTTCTGCTCCCTCTTTTGAGCAAGCAACTACATTATATACATGTCACATGGCATGGGCTGAGCAGAATGTCAGGTGGCCATGTCATGGTTTTGTACCTCCTACTGATTAGGAGATGCCTGACCAGGCTTCTCAGGATGAGGATGATGATGTTTAGAGAACCAAGGATGACAGTTCTAAGGATGGATCTGACGATGGCTTTATTGGTTCTTCTAGAGATGAAGGTGAGGTTGCTTCTTTCTCTGTTGCACCTTTAGATGATGATGAGGACTATGGAGCTTGAGGTTGATGGTGATGATGTTGATGATGACCCTATTGATATAGATAGCATAGATATACCTTAGATGGTTTATGCCTATAGTCTTTAGATGCTAATCATATTTCTCTTTTTAGACTATTTTGTACTAAGACATTTTGGCATTGTATCTAAGGCATACTATTTTATCATCCTACTATTTTATCATTTTTGGTTCTTTCTGAGAGGACATGCCTTGTGTTGTAATCTTAATATTATGTACCATAACTCTTTAGTTGACTATATCTTATGAGTTCTTGGTATGTTATCCCATATTTTGATTATGACACTGGATTTCTTGTCTCTCTATGGTTCGTCTCTATTTGGTGTATGCTATACATGGTTGATTGCTTTAGCTTGTGCCTATGGAGAATACATGTACCTTTTTAGCTCTTCTACCTCCCTGCCTTTTTGATATGACAAAGGGGGAGAAGTAATCTCAGCCATATTGTTTTATTGATCATATGATCCTTTTCTTGTCAATTATCTACATATCATGTGACTTTCTATAGGACCACATAGTATGTATATGTTCTATGATTATTTATGGAAAGACTAACCATGTAGGTTAAGGTAAGCATCAATTGAGGAGGATCAATTAACATTGTTCATTCATGTATCCCCTAGAAATTTAGAAGATAAAGGTTTAACTTTCACATCATTTATCAAAGGTAAATATTTAAACTTCATACCCTTTTCAATATGTTAAGGAATGGTTTGTCATTGTCAAAACGGGGGAGAATGTTGACCTAAGTGTTACACATTGTCTATATTTTGATAATGATTTAACCATTCCATTCATATGTATCTAATATTTTTGTTTCAGATTGATTTTAGGAATTAGGTACATGAAAAGGATCAAATCTATCAAGCCCTAGCTTGTTCTAGTTCAATTCTAAAGTGATGCAAATACACTTTTGTGGAAAACACTCCAAATCACCTTAAATCATTTTGTAATCATTTGTATTGATGATATGACTTGTAAGTAAGATGAGAAAAAATTAGGAACCCTAAATTCAAACATTTGATCACTCAAAAGTAATTTCCCAAACTCATTATAGGTTGTTGATCAATTGAGATTGAAACTTGGTTGATCCCTTGATGGATTTTGAGAATTCTTTGGTTCGGTCGAGTTTACCACTCACAGAACTCGACTGATCCCTCCACTTAGCAAAACTAATTTCAAGCGATCGGTCGAGTTGCACACAAGAAAAACTAAACTGATGCTTCAAATTCAATGTTGATTGAGGATTCAATTGGTTAATCCACTTGGACACCTATTGTAATTGAGACGAAGATGACAATAGGAGATTCTGGGGGTCTTGGTTGCGAGTGTCACCCCGCAAAACTAGGATTCCCATTGAAGATGAATTCCTAGGAGGATGGAGAACTAGGACATAGGGGCACATACATTTTTAAACCAGAAGCAAAATGAATCTCAGTCATTCTAGGGGGTCGGGAAAATGGACCCATGATAAGAATGAATGAGAGGAGAGGAGAAAGCTTGCACGATATGGAGGATATGGGGGAGGTACAGAGCAAGAGAAGGGAGGGTGACGAGGGGCATGTAGAAATGCAGGCCTGTGGGGGGTCATTGCCCTCAGGGGTCATACAGAAAAGAAACCAATACACTATGGAGGAGCTCCTCGCTGTGTTCAAAACAGCAGGGGCGACATCACCAGTGGGAGAGCAGCAGGTGGTCGATGAAGGGATGGTGGATCATAGTGGGAGCGGGAGGTACGAGGGCAGGAAGGAAGGGGGGTTAGCGGTAGCCATGGTGCTTGAGTAGGGTGATGAGGGCGTGACATGCAGGGGGTGAAGGATAGAATCGATGGGCCGATGGCGGACGACTTGGCTCACAGGGAGAGGGTAGCACAAAATGAGGGGGATGTGAGGAACCAAAAGGTGGGTGATGAGGAAGAGACGGCAAGGGCAGGTGGTGCTGGTAGTGGTAAGGGAGGATAAGGACGGGTGGATGGGGGAGAGAAGAAAGGTGTGCACGTGAGGAAGGTGGTGCTATCGGCTGAGCTAGCTCGCTTTTCGAGGAAGGAGGGGGAGGAGATGGAGAAGGAAAGGTGGAGGGTGCTTGCTGAACGAAGGCAGAAGATGAAGGTGAGAAAGGAGGACATACTAAAGAACATGACTACTGATGGACAGCGTGAGCATGGAGGAAACACATTGTGGGTCACAAGGTAAAACAGAAGAAAGAGGAATAGAATGGATATCTTCGAGTAGGGCATGGAGACTATGGAGATGGGCACAGGCACAATAGGGGTAGCTCTTAAAGGTGGGTCCAAGCGACAGAAGGTTGTGTATAGTGAAGGTCTGGGTGTTGACAGCAACGGTGAAACTCACCAAGTAGCGGGTGTTGGGGGAATCCAACCCTGTGAACAACCATGAAAACTCTGAGTTGGAATTGCCAGGGGTTGGGTCTCCCCAAGGCAGTGGATTCTCTCCAGGCATTGTGCTAGAGCGAGAGACCCAATATAGTTTTTGTTATGGAAGCTACGATGGAGGACAGGTTGCTTGAAAATGTGAAAAGAAGGTGCAACTTTGTTCAGGGAATTTGCATCTCGTGTTCTGGTAGAGCTGGGGGCATTGGCTTATGGTGGAAGGACGTACAGGTGGATATTATTAGCTATTATGACATGCATATTCAATATAAAGTAGAGGATGAGAGATCTGATTTTAGCTGGGTAGCTTGTGGTATTTATGGATGGTCGGCACAAGATCAAAAAATATAAAACATGGGATCTGATGAGACAGCTATTTGGGAGTACATATGGCCCTATTGTGTTCTATGGTGACCTCAATGAAATCATGCAAAATTCAGAAAAGTGAGGAGGATCGGTGAATCCAGAAAGAGTTATGAGGTTGTTCTGAGAGGTTATTGATGATTGTGCACTACTAGACATTGGTTTTGATGGTAATATATTCACGTGGCACAGGGGGAGGACGGTAGAGACTCTGGTGGAGGAGAGACTGGATAGATTCCTGGTAAGTGATGAGTGGTGCAATAAATACACGGGCTGCTCCGTAAAACATCTCCCTTTCTATATGTCATATCATGCCCCTATTACTCTGTCAGCAGTGGTAGGTGATCTGGTGAGGAGTAAACGGCAGTCTAGATTTTTCTTTGAGCCTATGTGGCTGTCTGAGGAAAGTTGTGGCACGGCGGTGAAGGAGGCATGGAGGGAAGGGGATGGGCTGGAGTTGAAAAGTAAAATCGAGAAGGTGGGTGGGAGTCTAGCCAGATGGGAAGCTACAAAGTTTGGTGGGGTCAAAAAAAGAATCAAGGAGACCACACAATGTTTGGGTGAGGAACAAAAGAAATGGCTGAATGGGGAGGTGCTAAAAAGATGTGAAGAACTTGCAAATGAACTGCAAAAACTCCAAAGAGAAGATAAAATGTTTTGGTGTGCGAGGGCAAGAATAAAAGAGCTAAAAGAAGGGGATAGCAACACAACGTACTTCCACAACAAAGCATCTCAACGCCAAAAGAAGAACACAATTACTTGTCTTAAAGATGAGAATGGGATTTGGAGGATAGCAGATGAGGAGATCCTAAAAATTATTGAAAATTTTTATAGAGAACTTTTCCAGTCTGGGGGCACAATTGACAGTGAGGCGGCAGTGGTTGGTATTCAGAGGAGTGTGGATGGTAGGATGGCAGCGATGTTAGAATAAGAGCTATCAAATGAAGAAATTAAAAGAGTTGTCTTCCAAATGTCACCTAATAAAGCACCAGGTTCTGATGGTATGAAGCCTGTTTTTTACCAAAATTTTTGGCACATAATTGGGGAGGACATTGCAAATCATATTAAAGTTGGTGGAAAGGGGAGTGCTCAATGAAGGATTTTAATGATACTCTAGTTGTTCTTATTTCTAAGGTGTAAAGGCCAAGAGTGGTGGGAGAGTTCTGACCTATCATCTTATGTAATGTTGTCTACAAAATTGCGACTAAAGTTCTAACAAATAGGCTAAAACCTCTCATGGATAGTATTATTTCAGCAAACCAGAGTGTGTTTATACTAGGCCGAATGATCACGAATAATGCTTTGATTGCATATGAGTACTTTCATGCTATGAAAGGTTGGAAGGGTGGCAAAAAAGGGCAGATTTCTTTGAAACTTGATATGATGAAAGCTTATGACAGGATTGAATGGGACTTCTTGAAGAAGTTCATGGAAAAGTTTGGGTTTGGTTGCAGGTGGATTGATAGAGTTATGGACTGTGTTTCCTCAGTCTCTCATACTTTTACAGCCAATGGGGAAAGATCTAACACCTTTCAACCATCTCATGGACTTCGCCAAGGTGACCCTATCTCTCCTTACTTGTTTATTCTATGTGTTGATGTGTTCTCTACCTTACTTAATCTCGTGGTTAGTGCAAATGCCATCCATGGTATGTGCATGAGCCGGGGGGCGGATCTCACATCTCTTCTTTGCATATGATAGTATTCTTTTTGCTAGAGGGAATCGGAATGAATGCTTGAGGATAGCTGAAATTATCATCCAGTACGAGCAAGCATCGGGTCAAAAGGTCAATCTATCCAAGTTTGAAATTGCCTTTAGCAAGAAGGTGATGTGAAGCAAGAGGGACGAGATCAAGGGTCTTCTGGGGGTTAGGGAGGTGGATAGATAGGCAGCCTACTTGGGCCTACCTACAACTATTGGGAGATCAAAAAAGACTGCATTTACTTACATCAGAGAGAGGGTGTGAAAAACACTTTTGGGATGGAAGGAAAAGCTGCTTTCTAAACCAGGGAAGGAAGTTCTGATCAAGGCGGTTGTACAGGCTATACCAACCTATGTCATGAGTGTCTTCCGACTTCTGACGGGTTTAATTGAGGACCTTAACTCCATGGTGGCAAGATTCTGGTGGGGGGGCTAAGGTGGGAGAGCGAAAGATTTCATGGATGAGTTGGGCAAACTTGTGCAAATCAAAGAAGGAGGGTGGCATGGGATTCCATGATCTATCTACACTCAACCAGGCGCTACTTGCAAGGCATCTATGGAGGATTCTCACAAAGCCAGAAGTGTTGGTCACAAAGGTCTTAAAAGCTAAATATTTCCCGAATCACAGCTTGTTAGATGTGCATCTTGGCCTTACACCCAGCTACACATGGCGCAACCTTTGGGGAGAAAAATCTCTCTTTGTGCAGGGCCTTAGTTGGAGGATTGGAGATGGCAGAGACATCAATATCTGGGAGGATAGGTGGATCCTGGGTAAGGAGGAAACTCTTTCTAGCTTGGGAGACGTGACAGTTGGTTGGCCCAAAAAATTTCATGAGTTGATGCGGACGTCTGGAAAGGAGTGGGATGTGGAAAAACTCCTTGACTTTTTTCCTAGGGAGACCGCAGTTGTGGTGAAATCAATTCCTCTATCTACATGGGACATGGAAGACACGGTATATTGGTGGCTGCAACACGATGGCATCTTCTCTGTCTGGTCAGCATATTGGTTGGGGAGGCTGGGGTGCAGTGGATTTAGAGAAAGATATATAGGAGTACCGCATGCCCTATGGCGCCTTATATGGGGGAAACGTTGGCCTCCGAAGCTAGCTCATTTTCTTTGGTATATTGCTACGGGCAACTTAGCTACTAGAGGATGCTTGCATGATAGACATGTTATGGATGATGGTGTTTGCCCCATTTGTGCAACACAAGTGGAATCCATTCAACATATGCTTTCCCAATGTTCTGGGGAAGCTATAGTCAGGCGGGAAAGTTGGCTGGGAGATTCTAAATGGCTTGGGGAATCTGGGAATTTGCATGATGACATGGTCGAGCTGTTCGAGTCTTGCACAGAGGCGGAGATGGATGAGGTTGTTGTTGTGTGGTAGATGGTGTGGACATGTAGGAATAATAAAATCTTTAAAGATGAGTCCCCTTCACCATAGCCAATCTTACATATGTATAGGGCATTGATAGCTGATTATAGGAGGATGGCGACGTGTGAGAGCGGACATGCTATGGGAAGGGGGTTGGGCAGAGGGAGGGACGATGATGGTTGGGGGTGGGGGTGGCAAGGTATGGACCGGTCATGGGTGTTTATACACTCAGACGCAGTTGTGTTGGAGGGAACAAAGAGGGGGCTCGGGGTTGTCCTTCGGGATGGGGAAGGAAACTTTGTGGGAGCTATTCAGTAGCACATAGCAGCCATTTGGGACTCATCAGTAGCAGAAGTTGTAGCGGCCAGGATGGGACTTACGCTGGCCAAGGAAAAATGTCATCCAGACATGAAGGTAGTACTATGTTCAAACTCGCTCTCTCTGGTGAAGGCACTGAAGGACCCGGGAGGAAGAAGGGACCGTTTGGTTCTCCTTGCTGAAGACATATGCAGTGTGGTTGCCTACTTTAGTCACTCCCATTTTTTTCATGTGAAAAGAGCCCAAAATGCTCTAGCTCATTTTATCTGTCATGATTCTATTGACTGCGGAGGCCATACTATTAGACACGGTACTATGCCGAGTCATTGGTGTGACGTCGCCGAGAGTGACGGTTTCTTTGTACCTTGATTTTCTTTTTTAAATGAAAATGGGGTTTTCAAAAAACATCAGAGTTTTTCAATTTTAGAAGTGATGTAGTCAAATCTTCATAATCCATCTGGTTTGTCTAAAATCTGGTAAATCGAGACACAATCAATGCAAGTGTATCGGTACACTTTAAAAAGAGTAGATATTGAACAATTGAAAACATTTATGGAAAAATATAGTACTTTGCAGGACTTATGTTCAAAATATAGTCAACAAGTCATTTTCAAACCAACTTAAATCCCACAACATTTATTTATTTCAAACAATTCAATTTTATTACAAGTTTCCCATTATATTGATATTGAGAAGCATGCTTATATATTTTATGTGGTTCCATCGCCCCAACGAGATGGGGGAGGTCACCAGGCTCCTTCTCTCCATATGAGGTAGGAGGTCATTGATCATCTCCATTTTCACTAAAGCTCTAGATCAAACTCCTTCTCTCCATTATGCTGATATCAAGAAGCATGCTTATATATTTTATGTGGTTCCATCGCCCCAACGAGATGGGAGAGGTCACCAGGCTCCTTCTCTACATATGAAGTAGGAGGTTAATTGGTCATCTCCATTTTCACTAAACCTCTTGATCACACTCCTTATCTCCATTTTCACTAAACCTCTACCTAGACAGAAATTTACTTTTATTATATCAAACCTGCTTATAACTGCTAATGATGATGCTGACATGCCTTCTATCTAGTGGTTCTCTTACCTATATGTTTCTTTCTTATAATTTATCATCTCTTGCTTGTTAAATGTTATAGTTGTATTATTTGCATGCCTTGTTTTTCTTTTTTTTGGGTTTTTTTGCAAACAAATGGTTTATCACAAAATAGTACCCTATGATGAGTGAAATGTGCCTCAATATGTCTAAAATGCATAATATACTAAAAAAAAGTTTATTTAGAACCCTAGAGGCTAGCAATTAAAATTTCTAAATTTTGGACAGACTTTCCATTGGTCGAATTACCCAGAGGTCATATGGAAATACTCAATCGGTCGAGTTTCCAATCTCGGAACTTGACTGACAGTCGAGTTGGACCAAATTAAAAGGGGGTATCAGCCAAATTTTTTCCCTCCCAACTAGAGAAAATTCGACCAATCCCGAACTCTAGCTTCCTTGACCTCAAACCCTAGGTTTGCACTTCCTCTCCCAACCTCCATTTGGCTTCCTTTTCCTCTTCACACCTACCTAGGTGGTTAATCGAGATGCTTCCGGCATTCTCTTTCTATTTTGGTTGTCTTTGCTTCTCCATCCACCTCCATGGCTTCCAACCATAGGGAGAGATTCATCCCTATTATAGCACCCTTGTCTTCCTCTACTCCTCACCTCGTTACCTATGATGGCACCTCTTCCATATCCTCATAAGCTCTCAATCTCTATAAGGAACTCCTCCCAAGGAATCATTTCCCATTTTGAGCTCTATATGAACCTTATTTCACCATGAGTGAGGCTATAACAGAGGTCATGAGGTGTTTGCTACCCACCACCTTAGTGCTTTGTGTGTAGAACATTGGTGCTATCAAAATTCTATAGCTAGAACCAAGGTGGTCCATGAGTTATATGTCAATCTTCAATGGAACTTTGACACAATAGTGTCACCACCTAATTCTCATGTATTTTTTACTTCCATGATTTTTAGGAACAAATTCACCATCACTGAAGATTCCTTGAATATCTTTTTTAATGGTATTCAGGTTACTAACACATGGAGGGTTGACTATCCAAAAAATTATGACCTACTTGACCTGAGGCTTTCTAAAAAGGCAATGATATTACTCTTTCTGATATTCATAATTGAAGAAGCCTAATGTCCCCTATAGGAATAAGTCAACCCTGCCATCCTCTTCCCTCGATATCAAAGATCATCTTATCACATTGGTTGTCAACTGCAACATCCACCGAAGAAAAATCAAATAGAGATTGTAGAATTCACCTCTGTGATTATGTACTGTCTTTTGAAGAATATTGGAGTCAAATGGTCTCATTACATTCTTCATCACATGACCTATTTTGACTCTGGGAAGAACACTTCTGGCACCCATCCCCCTACCCTACATTGATTTGTGGTCTCTTTGCTTTTGCAACTCAGGAATCTCTTTTCTATGATCTCCATTACAAACCCACACAAAAAGGAGTTAGCATTAGTGAAACTACTATCAAGAATACCTTCCTTCTTACCTCCCCTACCACATGTGGATCCTCCACCTCTACTTGCACCTAGGCCCCTCCACCACCTCCACCACCCCGTCTTGACCACGCCTCTTTTAATGTATCAAATGAAACCCTTATGGGATATCAGATGCATCAATAGGGGTATAACCTTCAAGTTAAGGATCGCCTCCACCATGACCTTTTCCATATCATGTTGACCATGAACTTCTCATGTAGCCATCCCTACCCCACCTACCAAGCACCCTAGAGTTGACTATGCCTCTTATACATACAGTCAGTTCTATCCTGACCCTCAACCTTTTGCTGCTTCTACTGCCACCCCTACTAGTAATGGCGGACCTACCCCTGCTCTTGGTGTGTTTCCTCTGTTGGCTCTACCTACTGGTCCTGCTACATCCCTTCTTGCTAGTCTTGGGATTTCTTCTCCCTACTTTGAGCAAGCAAATGCATTACATGCATGTGGCATGTCATAGGCTGAGTAGAATACCAGGTGACCATGTTAGTGTTTAGTACCTCCTACTAATGAGGAGATGTATAACCATGCTTCTCAGGATGAGAATGATGATGTTGAGAGCACCAAGGATGATGTTCTAAGGATGGATATGATGATGGCTTTGATGGTTCTTCTGTAGATGAAGGTGAAGTTGTTGATATCTCTGTTGCACCTTCAGATGATGATAGGGACTATGAGCCTGAGGTCGATAGTGATGATGTTGATGATGACCCCATTGATATAGATAGCATATATATATCTTAGATGCTTTATCTCTATATTCTTTATGTGCTAATCATATTTATCTTTTTAGACTATTTTGTTCTAAGACATTTGGGCATTGTATCTGAGGTATACTATTTTATCATCCTACTATTTTATCATTTGTGGTTCTTTTTTAGAGGACATGCCTCGTGTTGTAATCTTAATATCATGTACCATAACTCTTTGGTTGACTATATCTTATGAGTTATTGGTATGTTATTTCATATTTTGATTATGACATTGGATTGCTTTTCTCTCTATGCTTCGTCTCTATTTGGTGTGTGTTATACGTGGTTGATTGTTTTAGCTTGTATCTATGAAGAAGACATGAACGTTTTAGCTCTTCTACCTCCCTACCTTTTTGATATGACAAAGGGGGAGAAGTAATCTCAGCCATATTGTTTTATTTATTATATGATCCTTTTCTTATCAATTATCTACATATCATGTGACTTGCTAGAGGATAATATAGTATGTATATGTGATATGATTATTTGTGGAAAGACTAACCATGCAGGTTAAGGTAAGCATGAATTCAGGGGGAGCAATTAACATTGTTCATTCATGTATCCCCTTGCAATTCACAAGGTAAAGGTTTAACTTTCACATCCATTATTAAAGGTAAAGGTTTAAACTTCATATCCTTTTCAATATGTTGAGGAATGGTTTGTCATTATCAAAATGGGGGAGAATTTTGACCTAAGTGTTACACATTGTCTATATTTTGATAGTGACTTAACCATTACATTCATATGTATCTAATATTTTTGTTTAAGATTGATTTTAGGCATTAGGTACAAGAAAAGGATCAAATCTATCATGCCCTAGATTGTTCTAGCACAAATCAAAAGTGACATAAATACACTTTTTTGGAAAACACTCCAAATCACCTTAGATCATTTTTGTAATCATTTGTATTGATTGTATGACTTGTAAGTAAGATGAGAAAAAATTAGGAACCCTTAATTCGAAAAAAAATCACTCAAAAGTAATTTTCCAAATTCATTATAGTTTGTTGATCGATCGAGATTGAAACTCAACTGGTCCCTTGATGGATTTTGAGAATTCTTTGGTTTGGTCAAGTTTACGACTCATAGAAATGGATTGATCCCTCCACTCAGCAAAATTGATTTCAAGTGATCAGTCGAGTTTCACACAGGACAAACTCAACTGATGCTTCAAATTAACTTTGGTGCATAGTACAATTAGTCGAGTTACCTTTATGAAACTCGGCTGACTGCATTATACAGAAAACATAGAAAAAATGATTATGACTGTTAAAGTGTTGCAAAACTCAAAATTATATCCACTACAACACCCTAAATGGCTAGAAAACTTTCTAAAGTGTTCCTACCCTCTAGTGGACACCCTCCGATATAAACAAGACCTCTTGGAGTTCATTCCAAGGTTGCTCCTTCATGCTATTCAAGCTCCTTGATATAGTTGAGTGCATCCAATCCACTTGAGCCCCTTTCTCTCTCTTAATTACAATTCAATTCATCATGATGAGTGAGATAGGATCTGTGAGAGAGAGCTACTTCATTATATGCTTGCAAATCTCTCAAATATTCTCTTTTCCCAACCCCCTTCCTTAAGATCAAGTTGGTGAAAGGTTCTCCAAGTGAAAGAGAAGGTGCAAGCTTCTTCAAGCTATGAAGAAGGTTCATAAAGCTTCTTTGAGTTAAGGAGGAGGACAGGGTGGAAGATCCAAGGAGCTGAGTGGGTGAATCCTTCAAGGAAAAAGACTCAGTGCAAGAAGGGGATCTCCTTAGTAAGGCATCTAGCTGCTTGTAAGAGTGGGTAAGACCTTGGTGAGGTATAAGACTAGCTCTTGGAGTAGGTAAGACCTTGTTTGTAAGGTTATCTTGACCTTAAAGGGAAGCTGAGTATCCTTTTCCCAGAAAAGAATGGTCATTTGTATGTCTTGTAATGGAATATAAGTATACATAGGTTGTAAAATCCTAGGGCTTGACCTCTCTAGGTAGTGGACTGACTCTCTCCTACTTTAGAGAGTGGAACCACTCTAAAACAACTTGTTTAAGTGCTTGTTTCAATTTCTCTCATCCTTGATGTGCATGTTTAGATTGCAATAAAATTCACTATTTGCATTTTTGCCTAGTCGAAGTAATTTGAAGGTCTAATGATTTTTGTGCAATTCTTTTTAGCTCTATTAACCCCCCTAGATCCCTTCTATCCAACAGGATCCATTCAAAATAATACAATCCAATTATCCAGACCAACCAAGTGTCACATAACCATTCTTACCCCAATCACAATCCCACTGCCTAGAAAGTGGTAAAAGGATTGAAGCACCTGTCTCTAAGTGGCCAAAAAGGATCTCACACACTGGCATATACAATAAGAAATAATAACTCATAAAATAGGAGATTTAAAGAACAAACTAACCCAAAAAGGAGATTTTACATATCTATCCTTGTCATCAAAGTTTTTCAATTTTAGAAGTGATGTAGCCAAATCTTCATAATCCATCTGGTTTGCCTCAAATCAGGTAAATTGAGACGCAATCAATATAAATGCATTGGTACACTTTGAAAAGAAAAAATATTGAACAATTGAAAACATTTATAGAAAAATATAGTTCTTGGAAGGACTTATGTTCAAAATATAATCAACAAGTGATTTTCAAACCAACATTTATCCGACAGCATTTTTATTTCAAACAATTCAATTTTGTTAAAAGTTTCCCATTATGTTGATATCGAGAAGCATGCTTATATATTTTATGTGCTCCCATCACCCCAACGAGATGGGGAAGGTCACCAGGATTGTAACGAACCCGCCTCCCGGTAACCCCCAATTAAGAGAGATCTGAAAGTCAGAGCCGTTATTCAATTAACAGGATCAAAGGTTCGACAAATAATCAATAATAATTATGAAATTCTACTAACTAACTGGGATTTGGTATAAAATTAAAACTTTACTTACCTTTGAAAACTTTGGAAATCTATCTATCCAGAGCTTGAATTATTCTATCTAATCCTCCTTGCACTTTATTTATTATTTCCACAATGTGTCACTTTACTGTTTGTTCTTTCAATTGTTGTTCCTAAAATGCCAACAAACAAAACGTCGGTCAGTGTATTGAAATATACTGGTATGTGGGAACAACCAAAATCTTGCAAATATGGCTAACAGTTTAATAATCACAATCAAATTATTTAACAAGACAATTTATATTTTCAATGTGTCATTCTCTGCCGCTTTTGCCCTAACCCTAGCATACCCCTCTAGGGTTTCTCTTTTGCCATTGACTTAAGGCCACCTTCTCAATCCCGAGCTTGGTGCCTGGGAGTCACCTCTCATGGTGCTCCATAGTCATGCATCATAGACCACCTTCTCATTCCCAAGCTTGGTGTCTGGGGTCACCTCTCATGGTGCCCATGGGTCTACCCTCCTGGGCCTGACCTTTATGGCATTTTCCATCAGGGTGGCATGTAGGTGCGAGAATTCACATGTATATATAACTGTGATAGCCATAGTGACTTTATAATTGCAGTATGAACATCCAAACGGTTTAGATTGTATTCAATGTGAGGAAACATCCGGAAAACCCTCGGGAAACTAATGTGATTAACCATAATTAACCACATACCTGATCTGACGATTTGAACAGAAATATCCATGCAAATAAGAATCCAAGCAAGCAAGCATTTTCAACAAGATCCTGAAATAATCACGTAATTCCTTTTTTATTATTCATGTCATCAATATCCATTAAACCTAGCTCGCTTCCTAGGGTTCTAATTCACTTTTAGGGTTTATATTGCAATTAGGGTTTTCCCTTCATCTTTTACTATTTTAAACCCTAATTATTTCCACATATAATCCTCAATTCCAGATTTAAAGGCATAATTAACCATTAATTAAGCTCATTAAGCCTCTTTTACATTAAAGCCACTATTTTTATCCTTTTAATCCATGACAAGATCATTATACGCATTTATCATCAATTCATAGTTCATTATGGTCCAATTCACATATGAACTCTATTTGCCATTAATTCCACCTTTTATTCATGAGAAAACCCCAATTACTACATTTAAGGTATTTATCCACAAATTAGGAACTTTAATGCTCGAAATAGCTTATAACCATGAAAACTCAGTTCTATGCATGAAATCAAATAATTAGAGCATTTAGTAGTCCTAATTACCAACATTAGGGTTTCAAGGCCCACTAAAGCCTATTTATGAACATAAAGTCTAAATTAAACTAATTATATGCAAAGTTCATCTTTTTCGATCTTAATGTTCCTTTTCATCATTAATAGGTTAATATCAACTTTAAACACTCATCTAACCCTTTCTAATTCATTAATCATCAAAGGTTAGGGTTTTTCATTGATTAAACTATTAAAGATATCATCTCTATATACATTTTGAATTGCAAGCATAATCAGCCTCCAATTATATTTTTATTGGATTCCTCTCATTTTTCTGAGCAAGTTTCATATTTTATGCATAATCATATGAGCTATTATTAGGGAGATATGAATTTTGTAAAATTACCTACTTTGGGTCAATCGGAGAGCACCACGTCGCCTCCTTGCCATGCAACATTGCCTTGTTGTTTTAGAATCATTTAGAAAAGTCTGAAATGCCCCTGGGTTAAGTTATGTCGTCTTCAACCCGCGGAGGGGCATATTGGTCCAACTGCCAGCCCGTCTTCCACCTTGCGTTCCCTAGCGCTGTAGCGGGTGTTGTTGCCTTGCGGGGAATCTGTTGCCTACCTTCCAAGGTCTGAGGATGCTAGCGATCGGTTTCCCTACCTCTGCCACCCTCACCACACTGGATGGTGCCCTCAGCCCGCGGCCACGACGTCGGGTTCAGGATGGGCAGGCCTGCACTTTGCAGCCTCCTAAGCAGTCGTGCTGGTGCTGCTATGTTCAGGCTAGGGTGGAGGAACCTCCGTCGAGCCTCCTTCCAACTTCACGATAGCAGCACGCTTCCACCGTAACTCCTCCACGGTCATTCTTTGCTTCAGGATTCGAACTAGACTCTTGGTTAGGGTTTGAATGTGGAAGAACAAGAAGAGGAAGAAGAGATACTTGTGAGATCTCTTTAGAACTCAAACCAGAAGGCCAACCCCTTATATAGGGGAGGGTTTTCGCACCCCAAGATGTGCATCTACCAAGATGCAAGATCTTGTCCCAATAGGAATCTAATTCCTTCTTTAAAAGCAAGCTTTCTCTCTCTTCTTTACCCTTTGGATATCCCCTATTATATGGATATTAGGAATTCGAAATTCCTCTTTCATTTTCTTTATACTTGCCCCTTTTTTATTCATTGGCCTCGAAATTATATTCTCCTTAGGTAGTAAATACTCATTTTTAATAAAACCACATAATTCCATTAATTATGTATTCCCATTATCCTTTTATTTGGCAATTTTGGTATTTTCTCTTTCTTTCCTCTTTATTGGGACTCCTTGGATCCCAAGAAACTCTATTATTTCGAAATCATTTTTATTGGATACTCATTATCCTTCTAGATGCATCTAAATGCATTATTGCTCATTATCATGTTTATTTCTTATTAAAACATCTCTTTTTGAAAATTTCTCTTTATTTCTCTTTTATTTTCCTCATTGGTATTCCTTTTATCATAAGGAATCCTTGGGATACGAAATTCCACCAAGGATAACTTAATTATACCTCTTTTCAGTTATTTTCCACATTTCATCAATGTTTTCAATTTCTTTCTTAATAAAGAAATGCCTAATTAATCTTTTCTTTTCTTATTGCTTTTCTTTGCAACTTTGGACTCCTTGGAACCCAAGTAACCCATGTGGCACGAAATTCACTTTTGGATTAAGTTCTATTTCCTTCTAGAGGTTTCCATACCTTTCTTTTCTCAAGCACTCCATTATTCATCTACTAATTGAAATTTCTTATTATTGGGCCCAATAGCCAATAAAGCCCACAACACAATCATCAAGGCTATTGTAAACGAAATTCATGCATTAAATCTTTATTTGTTCATTTATCTTTAATATGAGAAATTACATTTCTCAGCAACTGAACCCAAATTTAGGGTTGTAACATCCTTCCCCTCTTATAAGAATTTTGTCCTCAAAATTCCACCAAGCAAACAAACAAATCGGGATAAACCTTTCCTATGTCCATTGTGACTCCCATGTGGCCTTACCCTTTCCATGGTGCTTCCCAAGAACCTTCATCATCTCATATTCTTCCATTTGAGTTCTTTCTTACCTTGGTATATCGTACCCTCATAGGTGACTCAGGACATTTCAGCCTCTCAAAAGTTGAATAGGTTCAGGGCTCAGCACATGGCTTGGGTACCTCACATGGTGCCCTAGATCGGACTTATGTAACACATTATACATCATGTTATCCTGAGGGGTAAGTTTAAACACGACCTTTTCCACCAATCCATCTCAAATGGACCCATATATCGGGGACTCAACTTTCTCAGTTGTAGCCTAGAGGGGTCGGATTTTCACATCACATATTTTCCTACAGTGAACTGCATGTCAGTCTGCTTTGCATCAGCTCATGACTCATGTCATCTCTGGGCTCTCTCTCTCTCTCTCTCTCAGCCATTGCACGATCAAAGTGACTTCATCTCCACTCATTGTGGTTCTTTTCTGACCTTCGTGAGGCCTCCTTCACCAACATCATCTTAATGAAGTGGTGACTGACACATCCTCCTTCTTGCATCCCGATAAAGGCTATGGTGGTTAACATCACATCTTAATAACTGCCTCTTTGTATCACCCTAAACAAGCACACTTTCCCTCATCAAACCCTCTAGTCTGGATCATACTAACCATTAGTTAGGGGTGATAGGTGGTACTGACACTGAGTTCTTCATGTACCAACTTCCACCTTATGGAAGTGAACCCTTAGGTCATACTCAAGAACTTTTGAACTTGTATCATGGTGTAGTTGAACCATCTTTCTTTCTTAAGTAGTTCAACCGAATCTATCTCTTGACAATACTCCTTTCTTTCTCATGTCATCTAGGTAAGGCAATCTAGCATAACCCATATTGCATCTTGACCTTCTGGGTCAAAGGGAGACTTACCACAACATCCATAGTGATGAACTCCCATTCCCTCTCAGGGACTCTTTTATCCTCTATATCGATACACTGGGTTACTGGTGTTCACCCTTCACCTCCTGGCTTGCATGGACACATGCTACATGTAACTTGTTTTAAGCATCAAAAGTTCTACCATCACTTACTATCTTTGTAGTACCAAGGTATATCATGACCTCTTGTATTGTTATGATTCCTCAAGCTTGATACCTCAGAAACCCTAAACCATTCTCAAAAGGGTTTTATTACCTTCCTATCCAAAGAAGTGTATCTGAGGTTCTATCACCATCCTTTTACTACATCAAGGACTAAATTGGTTAACCAAACAACCATTAACTTGTTCAACATATTTTGTTATATCTGTGTGTTAGCCAAAACACATCATCTTTCCTAACATAGGGTTAGTCGAACTACCTCAACTTCTTCTAACTTCCAGCTAACTAGGAAGCTATATCTCAACCAGAGCATTCATTACCACTTTTTATCCTTAGGTGTTAGGTAATGTTCAAGACATACACCTCCATGTATTCTACTTATCATCCCATCTCAAACACTAAGTTTGTCTTCATCAAGAAACTCTGAGCTCATCCTAATGGTGATCAAACTCAACCTTGTATCACTTGCAAATTCCACATAGTTCATGCTAAAAACATCCTTATAAAATGACTACCTTATTTCTCTTTAGTGTTGGTAAACCATCCATGTATCATTCACTCCACTGGGGTATGTTATTATCTCTATCCCCATACCTCATAGCCGCATTTCAACTTACATCATCTTTTATCCTTGGTGTATGGCATGTGTACTGTTCTATCTCTCATTCCCATAACAAGAGGAAATAAGCATTTGGCTGCAGTCCAAATACAGAGTTCTTCCTATTCCAAGAGTAGAGATGGTACATCCCACCTTTCTAGTACACCTTCAAATCTAAGTTGAAACATGCAACTCATGTCTCCACATCACAAACATCATGATATCAAAAATTACTTCCATGGAAAACTGGTCTCGAACCTACTGGGGTTTACACACAATCCTTGGTCATCTCCTCTGGATCTATAGGGTGTCGACACTTTTGGGGTCATCCCTTTTCCCTTATGCATCCAGAAAGTGCCCTACTCATCTGCCCTTTGGGTCCCATGAGTTCATGAAGGTGATCAATCTCCTAACCCATGGCCCTCAGACAATGATAGTTATTACCTCCCGACCCTATGGTCATGTGCAACTAGGGAATTAGGCAACTCCTTCTTCCATTGGTCTTATCCCTACCGGACCCTTGGATAGACTTAGGATTCCATTATAGTACACGTTCGACATAGAACCTTACCCAAGCCTTCATCATCTCTCTCTACATTCATGAGTTGTCTTTCATCCTTTCACAGGGGTCATGGTGACCTGCCTACCTTGGTCAGACCCCATACCGGTTACCTCCATGGTAACACATCCATATGCACTTAGAGATGGTTAACTATGGGTCTACAGGTCCAATCTCATACCATGTACCTTTCACTTAGCTTTCTCAAGATCCCATGAAACCTCTTTAGGTTACCTCAACACCAACAAAAATGGTATATACCCAACCAAAGGGTCCCTCTCCTCGGATGGGAGGAAACTACCACTCCTGATGACAAGGTCACAACATCCTTAGTTTAGGGCATGCCTCACATGACCATGCTTAGCCCTAGCGAGCTACTAAGGCACAAACATACACCTACAAAACCATGCTAGGTCACACTTGTTCTCTTTCCTCAATCATTAGATCAACTTAGTTGTGAGGGGTTCATCAAACATACCCTTAACTTAAGGGGTTTCCTTTACCTCTACACATGAGGAGTATCATGCTTGAAACTATAGAGACTCAAATCTCATCATGAGCATCGGATACCCTACTTCCCCTCTTATACCTAGGAACCCTAGGTTCACCTTCGGGTGTCCAACTGCATGCTCAATCTCTTAACTACAAATCAAGCATGTCCAAGATATGTCATGTACTTCCATGATCTTTTTATATAGGCAGCACCTCAGAGTGGATTCCTCCTCAAGGACAACCAACTAGGTATAATGCCTCACAACTGGTTACTTAAACCTCCCCAGGGTCTAAGGCACTCTTGTCTCATCTCAGCAGGTAACCACTTATACCATAGGCACATAGGTACCAGAAGCATCATCCTCTCTCTAGGGTTTGGTTCCTCTCAAGATAACCAAGACATCATCAGCCTCCAGGGGTCAAGCATAAGGCAACCACTATCTTCCACTTAGGTCACATCATCCTCAACTCCCCACTATTCCTCATGTCTTGGAATCTATGTTTCCAACCTTTTGCTTGGGTCTTGCTTTCTCTTTCTAGAGCTAACTCCACATCCAGCCTTATTATGAGAGGTCCTCTCTCCATGAGGGATCAAGCTCACAAGCATCCTATACATAGGTGAAGCATATGCTCGAACTTATGTTTTCTCAAGACCATCCATAGCCCTTTATGCTTATTTCATATGTCATCCATCATGATCTCTTGACCAAGGTGTCATCCTACTATCAGTACTACTGACGTATCCTGGGTGCAAGCTATACCCCACTTGCACAAGCCCATAGGGTTTCTATAGGTTCTTCACTAACCTCATCGATGAAGGATCTATCCTTCACTCTAACTTGCACGACCCTTTCCAGGGTTGGGTCGCCAAAGGTACTAGGTCATCTAACCTCTCATGGCTCATATGGCATCCCAGGCATGTCCATCCAAACACCTGGTCTACCATGACAGCTAACTCTTCGTGTCGCCTCTCTCTAACCTCCACTTAGGGTTAGGGTTAACATCATCCTTAGATGATGTGCTAGGTATCTACTTTTAATGGAGATCTCTACCTCCACGACTAACTCTCTCTACATATCTGCCTAACAAGGAGGTCTATCCTCAGGACTAACTCTGTCCTGAGGGCAATGACAATTTCTGTAATACGACCTAAGCATGTATCTATTCTTTAGTTTGTGTTTAATCTATTAAGCTTATGTCCATGACATCTTATTTACATGCTTTTTATTAATTTGGTGGAGGATTCCTTAATCCTTATCAACCTTACCTATACCTCAAGAGGGTGAGGAGAAGAGAGAAAAACCTATTCCTAAATGTCCTTAATAGAATTTGAGTTGAGGAGGGATGAACAAGATCAGAGAGTCCTAAAGGTATCTTATTTTGATTCATACCCTAAGACTTTGGCCAGGCAGTCACACAGATCCGGGAGTCCTCGTATTCTAACTAGCGGTGCAGAGGAAAATATTGCCAGCCCCCAGTCGTGATCCGTTTCTAGACACCTTTGTGTTTCGGATAATCCTCTAATAACTCCCTTGGATTCAACAGAATTTGTAAAATTTAATAATTATTAACTATTAAGTGAGGAACCTATGCTATGATACCAATTGTAACGACCCCACCTCCCGGTAACCCCCAATTAAGGGAGACCTGAAGGTCAGAGCTGTTATTCAATTAACAGGATCAAAGGTTTGACAAATAATCAATAATAATTATGAAATTATACTAACTAATTGGAATTTGGTATAAATTTAAAACTTGACTTACCTTTGAAAACTTTATAAATCTATCTATCCAGAGCTTGAATTATTCTATCTAATCCTCCTTGCACTTTATTTATTATTTCCACAATGTGTCACTTTATTATTTGTTCTTTCAATTGTTGTTCCTAAAACGCCGACAAACAAAATGTCAGTCAGTATATCGAAATATAATGGTATGTGGGAACAACCAAAATCTTACAAATATGGCTAACAATTTAATAATCACAATCAAATTATTTAACAAGACAATTTATATTTTCAATGTGTCATTCTCCACCGCTTTTGCCCTAACCCTGGCATACCCCTCTAGGGTTTCTCTTTTGCCATTGACTTAAGGCCACCTTCTCAATCCTGAGCTTGGTGCCTGGTAGTCACCTCTCATGGTGCTCCATAGTCATGCATCATAGACCACCTTCTCATTCCCGAGCTTGGTGTCTGGGGTCACCTCTCATGGTGCCCATGGGTCTACCCTCCCGGGCCTGACCTTTATGGAATCTTCCATCAGGGTGGCATGTAGGTGTGAGAATTCACATGTATATATAATTTTGATAGCCATAGTGACTTTATAATTGCAGTATGAACATCCAAACTATTTAGATTGCATTCAATGCAAGGAAACATCTGGAAAACCCTCGGGAAACTAATGTGATTAACCATAATTAACCACATACCTGATCTGACGATTTGAATAGAAATATCCATGCAAATAAGAATCCAAGCAAGCAAGCATTTTCAACAAGATCCTAAAATAACCACATAATTCCCTTTTTATTATTCATGTCATCAAGATCCATTAAACCTAGCTCGCTTCCTAGGGTTCTAATTCACTTTTAGGGTTTCTATTGCAATTAGGGTTTTCCCTTCATCTTTTGCTATTTTAAACCCTAATTATTTCCACATCTAATCCTCAATTCCAGATTTAAAGGCATAATTAACCATTAATTATGCTCATTAAGCCTCTTATACATTAAAGCTACTATTTTTATCCTTTTAATCCATGACAAGATCATTATACACATTTATCATCAATTCATAGTTCATTATGGTCCAATTCACATATGAACTCTATTTGCCATTAATTCCACCTTTTATTCATGAGAAAACCCCAATTACTACATTTAAGGTATTTATCCACAAATTAGGAACTTTAATGCTCGAAATAGCTTATAACCATGAAAACTCAATTCTATGCATGAAATAGAATAATTAGAGCATTTAGTAGTCCTAAATACCAACATTAGGGTTTAAAGGCCCATTAAAGCCTATTTATGCACATAAACTCTAAATTAAAATAATTATATGCAAAGTTCATATTTTTTATCTTAATGTTCCTTTTCATCATTAACAGGTTAATATCAACTTTAAACACCCATCTAACCCTTTCTAATTCATTAATCATCAAAGGTTAGGGTTTTTCATTGATTAAACTATTAAAGATAGCATCTCTATATACTTTTTGAATTGCAAGCATAATCAGGCTCCAATTATATTTTTATTGGATTCCTCTCATTTTTCTGAGCAAGTTTCATATTTTATGCATAATCATTCGAGCTATTATTAGGGAGATATGAATTTTGTAAAATTACCTACTTTGGGCCAATCGGAGAGTGCCATGTCGCCTCCTTGCCATGCAACGTTGCCTTGTTGTTTTGGAAACATTTCAAAAAGTCTGAAATGCCCCTGGGTTAAGTTATGTTGTCTTCAGCCCACGGAGGCATATTGGTCCAACTGCCAGCCCATCTTCCACCTTGCGCGCCCTAGTGCTGCAGTGGGTGTTGTATCCTTGCGGGGGGTCTATTGCCTACCTTCCAAGGTCCAAGGATGTTGGCGACCGGTTTCCCTGCCTCCGCCGCCCTAAACTGCACTGGACGGTGCCCTCAGCCTGCGGCCACGACGTCGGGTTCAGGCTGGGCAGGCCTGCACTTTGCGGCCTCCTAAGCAGCCGTGTTGCTGCTGCTGTGTTCAGGCTAGGGTGGAGGAACCTCCGTCGAGCCTCCCTCCAACTTCACGATAGCAGCACGCTTCCACCGTAACTCCTCCACGGTCATGCTTTGCTTCAGGATTCGAACTAGACTCTTGGTTAGGGTTTGAACGTGGAAGAACAAGAAGCGGAAGAAGAGATACTTGTGAGATCTCTTTAGAACTCAAACCAGAAAGCCAACCCCTTATATAGGGGAGGGTTTTTGCACCCCAAGATGTGCATCTACCAAGATGCAAGATCTTGTCCCAATAGGAATCTAATTCCTTCTTTAAAAGCAAGCTTTCTCTCTCTTCTTTACGCTTTGGATATCCCCTATTATATGGATATTAGGAATTCCAAATTCCTCTTTCATTTTCTTTATACTTGCCCCTTTTTAATTCATTGGCCTTGAAATTATATCCTCCTTAGGTAGGAAATACTCCTTTTTAACAAAACCACATAATTCCATTAATTATGTATTCCCATTATCCTTTTATTTTGCAATTTTGGTATTTTCTCTTTCTTTCCTCTTTATTGGGACTCCTTGGATCCCAAGAAACTCTATTATTTCGAAATCCTTTTTATTGGATACTCATTATCCTTCTAGATGCATCTAAATGCATTATTTCTCATTATCATGTTTATTTCTTATTAAAACATCTCTTTTTGATGATTTCTCTTTATTTCTCTTTTATTTTCCTCATTGGTATTCCTTTTATCATAAGGAATCCTTGGGATACGAAATTCCGCCAAGGATAACTTAATTATACCTCTTTTTAGTTATTTTCCACATTTCATCAATGTTTTCAATTTCTTTCTTAATAAAGAAATGCCTAATTAATCTTTTCTTTTCTTATTGCTTTTCTTTGCAACTTTGGACTCCTTGGAACCCAAGTAACCCATGTGGCATGAAATTCACTTTTGGATTAAGTTCTATTGCCTTCTAGAGGTTTCCACACCTTTCTTTTCTCAAGCACTCCATTATTCATCTACTAATTGAAATTCCTTATTATTGGGCCCAATAGCCAACAAGCCCACAAAACAATCATCAAGGCTATTGTAAATGAAATTCATGCATTCAATATTTATTTGTTCATTTATCTTTAACATGAGAAATTACATTTCTCAGCAACTGAACCCAAATTTGGGGTTGTAACATCCTTCCCCTCTTATAAGAATTTTGTCCTCAAAATTCCACCAAGCAAACAAACAAATCAGGATAAACCTTTCCTATGTCCATCGTGACTACCATGTGGCCTTACCCTTTCCATGGTGCTTCCAAAGAACCTTCATCATCTCATATTCTTACATTTGAGTTCTTTCTTACCTTGGTATACCGTACCCTCATAGGTGACTCTGGACATTTCAGCCTCTCAAAAGCTGAATAGGTTCAGGGCTCGGCACATGGCTTGGGTACCTCACATGGTGCTCTATATCGGACTTATGTAACACATTATACATCATGTTATCCTAAGGGGTAAGGTTAAACACGAATTTTTCCACTAATCCATCACAAATGAACCCATATATCGGGGACTCAACTTTCTCAGTTGTAGCCTAGAGGGGTCGGATTTTCACATCACATATTTCCCTACAGTGAACTGCATGTCAGTCTGCTTTGCATCATCTCACGACTCATGTCATCTCTAGGCTCTCTCTCTCTCTCATCCATTGCATGATCAAAGTGACTTCATCTCCACTCAATGTGGTTCTTTTCTGACCTTCGTGAGGCCTCCTTCACCAACATCATCTTAATGAAGTGGTGACCGACACATCCTCCTTCTTGCATCCCGATAAAGGCTATGGTGGTTAACATCACATCTTAAGAACTGCCTCTTTGTATCAACCTGAACAAGCACACTTGCTCTCATCAGACCCTCTAGTCTGGATCATACTAACCATTAGTTAGGGGTGATATGCGGTACTGACACTGAGTTCTTCATGTACCTACTTCCACCTTATGGAAGTGAACCTTTAGGGCATACTCAAGAACTTTTGAACTCGTATCATGGTGTATTTGAACCATCTTTTTTTGCTTAAGTAGTTCAACTGAATCTATCTCTTGACAATACTCCTTTCTTTCTCATGTCATCTAGGTAAGGCAATCTACCATAACCCATATTGCATATTGACCTTCTGGGTCAAAGGGAGACTTACCACAACATCCATAGTGATGAACTCCCATTCCCTCTCAGGGACGCTTTTATCCTCTATATCGATACACTGGGTTACTGGTATTCGTCCTTCACCTCCTGGCTTGCATGGACACATGCTACATGTAACTTGTTTTAAGCATCCAGAGTGCTACCATCACTTACTATCTTTGTAGTACCAAGGTATATCATGACCTCTTGTATTGTTATGATTCCTCAAGCTTGATACCTTAGAAACCCTAAACCATTCTCAAAAGGGTTTTATTACCTTCCTATCCAAAGAAGTGTATCTGAGGTTCTATCACCATCCATTTACTACATCAAGGACTAAACTGGTTAACCAAACAACCATTAACTTGTTCAACATATCTTGTTATATATGTGTGTTAGCCAAAGCACATCCTCTTTCCAAACATAGGGTTAGTCGAACAACCTCAACTTATTCTAGCTTCCATCTAACTAGGCAGCTATATCTCAACCAGAGCATTCATTACCACTTTTTATCCTTAGGTGTTAGGTAATGTTGAAGACATACACCTCCACGTATTCTACTTATCATCTCATCTCAAACACTAAGTTTTTCTTCATCAAGAAACTCTGAGCTCATCCTAATGGTGATCAAACTCAACCTTGTATCACTTGAAAATTCCACATAGCTCATGCTAAAAACATCCTTATAAGATGACTACCTTATTTCTCTTTAGTGTTGGTAAACCATCCATGTATCATTCACTCCACTGGGGTATGTTATTATCTCTATCCTCATACCTCATAGCCGCATTTCAACTTACATCATCTTTTATCCTTGGTGTATGGCATGTGTACTGTCCTATCTCTCATTCCCATAACAAGAGGAAATAAGCATTTGACTACAGTCCAAATACAGAGTTCTTCCTATTCTAAGAGTAGAGATGGTACATCCCACCTTTCCAGTACACCTTCAAATCTAAGTTGAAACATGCAACTCATGTCTCCACATCACAAACATCATGATATCAAAAATTACTTCCATGGAAAACTGGTCTCAAACCTACTGGGGTTTACACACAATCCTTGGTCATCTCCTCTGGATCTATAGGGTGTCGACACTTTTGGGGTCATCCCTTTTCCCTTATGCATCCAGAGAGTGCCCTACTCATCTGCCCTTTGGGTCCCATGAGTTCATGAAGGTGATCAATCTCCTAACCCATGGCCCTCAGACAATGATAGTTGTTACCTCCCGACCCTATGGTCATGTGCAACTAGGGAATTAGGCAACTCCTTCTTCCATCGGTCTTATCCCTACCTAACCCTTGGATAGACTTAGGATTCCAATACAGTACACGTCCAACATAGAACCTTACACAAGCCTTCATCATCTCTCTCTACATTCATGAGTTGTCTTTCATACTTTCACAGGGGTCATGGTGACCTGCCTACCTTGGTCAGGCCCCATACCGGTTACCTCCATGGTAACACATCCATATGCACTTAGAGATGGTTAACTATGGGTCTACAGGTCTAATCTCATACCACGTACCTTTCACTTAGCTTTCTCAAGATCCCATGAAACCTCTTTAGGTTACCTCAACACCAACAAAACTGGTATATACCCAACCAAAGGGTCCCTCTCCTCGTATGGGAGGAAACTACCACTCCTGACGACAAGGTCACAACATCCTTAGTTTAGGGCCTGCCTCACATGAGCATGCTTAGCCCTAGCGAGCTACTAAGGCACAAACAGACACCTACAAAACCATGCTAGGTCACACTTGTTCTCTTTCCTCAATCATTAGATCAACTTAGTTGTGAGGGTTTCATCAAACATACCCTTAACTTAAGGGGTTTCCTTTACCTCTACACATGAGGAGTATTATGCTCGAAACTATAGAGACTCAAATCTCATCATGAGCATCGGATACCCTGCTTCCCGTCTTATACCTAGGAACCCTAGGTTCACCTTCGGGTGTCCAACTGCATGCTCAATCTCTTAACTACAAATCAAGCATGTCTAAGATATGTCATGTACTTCCATGATCTTTTTATATAGGCAGCACCTCAGAGTGGATTCCTCCTCAAGGACAACCAACTAGGTATAATGCCTCACAACTGGTTACTTATACCTCCCCAGGGTCTAAGGCACTCTTGTCTCATCTCAGTAGGTAACCACTTATACCATAGACACATAGGTACCAGAAGCATCATCCTCTCTCTAGGGTTTGGTTCCTCTCAAGATAACCAAGACATCATCAGCCTCCAGGGGTCAAGCATAAGGAAACCACTATCATCCACTTAGGTCGCATCATCCTCAACTCCCCACTGTTCCTCATGTCTTGGAATCTAAGTTTCCAACCTTTTGCTTGGGTCCTGCTTTCTCTTTCCAGAGCTAACTCCACATCCAG
Source organism: Alisma plantago-aquatica (assembly GCA_963693085.1). NCBI lineage: Eukaryota > Viridiplantae > Streptophyta > Magnoliopsida > Alismatales > Alismataceae > Alisma > Alisma plantago-aquatica. The sequence continues at coordinate 1,890,906,731 of OY856409.1, forward strand.
CCTTATTACGAGAGGTCCTCTCTCCATGAGGGATCAAGCTCACAAGCATCCTCTACATAGGTGAAGCATATACTCGAACTTATGTTTTCTCAAGACCATCCATAGCCCTTTATGGTTATTTCATATACCATACATCATGATCTCGTGACCAAGGTGTCATCCTACTATCAGTACTACTGACGTACCCTGGGTGCAAGCTATATCCCACTTGCACAAGCCCATAGGGTTTCTATAGGTTCTTCACTAACATCATCGATGAAGGAGCTATCCTTCACTCTAACTTGCACGACCCTTTCCAGGGTTGGGTCGCCAAAGGTACTAGGTCATCTAACCTCTCATGGCTCGTATGGAATCCCAGGCATGTCCATCCAAACACCTGGTCTTCCATGACAGCTAACTCTTTGTGTCGCCTCTCTCTAACCTCCACTTAGGTTAGGGTTAACATCATCCTCAGAGGATGTACTAGGTCTCTACTTTTAATGGAGATCTCTACCTCCACGACTAACTCTCTCTACATATCTTCCTAACAAGGAGGTCTATCCTCAGGACTAACTCTCTCCTGAGGGCAATGACAACTTGTGTCATACAACCTAAGCATGTATCTATTCTTTAGTTTGCATTTAATCTATTAAGCTTATGTCCATGACATCTTATTTACATGCTTTTTATTAATTTGGTGGAGGATTCCTTAATCCTTATCAACCTTACCTATACCTCAAGAGGGTGAGGAGAAGAGAGAAAAACCTATTCCTTAATGTCCTTAATAGAATTTGAGTTGAGGAGGAATGAACAAGATGAGAGAGTCCTAAAGGTATCTTATTTCCATTCATACCCTAAGACTTTGGCCAGGCAGTCACACAGATCTGGGAGTCCTCGTATCCTTTTCTAGACACCTTTGTGTTTCAGATAATCCTCTAATAACTCCCTTGGGTTCTACAGAATTTGTAAAATCTAATAATTATTAAAGATTAAGCGAGGTACCTATGCTCTGATACCAATTGTAACGACCTTGCCTCCCGGTAACCCCCAATTAAGGGAGACCTGAAGGTCAGAGTCGTTATTCAATTAATAGGATCAAAGGTTTGACAAATAATCAATAATAATTATGAAATTCTACTAACTAACTGGAAGTTGGTATAAAATTAAAACTTTACTTACCTTTGAAAACTTTGGAAATCTATCTATCCGGAGCTTGAATTATTCTATCTAATCCTCCTTGCACTATATTTATTATTTCCACAATGTGTCACTTTACTGTTTGTTCTTTCAATTGTTGTTCCTAAAACGCCGACAAACAAAACGTCAGTCAGTATATAAAAATATACTGGTATGTGGGAACAACCAAAATCTTGCAAATATGGCTAACAATTTAATAATCACAATCAAATTATTTAACAAGACAAATTATATTTTCAATGTGTCATTCTCCACTGCTTTTTCCCTAACCCTGGCATACCCCTCTAGGGTTTCTCTTTTGCCATTGACTTAAGGCCATCTTCTCAATCCCGAGCTTGGTGCATGGGAGTCACCTCTCATGGTGCTCCATAGTCATGCATCATAGACCACCTTCTCATTCCTGAGCTTGGTGTCTGGGGTCACCTCTCATGGTGCCCATGGGTCTATTAGGGAGATATGAATTTTGCAAAATTACCTACTTTGGGCCAATCGGAGAGTGCCACATCATCTCCTTGCCATGCAACGTTGCCTTATTGTTTTGGAAACATTTTGAAAAGTCTGAAATGCCCCTGGATTAAGTTATGTCGTCTTCAGCCCGCGGAGGGGCAAATTAGTCCAACTGCCAGCCCATCTTCCACCTTGCGTGCCCTAGCGCTGCAGCGGGTGTTGTTGCCTTGCGGGGGGTCTGTTTCCTACCTTCCAAGGTTCGAGGATGCTGGCGACCGGTTTCCCTACCTCCGCCACCCTCAACCGCACTGGACGGTACCCTCAGCCCGTGGCCACAACGTCGGGTTCAGGCTGGGCAGGCCTGCACTTTGCGGCCTCCTAAGCAGTCGTGTTGTTGCTGTTGTGTTCAGGCTAGGGTGGAGGAACCTCCGTCAAGCCTCCCTCCAACTTCACGATAGCATCACGCATCTGTCGTAACTCCTCCACGGTCATGCTTTGCTTCAAGATTCGAACCAGACTCTTGGTTAGGGTTTGAACATGGAAGAACAAGAAGAGGAAGAAGAGATACTTGTGAGATCTCTTTAGAACTCGAACCAGAAGGCCAACCCCTTATATAGGGGAGGGTTTTTGCACCCCAAGATGTGCATCTACCAAGATGCAAGATCTTGTCCCAATAGGAATCTAATTCCTTTTTAAAAGCAAGCTTTCTCTCTCTTCTTTACCCTTTGTATATCCCCTATTATATGGATATTAGGAATTCGAAATTCCTCTTTCATTTTCTTTATACTTGCCCCTTTTTAATTCATTGGCCTCGAAATTATATCCTCCTCAGGTAGGAAATACTCCTTTTTAATAAAACCACATAATTCCATTAATTATGTATTCCCATTATCCTTTTATTTTGCAATTTTGGTATTTTCTCTTTCTTTCCTATTTATTGGGACTCCTTGGATCCCAAGAAACTCTATTATTTCAAAATCCTTTTTATTGGATACTCATTATCCTTCTGGATGCATCTAAATGCATTATTGCTCATTATCATGTTTATTTCTTATTAAAATCTCTTTTTGATGATTTCTCTTTATTTCTCTTTTATTTTCCTCATTGGTATTCCTTTTATCATAAGGAATCCTTGGGATACGAAATTCCACCAAGGATAACTTAATTATACCTCTTTTCACTTATTTTCCACATTTCATCAATGTTTTCAATTTATTTCTTAATAAAGAAATGCCTAATTAATCTTTTCTTATTGCTTTTCTTTGCAACTTTGGACTCCTTGGAACCCAAGGAACCCATGTGTCACGAAATTCACTTTTGGATTAAGTTCTATTGCCTTCTATAGGTTTCCACACCTTTCTTTTCTCAAGCACTCCATTATTCATCTACTAATTGAAATTCCTTGTTATTGGGCCCAATAGCAAATAAAGCCCACAACACAATCATCAAGGCTATTGTAAACAAAATTCATGCATTCAATCTTTATTTGTTTATTTATCTTTAATATATTAAATTACATATCTCAGCAACTGAACCCAAAATTGGGGTTGTAACAAGGATCCTTCTCTTTGTATGAGGTAGGAGGTCAACTGACATTTACAAGTTTGAGATTATTCAAAATATACAAGTTCCACCCTCCAAATGAGGAGGTCGCTTGTGCTCAATGTCAACAATTATTATTGGCAGTCATAATGGAAATATTATTTATGATTCGAAGCTTGTCTCCAAGCTATAATATATAAAATTAGAAGACTAATCAGTAGGAAAATTAGCCTAGTGGATCCAAATTCAGGTCTGGGTCCAGGTGGCAGGGCCCAAAAGGCTAGAATTTTGGGTTTTTTTGTTCAAAAAGCAATTTTGAGGGTACTTCTTCATAATTTTAAATCTTTTGGATGAAACCTTCAAGTCAAACAAAATTTTGACCATTGCTTCACATAAGTCCATAAGATATAGAAAACGTTTTAGGTCTAAATGATCAAATTTGAGTCATGAATGAAATTAATCTATTAATAACAATAATTTGGCTAAATTGAAAGTCACAAGGTACATGTTGGGCATCATAATTGGAATTTTTGGTATCAAAATTATTCAATGATCATGAGAGTGATGAAGTGAGGTTAATTGAGCAATACTTTATAATAGAGGAGCATAATTATAATTTCGTCATTAAATGTGGAAAAATACATTTCATCACATCCTTCCCTCCTTAAAAGAATTTTGACCTAAAATTCAAAAATATCATCAAAATTTGAGACTATCCAATCCAAGTCATATCCTTAAATACTAGAACATCTATATAATAAAAATCATGTCCCCAAAATTATAATTTGATTAACAGTCTCTCACAAACTTGTGTTGATCAATTAAGAGGTCAAAATATCATAGGTCACTTATTGAGTTCACTTTCAACTCATGTCTCCATACTAATTGAGAATTTGGATTCAGAATCGAGATTATACATCATGAATTAATTTTGATCATGTACTAACAAGATTTCAAGATTCAACAATCCAAATTTTGGGTTCCAAACATGCAATCGTAGGGTTTTAATTCCTGCCCAGACCACAGGTGTGGTCGTTCACCCATAACAACAATCTAGCAATATATCATGATTTTAACATCAATTTCTTCATCAAGTATATTCAAGTTGGGTGAATGATTCAGAACTAGGTCATTTTCAGGTTATTAACCCTATGCATATAATCAACATTACCGTCCTCAAACATCATTAATGAGTCAAAATCTTCAAGATTTGAGTTTTTGGAGATGTGAAAGTCATTAGTCATATTGTGGGTGATCTCAAGATTCACATGGGTGATCATGCTTCAAAATTTTGTACATCAATATCGAGAGTTGAAGTTTAAACATCAAGATTGTAGGTCAAATCATTTCAAAGCTTAGGGTTTATATTCCTATTTAGACCTTAGGGGAGATCATTCATTCATATTCAATAATTAAGCAATATTTGAGCAACATCTGAGCAACATTTGTGATATCAATCACCAATTTTAATATCATGGTATTGAGGTTTGATGAATGATCTAGGCCTAGGTCTTTTTAGAAATTTAGGCACAAGCTATAGTAAACATTGTGTTTAAAATTAGGATTCAAGAATGAGTACTAGCATTGTCATAGACCTGACCTATTCGAGACTTAGGTCAAGAAATTTAAATCGGGTGGAAGGGGTTACCTCTCCAACTCTAAATAATCAATATGGTGACAATTTAGAGGTAATCATAAATTGGACATAAGATTTCAATTTTTTGAAGATATGGTGAGTACAAGGTTCATTCAAAAAGTTACAAAGTGTGACATGATCAGAATATCATAATGTAGATTTAGTAATGATTTCATCAGTTCTTTCATTGCTAGAGAGTCTTGATATGGCCTTCTGACTAATCACTAAATTTTGTGATTGAACATGTCCACTTTTGTAATTCAACTCTATTTTTGTCTCCATCTCCATGACTGCAGGCTTGGATGTAGGGGTAAAGGCAGTCATGATGATTTGGACTCCTCCAGGAATTATTGATGTTGTGTATCTTGCCCATTTGGTCATAGCATCCATTAGTATATTGTTTTGTACTTCCCAAGTATAATTTTTGGCAGCTTTCCTTGGTTCATCCTCATTATCATCAACATTATTGATCATTGGTCTTTTTCCCTTGTCTACATCATTCTCAACTTCTTCTTCAAGAACTTCCTTATACTTAATGGTCTTTTCCCTTTCATCATGTGTTTTTTTCTGGCTATGGGTTTGTGGGGCCATTTGCAAGGTACATCCATTTATGAGTCCTTTAATCACATAGGTTGAGTTAGGAGTATATCAGATTATAGGATATTCATATATATAGTTTCAAAATTTATTTCACATTTTTTTAATTCTCATACTACCCAAAATAGGGAGAGTGCATATCTAGTCATGATACCTAGCAGAGGAAAAGACAAGGAGTCACCCTACTTCAAACTAATACGTGGTCTTTGTGTAATCCTTAGAGAGAAGATAAGATAATAGGAAGAATCTCTAGGGTTTCAATGGATAACCTTTGGGTCCAGTTCTGGTTCAGCTAAGGCCATGTAGAGCGGGGAACCTTAGTCATCATGAAGATGGATAGGAGGAATTATGCCAGAACCCTAAGCCTAGACACCTCAATTTTTACCATTATGGACTTTAGGGTTTCCTGGGTTCAAGGGTCTCGAGATTTTATTTACTAAAAGAATATGGGAGTGTGTAGGCTCTGATTCCAACTGTCATAGAACCATTCTTACCCCAATCCCAATCCCACTGCCTATACATTGGTAAAAGGATTGAAGCACCCACCTCTGAGTGGCCCAAAAGGATCTCACAAACTGGCATATACTATTAGAAATAATAACTCATAAAATAGGTGATTTAAATAACAAACTAACCCGAAAGGGAGATCTTGCATATCTATCCTTGTCATCAGAGTTTGTTAATTACAGAAAGGATCTAGTCAAATCTTCACAATCCATATGGTTTGCTGAATATTAGGTAAATTGAGATGCAATCAATGCAAATGCATGGTGCGCTTTGAAAAGAACACATATTGAAAAATTGAAAATATTTATAGCAAAATATAGTACTTGGAAGGAGTTATGCTCAAAATATAGTCAATAAGAAGTTTTCAAACCAACATTCATCTGAAAAGATTTTTATTTTGAACAATTCATGTTTATTACAAGTCTCCCATTATGATGATATAGAGAAGAATGCTTATATAGTATGTGGTTCCATCACCCCAGTGAAATGGGGGAGGTCACTGGTCTCCTTCTCTCCATATGAGGTAGGAGGTCAATTGACATTTACAAGTTTGAGATCATTTGACATGTACAAGTTACACCCTCTGAAGGAGGAGGTCTCTTGTGCTCAATATCAACAAGCATTACTGGCATTCATAATGGGAAATATCATTTATGTTTTTAAGTTTTTTTGTAAGATATAATATAGAAAATAGGAAGTCTAATCAGTAGGGAAGAGTATATCAAACAAATACATAGACAAAAAAATTCAAGAGGTACATACAAGTATCATTCAATACCATTAGTCTGTTCAAGGAGGAACTATTATAAAAGTGTACCACTTTTGGAGTATAGAGTATTATCAATATCCAAGTCAACAAATTTAATGAGTATTAGATCCTGGTACAAAATTGAAACAAGCATGTATCAATATATATATATGGTTCATTGCTCTAATGACCTACTAAGGAATCCATTCATGCACTGGTTGCCCTATGGTCATTATGAGTATAGATGTAGGATCATATGATTGAGATCAAGAACTTATATTTGTAGTTAGGTTTGATCTGATGTACAAAATATCAAGGATTGAGGATTATACATCATTTAGTCATTTGATGTGCAATCATGTAAAGAGTAAATTGAAATATGATCTAAAAGTTACAATCATTTGATCAAGTTATCAATATAAGATCAGAGTCTAATATAGTTGTGATGTATGCATGTATCAAGTCATGTGAGAGTTTTGGCAAGATAGGGTTTGCAATATTAATGGAAAACCATAATTAAGATGGATGAAATGGATATTTACATATCATCATCGAATGTTAATGTAATAGGGAAAGATAATGGTTTCATATTAAAGCAGACATTTTTCTAAAAAAATCAATATTTTATGGGTATTTTTCGATAAAAGAGCTATTTATAATCGATTTCACAACACTATACCAATCAGATAATTTCTAGATGAATAAATCAAAAATAAAAAAGGGATTTGTCAGCCTGGTTGGTGAATCAGGGGAGGGAACCGGATCTACAAATCCTCCTTCCCAACTCACAAGATAGGCATGGCTCAAGGGGTCAGTGCAAGGGCAAAAAGGACCAAAAGGCATGTTCCTATCAAAAATACATTGTGACAAATCAAGAATAAATTAGTGATATTGAAATAGCGATTTTTCATTTGTTTGATCTACTGAGACCTTGCATCATTGTTGCGATGAACAGAGAAGCAAAGCTAGGGATAACGGAGAATGTGAATGCTTGTTAGATCAAATTGTAGTCTCCATTGGATTTAGAGGCACTGTGATGGAAAACCCTAATTAAGATGTATGAAATGGATATTAGATAGCATCATTGAATGGTACTATAACAGGGCAAGATAACGGTCCCATATCAAAGAAGACATTTTTCAAGAAAAAAATCAATATTTTATTGGTATTTTTCGATAAAGGTTCTATTTATAATCAATTTTACAAGATTGGACCCATCAGATAATTTCTAAATGAATAAATCAAAAAAAAAAGGATTTGCATACATGCTTCATGCATCAAGGGAGGGAACCGAATCTATGGATCCTCCTTCCTGACCTGCAAGTGAGGCATGGCTCAAGGGGTCAATGCAAGGGCAAAAAGGACCAAAAGGCATGTGCCTAACAAAAATACATCGTGACAAATTGAGGATAATTTAGTGATATCGAAACAGTGATTGTTTGTTTGTTTGATCTACTGAGACCTCATACCATTGTTGTGACGAACAGAGAATCAAATCTAGGGATAACAAAGAATGTGAATGCTTGTTAGATCAAACTATAATCTCCATTGGATTCATAAAGGCACTGTGAATCTAGTGCATCATTGCATGACTAAGATTGAGAATGGAAACAAAAGATGACAGATCTAGTGCATGTGGCATGGAAAACATAGAAGGGATGAAGGGGTTCGAGAGTTGTACCACTGGTGGAGAGAAACTGAGACTTGGGGAAGCATTGTGGCCCTTCCTAGAGTCATGTCTGGGCCTCAATTCTATCCAGTGGTAATGAATAGGGCATGGGGACTCCTATTAGTGAGTTCCTATGCAAGCCTTGTAGGAGCTTTTTGGGTAGGGATCCTCATAGCACTGAGCCCTCTGGAAAGAATCTTAGAGGATCTGTTTCACTCCTATGAAGGTGTGGGTGCAAACAATTGGAAGGGGGTGATCGACAGTGAAAGTGGGAGGTTGTGGTCCAGGCGGGTGAAGGAGGAGTTGGGTTGAGAACGTAGGGAGCACTAGGGAAAAATTGATCGGTGTTTTAGTCTAAGATGATGATTTTTAAGCTATTGAGACCCTTAAATAGCATCCCAGTGGCCTAGGGTTGGTTTGGACTTCTCCATCTTTGAACCCATCCAACCTCTGTTTAGGCATTTTGAAAAGAGAGCTAGAGAGGGGTCATTGAGCGTCGCTCAAATAAGGAGGAAATGATGAATCTAATGCAACTTGTTTGACTGAGGAATGATCAGAGAGGGGGAAGCATTGGGGATTCAAAACCCCACACACATTGTGTGTTGATTGCTCCATGATGAGCGGGTGAGGAAGTCAACGTGCGTCCCTACTAGATCTAGATCTGGATCCGGGTCCGGGTGGCAGGGCCCAATAGGCTAGAAACTTGGGTATTTTGGGTTCAAAAAGGGATTTTGAGGGTGTTTCTTTATATTTTTACATGTTTTGGATGGAACCTTCAAATCAAACGAAATTTTGAAAATTATTTCACATAACTTCAATATATCTATAAGAAAGGTTTCAGGTCCAAATGATCAAATTTGAGTCATGAATGAAATCAATCGATTAATAACAATAATTTGGCTAAATTGAAAGTCACAAGGTACATGATGGGCATCATAATTGGAATTTTTGGTGTCAAAATTATTCAATGATCATGAGAGTGATGAAGTGAGGTTAATTGATCAATACTTGATCATCGAGGAGAATAATTATAATTTGGTCATTAAATGCGGAAAAATCCACTTCAACACACCAAGTCATGCTTTTAGCAGGATTACAAATCCTGGTCTAGATTTATCACTTTATTATATACTTTTTTTATTTTATATGCAACACTGAAAATGAGACAAGTCCAATCTTGATCTGGATTAGTGCCAAGTAGATCTTCAAACAAAGTCACAAGAAATATAGATTAAAGTAATCTACATATTATGGGTTAATCTAGTCTTTGACCAGAGAATCCCACTCTTGAATCAAACAGGACCTACAGAACAAAAAAATGTTGTCTCACGTGTTACGACTTCAATGGTCGATGGTGGTGGTTTTGAGTTTTAGAATTTTTAGGTGGGGGAATATGATTTTTGAACTTTGACATGTCATGGGTAATACAAGGTAATTTTGTGATGACACAAGGTGTGAAGTGAGATGTTTGAAACTATTTTGTTTGGGTGTAGTTTGGTCTACTTGTGAGTTTGTAATGTAAAAATGTACAACAAATTCACACTTTGTCATCTGACTATGCTACCAAATAGGAAAATGGGAAAAATATGATAGGGTGAGTAAACCTTTTTTGGGAGAGAAAAAAGAGTTGGAAAATAAATAGAGAAGAGGATACAAATTAAATAGGAAGATGAGGGATGAGAATAGAGTAAGAATTTGAGAGAATTTAATTGGAGTCGCGAAGGGAAGTCATGGGAGAGAGGAGTGAAGTAGTGGAGATAGAGGAGGGAAATGATAATGATTTTTTAGGAGGGAACTAATGGAGTGAGTGAAGAATAGAGGGAGAGGAGGGAAGAGAGGAAAGAAGTGATCTTATCTTTATGAGGAGGGAAGTAATGGGGGTACATGAGAGAGGTGAGGATGAAAATAATGGGGGGAGGAGTGAAGTGAGAAGGGAAGGGAGAGAGGATTGATGGAATGGAGAGAAGAGGGAAGTGAAGGATATAAATTGGCCATAAGTGGATGCAAAATAATCAAAAGTAGGCACAAATTGACCAAACTAAAACTAGGGATAAATGACCAAAATTAGGGGCAAATTGACAAAAAGTTGGGCAAAAATAGCTATGTCCAAAAATTGACACTAGATGATCAAAATTGGGAACAAGGTGTCCAAATAAAATCAGGTGCTAAATGACCAAAATTGGGCCCGAATGACCAAAATTGAGTGCAAAAAGACTTCAAAACAATACAAGGTGACCAGAATTGTAGCACAATGATCAAAACTAATGCAAAATATTCTCCCACATTACTTCCCTCCTCAATCCCATTAGTTTCCACAATGTTCCTCTCCTCTTTTGTCATTGCTTCAGATTACCTCATGACTTCCATTCTCTTACCTCATTACTTCCCCTCTCAACCTCATCTCATTACTTCCATCTTTTCCCTCAATTTTTTTATTACTTCCCTTCTCTCCACCTACTCATGTTACTTCCCTCCTCCCCCCTTAATAGTTCTCTCCATTATCCTTACTTTCCTCCTTGTATTCTTTACTTTCTCCTCACTTTTCCCCTCTTGTATATCTTTCTCACTCAAAATGATGCAAAAAGACAGATAGGAGGGGGAAATGGGTGGTAGCATGAAACAAAGAGTAGACGATATGTACACTAGGGGTGTAGGAGTAATAGGTAGCACAAGTGGGGGATGGTTTTACAATGGGTTTAGTTTTCTTGTGTATAAATTCATGTACGCCCACACTGAAATTTAACCCATAAATAATAAGTTAACTACTCTAATGGATAGAATGATTGCCAATTCATTATTAGTATTAAGGGTTATTGTAATGACCCAATTTCAACTTATCCATCTAAGTAGGTTTACTTGTATGATTACATACTTAACTAGAGTGATCATTGTTTAAGCTTGAGTTTATTATGATATTTTGATTTTTTTTACCTAATGAGAAACTCTAAGAATGCATTATTTCAAATAATTAGGATTTGAGAACTAAAACCCCTAATTGGAAAAATTAGGAATTTGGTAGCATATGAAGACAGAATTTGACAAAATATAATGGTAAAATAGAATCATTTTTGGTATTTACCTATGATTTTAATTTACTTGAAAATTGGATGTGGTTTGTATAACTTGATTCTAAGTGTTGTTGATAAATAAAAGAATTTTTCAATATTTTTTGATCTATTGGTCGGCTAAGTTTCCCCAGGACAAAATCAAGCGACCATGCATTCAGGTTGAAATATAGCAGTGTAGTATTTGATTTTTTATCCAAATGAGGTGAAATTTTAATGAAAACTTAGAATGTCAATTCCATACATACTATTAAATTTTCATAATTTTTGGATCATATTGGAGTTTTACATAGTTAGTGTCAGTCAATTTCTTATCATTACAACTCAATAGACCAACCATTCTGAATAAATATAAAAGAAGACTAAAAATCAACTTTAGACTTGTTTGCAATTGTTCTAAGAACCTCAAATCATCTATATGATCAACCAAACACCCTAGTAGATCTTATCATCCTTATTATAGAAACGAAATTAGAGAGAGAGAGAGAGAGCTTATGGTTTTGAAGGAGAACATCGTTGGAAAGGCAAATTTTAGGTTTTGAAGGAGAAAATCACCAGAAAAGTTGATTTAGGCTTCCTGTAGCTTGAAAATTCATCTAAGTTCATTATCTATACATATGATTTCATGGTGAATGTTATCTTTATGTGTATATTTTATCCTCACTCTTAATTGAACTAAAAATATAAAAAATCACCATATTCTCTCTCTTTCTCTCCTATTCTCCTTTTCTAGGGTTTTTGAGTGGGAAGGAGGAAGAAAAGGAGTTGATGGCCAGATTTTTATTAGACTACTATAAATTCAGAGTACGGTCTATGTTTTTAAGGTGTTTTTCACCTTAGCTGAGTATTTATATCTCTATTAAGCTATGTAATCATATTGAAAGATTAATTTTATCCAACTAAAATAAACAAAATCATTGCTAGTATTTGTATACAATTTGGGTAATCAATTGGAAAGATTTTGGGGAATTAAATGCTATTGGATATAGATCATTTCTCAATGATTTGTTTTTTATAGTTCCTGATCCATTGATTCAAGCTTCAAGAAAAAACCCATGGTTATAAAATAATGTCTTTTTATACAAATATTGCCTAGAATTGACTTATTAATGGTATGCTTGGAAATTGAGTTGACATGTGTAGAATCATATTTGTATTATATTAGAATGAATGACATGAGTCTTTTTAAAAAAAACTTACTAAGATTGAATATGACATACACGTAAGGATCAATTTGATGGTTCATGGTGGCAATAATCATACTTATGGTTTGTGTTAAAGGATTGACTCAAATGAGCCAATGAATCGATGCATACTTATGATTGATGGATGAATTATATGCAAATGGAGATTAGGGTTTCCATGTGTGTGAATATACCTAAATAAACCCTTATGCACTATGATGAGATTATTGAGTAATAAGGTTCTTATGATGTATCGAACTTAGATGATTTCTTGATAAATCCTAGAAATTAGCATTTTGGCGAGTATGAGGATTTATCTCAAAATTGTACATAACCTTACAGACATGAAGAATTTCTCAATTGAATGTATTATTACTTCAATCAAAGATAATAAATCTTTTAATGATGATCTAAACCTGATGAATCTATTCTAATATAATATATGGAGTAGTGAGTAAACCCTGCATGGATGCAGGTCCTTTATTCATGTTAAGTAATAATGAATTGAGAAATTGACCAGAGATATAGAGGCAAGAAGAAGTAACTCTGATATGTTGTATCTTCTAATTTGAGTGTTTTATAAGGAATAGAAGGATGGATTTTATTTACTAAAATATCATTATAATTCAATGACATGATATGTGTATCTAGATACAAAATAAGAAGTGAACAAGGGTGAACTAGATAAGTATAAAGAAGTCTTTTATCTATTTAATTTAAATACATCTATGTTGACATAATTTGAATGAAATAAACTAAAATCAGACTATGTAGGATTTCATTGAAAGAGAAACTTTATTCATTAAATAAATTTATAATGATTTGTTCCTGGAGTAATAGTGAGTGTGAAATGGAAGAATTTGAGACTAACAAATTTGAAATGAAGAAAAAATGATGAAATTGGTAGTTGAGTCTGATAATCTAACTCTAACCCTAAAATGATGTGTTGGGTGATGCTAATGAATAATGATCCCAAATGAGGGATTAAGGAATGCATATAAGTATAGTTGAATTCAATTACAAGATGAGATTCAAGGATGTGAATTGATTTATAAGAATATTTTCTTGGATTATAATTGTCTATTACAATACTTGTATTCATATAATGGCCTAATCTATTGGATTTCAAATGAGATCACATATGTGTTGAAAGAGGGGTATTAAGTGTGTTATACATGTTTATTCTTTGAGATTATTCATGTCTATAAAAATATGATATAATGAGTATATGTTGTATGATAAACCTTCTTTGAGCATGATGATTGATATGATATGTCTATATGTATATATTTTTTCTAGTTCTAATGTCGATGTGAATATTTGATGAAAATTATGATATGAAATGGGCTATTAAGAAAAATTTTGGGATTGAATTAACATGCAATGATCATATTTGAGAAACCATGTTTATCATAAATGTTGATAAATGCGATGATGTCTCAGAATGATAGCCACTAATGATGATCGATATTTGATGGTGTGAAATGGAAAGAAATATCCATGTTGCAAATTCCATATTTGGTGTGTTGCTTATTTTAATCATTGTCTTTCTTGTTAACCCTAATTTGGTTTATATCATTCTAGTTGTGCAATAATTCACACACTAGATAAATGATGATTTAAAATATTCTTAAGATGAGTGAATTAATTAAATAACAAGTGAAATGATAGCACATCTAGTTATGTGCCCTAAACACAGTGAGTGACATTCTAGTGCCACAATGGGGAAATGAAATGTATGTCCCTATAGTAGTCAAAGTATTATGAGAAGGAGTTCTATAGTGTGGGTCTAAACCTCAAAGGTTAGACCACCAAGATTTAGGAGTGAGTCACGTTGTAAGGCCCCTACCTTGCTTTTTGGGTGAACATGCTTAATTATCATAATTAGATATTAAAAACTTAATATAACCATAATATGTGCTTTAATATCATGTTAAATTCTTAAGTTTCAAGTTTGGTCCAGTTTGGACACAGCTTTAGCAAGTTATGCAATTATGTGCTTATTTTAGGCTTTTTGCAATTTTCTCATATATAGGGGTTTTCTTGCAATTTTTCAGATGGTTTTTGTTCCCCACGTGTTTTCTTATCATGATTTAGTTGTATGTGCCTTCGGGCGTCTAGATTCATCTTGGTTTGATGGTGAAATCTATCTAGGATTGAGTTAGGATTTCCCTCTCATGGATGGGCTACCTTGAGTGTTGGAACTCGATGGTTCTCTTGGTTTGGTGGGATCCTATGGCCATCCTTGTGATTTGGGAACTGATAGTGGTCCCTTGAGGTGTTAGGGTTGATAGTTTCCCCTCTTGTATCTCCTTGTATTGATGGTTCACCATGTGGGGTCCTGAAATGATGGTGATGTTATGGTCTTCACCCTTGAACAAAATATGATGGTCACATCATTGTGGGAGGCCTATGGATACCCTGGAAGCCAACACTCTATGTCTATCCTGATTCCCACAACCAATGGACCTTATTCATTGCATGTAAGTGATGCTTTCAGACATGGACACATGGCAAGCATGGTAGGACACCTTAACCCTCTCTTCTCTCTCACCCATAGCTATATAAACCTCCCTCCTTCCATGCAGACAAACCCTTTGGACCCCTTTCTTACTTTGTGTTGTCTATATCTCGTCCCCCTTTTCTTGGTGGATAATAAGGTTCTTGAGGTAGAATAATGTGGCCAATCTACCTTGCATGTGCAACTGAGGTTCAAATATACTCTCTCCTTAAGCTTGTGGAGCTTCCTAAGCTTGTTCTTGACCTAAGAAAGTAATATCTCCCTTATTTTATTCATTTTCCTTGATTTTCTACGTTATCCTCTCTTCTTCTTGGTCAAAAACATGGTTTTTCATGATGGGGCTTGTGCTAGAGCTTGAAGAACACCTCTTTCTTTCTTCCTTTACCTAGGGTTGCTTCCTTGTTGGAGAAGGAGTTAGCTTGGCCAAGTGGAGTGATCAAGATAGGGTTTTTCTCGAGCTACCTTGATCTTGGTCTTACTCCATATTCTTGAAGGTGAGTTATATAACTTTCTCCACGTTTATTTCTTACTCCTTGCTTGCATGAACTAGATCTTACTCTAAAATTATGTTCTACGTAGAAAGGTAGTATCTTTGCCTAGGGTTTAAGCTTAAATGATTATTATTGAGTAGATTATCTTCTTGTATGCACTCTAAAGCTTGTGTGTGAACTTTCCTTGGTAGAGTAAGATCTATACCTTCATTTCATGTCATAAACTATGTCTTTTTCTCTCAAACAATGGTCATGGTGTAGGGTTTTCTAGCTGATATTCCATCTTATTTTGTAACTCGAAGGTTTTGTTCTCAGTGTTTCTTTGCTTGACTTTCTTGTGCCAACTGAGGGTTATGTTTCTCCTCACAAATGATGTTTTGGTTCCCCTCAAATTATAGTTTTGATGCTCACTTTTTGGGGTTTCATTCGATGGTTTTCCCCCTTCCACCAAACGTTAGTTTTGCTTGGGTTTTGGACCTATTTTTTCACCTATTGACCAAACTTGATGGTCTCACTGGGTTACAAACTCAATGGCCCTTCTGAGTCCACAGCCAATGGCCTCACTGGGTCTATGGTTCATCAACCAATTGTTCCATTGGTTCGATGGTTCATCAACCAATGGTTCCACTGGGTCGATGGTTCATCAATCGATGGTTCCACTGGGTCAATGGTTTAACAACCAATGGTTTCCGATCTCTCAAAGTCAATGGTCTTTATAGTGTCACAATCGATGGTGGACCTAAAGTCCACAACCAATGGTGTTTTTAAAGACAATAAATGATGGCTCTTCTAGGTGCTTTAATCCTATGGCTTCTTATGATTCAATGGGGGTGGTTAGTGCATATGATTCAATGGTTTTTTTAAGTCATAACTCGATGGTTTTACTAGGTGTGTGGTTCAACATCTTACTTGTATTTCATCCAATGGTTTTGACATCCAAAATCTAATGGTTTATGGTGAAGCTCATGGTTTGATAGTTTAGTTTTGTTGATGTATAATTTATGTTCCTATGCCATAACATTGTAGTCTTACATTTTCTCTCGTATGAATGTAAGCTAGTAGTCACCATAATAAGTTGATGTGTGACACTAATCCATCTTATCTTATTGCACCTAACCCTAATACAAATAGGTCATGATGGTTAATCATACTTTATTTCCCTATGTAATTAGTATGATGATGGAATGCTCTCTTAATGTTATTGTAACCCTAATATTTTGCCATATCAACATCATAGCTCTTAAATGAAATATTATGTTGAACTTTTATGTCCATGTATGGTGATGGTTTAGTGAGCCCTTGGTAAGGCATGAAAGGTTAATGTTGATTCTGATAGGGAATGATGTGGTGGTCTTAGTGACTTTTGGGCATGGTTGAGCCATAATGGAGGTGTGATCCACTTCATGATGTGATAAGGATTGGTATATTTTGGTGACGTGTTGATAAGTATAGTTTCATGAATGGAAATGAAATAGCACCATGTGGTGTGGTGATCAAGAATTATATATAATATGTTTAATAACTTCTGGAGTTGTTATATATCAATGCATGCTAGAAATGAACTAGGGCTTGTATTTCCACTTGTTTGATGTGGCCTTAATTCACCCAATTGGCAATAATTAATTAAGCGAAACATTAATCACGTAGTGCCATGTGTCGTAGAACCATTTAGTGTCAAGACTTGTTGGATGGGGAAATGAGTATTCATAAGGTAAACTCAGAGTGATATTGTTGAGTATGCATGCTACAGGGAGTGTACATCCTTGACATCCTGATCCCAAGGTTATGGAGGGTGGTTGCATTCACACTTTGGATTAAGAGTAGTTGAGATCGTGCCTCAAATATTTGTATATGTGATGTGATTGAGGACAGTTGTGGTTGTACCACGGATGATAGGGTTTTTTATATACCCCAATTTCAAGCGTTGTAGCCTTTATACTAAGGACAGGATGGTGCTAGAAGCTTGACTATATGTCACTGTAGGCAGCTCGATTGTTATGTCACTACATTTCACTTGTACTAAGCAGGGGTGGGAGATCTTAGGACGCCAGCTCCCCTAGATCATATATGAAATGGAATAGCACTTACCAGTGGTCAGTTGGAGTCTGAGTGGTATGCCTAAAACTCCCCATAGCTTAATAAAAGATGTAATATAGTCGTGTAGTATATCTATATAGGGATAAACATGATTCACTTAAGTTGTTACTCTTTTGCCTTGTTTCTTATACTAATAGTTGTTATATAGTCAGATAGAGTAGTCAATTATTAGTAAATTATAATTTTATTTGTTCCTTTATATATCTTGTTAATTATACATGTTTTTATGTCTACATGTTTAACTTTCTCAATATGTTAATATGCTTAATATGTTTAGTAATAATATAACTTGCTATAATCAATAATATTGTTGAGATTTATATCTCTCGTTGGGACATGGGCCTCACCCCATGGGTCACCACATCGTTTTAGGTGGTTATTAATGACGTGGTCAGGTTTTTAGAGGTGAAGAAGAGTATCTTGGAGATAAGTAGGAGCATAAGGTTGTCTAGTAGTTAGTGGTGTCCTAGAGTCATCTATGTACTCTCAGATTCGGGCAAGGGATGTTTTGTGGGTGATATGTATATTGACTCAAGTTTTTGGCAGTATTCGTTGTTTGTACATGGCATGTATATGTGAAAAAAATATCTTTTATATACAGGTTGTGGATGAGGCCACTAGATAGATATGTAAATACATGGTATGGCATATGATCTTATGTAGAAGTTTGGACCTTTATGTAATGATTTATTATGGTAATGTTTTAAATTAGTTTTAATTATTCCTCTTTTCTGACTATGTGGTTAATTAGTAGTTGATCGTGCATTCTATTTTGGTTAATCTTGTTTAGCATGACATTGTGTCACAATTTGGTTTGTATCAGAGCTCTAGGTTCATTGAGTCTATAGGGATATAGGACTTAGGCTTTTATGTATGTTCTTACATAATCCAACATATCTGATCATACATTATTCTTATGTAGATATGTCTGGAGAATGTGAAGAGCATGTGGAGAGTAGCTACGTTGTGCCAAGAGGTGGAGGCAGGAGGTCAGAACATTATGGAAGGGTGTTGTGACGAGGCCAAAATAGGATGTGATGCCTTAGTTCGACCCTGCAACAATGGCAAACCCTTCCTGTCCATGTTTGGATAGCTCATGGTGACAATTGCACACTTAGAGGACAGATCTCCCACACCCCAAGTTAGAGTAGTTGTCCCTAATGTGGAATCTTAGGGTTTTGGGTAGATGTTTAAGAGGTTGAGACACATCAGAGTTATCAAGTACGTGTTAGGTTTTATGGCCTCAGAGTAGGCAGCGAAAACAAAAAAAAATATTGGCCATTAACCTAAAACAAGAGATTGCATCAACGACTACGTAATGGGAAGGATGGTTTTAATAAGATATACATGGTCAGGGGGCTTGCCCAGTGACAATACCTCACAGTCATGTGCGATCTTAAATGCCATGTCTTGGACAGTGTATGTGCAGCTCCTGGTCTTTGTAATGGACTCTGGTCTCCACCACAGACTACGGCTAACATGTCCTCCTGAGTGGTAGACATCTCTCGCCTCTATAGATAGTCCACATGGACCACCTGGAACTCCTACCATTCTAGAAGAACTGGCAAGAAGGAAACGACCCTCTTGTTGGTGTACTAGCATCAACTTGCTCTCCCAAACTCAGACTGCTTTTCTGTAGTTGCCTTTCCCTCACTATGCCTCCCTAGTCGGGTAGCACTTGCTCGGGCTCTCTCAATTACCAAAACTAGAGAGGACAACAACTTTGCATAGCAACTGATGTTCTGAGTTGTATGTTCTGAGAAGCCCCCAGTACCCCTCTATTTATAGTAGAGGGCAGGGTTAGGGTTCCCAATCTATTCGGGAGTAGAAGGATCCAAAAATTCCATGAATAGTTTGTACTATGGCAGGCGAACTGATCATTTCATAACTAAAATGGTCATTTGGTAAGGTGAGTCGATCAGTTCACTAGTGAACTGGTTGGTTGGGAGTGTGAACTAATCAGTTCACTAAGTGAACCAGTCATTTCACTTCCCAGACTTTCCTGCAACTGACTTTCCTCAATCATTTCCGATTAATTCAAAGATTAATCCTTATTTCAATCGAATTGAACAAGTGAAACGTGAAAGTTTTCCTCCAACTGGGAAAATCCCAGTTTCCTTGATTAGCAGGACTGTGAGCCTCCTAGTTCACCAAGTGAACCGGTCGGTTGGCTCACACCAGTTGATCGGATCATAAAGGTGAATCAATCAGTTGGCAGGCCTGACCTTGCCAATGCAATCTCCAATCGACCTGACACTCTAACCAGCTAGTTCAACACTTGAACTTGATAGTTCTGATTCCAGTCAATTGTATGTTTAACTAAGTACCTAAACATCTTTAGTCTCAATCCAAACATCATTCATGGACAATATCCTGTTCTAGGGGTTTCCTTTGTGTGTGACCCTACAGGTTCCAATTTACATTGGTAGTGAATGTTCATAATAACTTATGACATCACAAGCAATGAGTAGAATCTAGTAACTCATCATTGCTACCCAAGTAACTCAAAAGTTTGAGAATAAATTCAACCTACAATCTATGATTAGTGTTACCATGATCGTATAGTTCCTTTGTCACTGACATCTAGATTGAATTCAAGGCATGGAATGTCAACGTCATCCTCTTCAACATTCAATCCATGTTCCTTGACCTAGAGCACATTGTCTAAGATGCATGTGAGTTCACATATCATATATTGAATCACATAAGTATGGCCATACAATTCTCAGTCTCACTTATTAAGGGGCCCTGGATATCATACTCCTTGTAGGAGGGACAAATCCCATATCTATCACTCACAGTCAAGTCCCCATGTGTTAAAGTCACCCAATCATCACCATTATAACAACCCATGTTTCAGGACTACGTTTGATGATGTCAAAGTGTACCCAATGACGTGACGAGTGCAGTGATTTCAGGTCTAAGAACCACAACCACTACCATCACTATGAGAGATGATTGTGACTACCATTCTATGGTATCCATGTATTACTCTCATGGTGGGTCTGTTCGATATACTATTCTCTAACATATATCTATGTGCTTGACTTGATATCATATATCATGACTAATGAGACTCTATCATCAGTCAACACACACTCTAGTCTTATGTATTACTATTGTCTATTTTGCTTCCACAGTAATACTCAACTAGGGACATAACAAGAATGTATGTACTCTTATCATACATATGGTCTCATTGTTCAGGTCCTCAACCTAAAGACATATGTCATGGAGTCACATTATTCTTTAGACATCTATCATGTATGTGTCATCATCTCATGAGTGAGACAAACATAATATATGGAATTATCTTTATCATTATCAAATCAGGTATTTAATACCTCATCGCAATCATCATATGATTGGTTCTATAAGCATACTATACCAACAGACTCCCACTTGTACTTAGAGCCAATCACCCACAAATCATATTCCAAGTGATCTTAGCATGTCCATCATGTTTCTACTACACAAGTGCTTTTATAGCTAGTAAGAAACATTTGCTTCAAGTTGGTATATTGCATGTTTCATATCCCTTCACTGTATGACAACTCATATGAGATGGAAGTGGTGTAGTATGCTATCTGAGATTCCTTTTCCTAACCATTAGCTCCATTGTTTTTTTGGTTGGCAAAAACTCTGTTACTATTAAATGATACCAAAACTTTAGGTACATGAATAAAATGCACCCCC
Source organism: Alisma plantago-aquatica (assembly GCA_963693085.1). Lineage (NCBI taxonomy): Eukaryota > Viridiplantae > Streptophyta > Magnoliopsida > Alismatales > Alismataceae > Alisma > Alisma plantago-aquatica. The sequence continues at coordinate 1,890,928,107 of OY856409.1, forward strand.
TAACCCTTAACAGGATTACACAAGAAAAAACTAAAAGACCTGACAACAACAGGTCTTAAACAAAAGATCTACCAAACAAAGGTACATGCATTCCAGTAGGAGGCAACCAAGAGAAAAGAACACAAAGCATAAGATGATAGTTCATCCGCCTACCCAACTAAGACACTACAGCATTACTGATCACCCACAAAAACGCATGCTCAGCAGGAAAATGTAGAAACACCAACTTCACTCAGGGTCTCACTCTGGACAGCATTCATGTTCCGATGCAGCTCTATTTCTCACACCTTCATATGTGCAGTGTCAATACTGTCACTCAAAAAGCTCGTAGGAGACTCCAAAAGCTACACATCATGATAACAAGTTGCTGGTTCATCTCCTATACAGTCCTTCACACATAGCAGTATGCTCATCCCCTGAATGTAGCGATCAGGAGAATAAGAGAAACGAAGCATCCACCCGTCAGCACTGATTAGAGCTATGGTGAACCAAAAAGTAAGAAGCGTGACAGGAAGGGGGTACCCCTTTGCTAAAGAACTCATGCTAGAGAAAGCAAACACCTTGGCACCATCATGTTATATCAACTGACTCATCTAAGGATCTATGGCAATCCATATCAGCTACCAGGAAAGCTGTAGAAATTAGACCTTGAACCTCTTCACAAAAGCATTAACCTCATTCACAGAAAATAGTGGAGAGACAACAAGAGAAAGCTCCCTAGCCGTCGAGTAGTAATAGAAAGCCGCAGACACTTATACAACTCAGAAGGAGTACCAGATACTCAACAGGGAAAAGGGATGGCGAAATCAACCTCCATCCTTCTTTTTCTTTGGTGACTTTTTCCTCCTATTCGGCCTAAACTTGTTGAAATCCAGAGAGTCGGCTTCCCAGGGGTCAAAATCCAGCCCCGAATTTGAATCCATATTGGATTCATCATCATCTCCAAACAATTTTTCTTTTTCTTGTTGGAATTCTGAATAACACTCACTACTACTCCAGATCTTATTGACCTGCCATGAGGTAGAGCTTGATTCTCCCTTGCTTAACCTGCTCAGCTCTAATTCCCCTTCCAAATTGAGACTTCCTTCATTGAGAACCGGAGAAGACCCAAACATCTCAGGTTCTGGAATGAGAAGATTGGGTTGGGGGTGAAGCTCAGCAGCATTAGACAGGACAACATCTCTCACCTTTTATTCAATGGAGTCTCGGAAAACTATATCAAATGCAGCAGAAGAGTCTATATTCTTCTCCATCTGGTTGATGATTTTCTCTCCTTGAGTCATCTTAGAATGCTCCTTGGCAGTCATATTGACATTGCCTCGAACACCTACAGAGTTGCCCAGCCGGACCTGTAGGTCTTTTTCCGGCGGAGGTCATCTTGACTTCAAAGGACAGGAGGTGGCCATGTTCCCAAACCTCGAGCAACCGGAGCAGATCGCCGGCTTGGAGATAGCTTTAGTTTTCAAAGTCTTGAGCACTGAATCGACTTCTGCCAACGTTTCTTTAGGAATTTTCAATTCATGACTCAACTCTATGCACACTCGGGCAGCTTCAAGGAAACCAGCAGCAGCTGAGTAATCATCGATGTCCACCGGCCGACCTAACGTACTAGCAACACAGGACATGTGCTTGCGAGTCCAGGGAATCCCCGTGTTCTCGATTTTGAACCAAACGGGAACCTGCGTGAAAGAGAGGGGTTGAAGGGGAGAGCCAAGCTTCCACGCTTGGGCTACAATCAACAGTCCATCCATGAACCAGGGCGCCTCCTTTAGAACCCGATCTCTATCACCACGAGAGGGCAACTTGACGATAAACCCTTCCCTTTCCTCAGACACAACCCCAACAGGTCTGCTAGGTCTCCAGGTCCTTCGAATCCATCCAATTAGTTGGCCACCATACGGTTTCCGACCAACAAACCTGATGGATAAGTACTCATCCCAGTCAGGGATGGAGCTATCCTTACTCGAGATGTACCCACACCTCTTTCCATCTTTGATACTTGGCTCGATGAAGTCCATCAGCTCAACGTCAACCTCTTCTTGGCCCATTCTGCTGGCTTGCAGCCAGTCAGCTAGCTGATTTGAGGAAGACTCCTCCTCAGACCTGCGGGGCGGATACTTCGGGGAGTTGGCAGTGGATTCACCACCCTTACGCAGAGGGTTCTTTGAGGACTCACGACTTTGAAGGATTTGGGGGTTCTCCTCTCCGTCAACCACACCTGAGTCCACCGGAGGAATCGACGGCGACGCTGACCCAATTGAACCACCTCTATCTCCTGCTTCATTGGAGACCCTAGCAAATTGCCCTCCGTCGTGCCCCCTCCTGCATCCTCTCCTTCCGCGAGCCATCCCTCAAAACCTCTAATGCAAGCTCCATTGTTATTATAGTATTACTACTGAGTCATCAATGGTCAGAACCTCCCACAAGTTCATCCATATGAACTTCTAGATCTATACAATATCCATTACAGTGTTCGTAACACTAAGGTACTCGGCTTCTTATTGTAGAATTAATCAATTGTCTTATGTTGGAACATTTCCAAGTAATAATTCTTATTCCAAGGTCAAACACAATTTTGTCATTTCGGAAGCTTGCATCGGTGTAACTCTTTACACCCAACTCTTTCTTTTTATAATAACTAAATAACTAATCCTTTTAGTACTTCACAAGTACACAAAGATGTCCTTCATGGTATTCCAGTAGCTCTTACTAGAATTTGACAGATATCCATTCGTCATGTCCAATACATACGAAACTGTTGGATATTTATATCATCTTGTCATACAAGATGATGATTTCATATCTTCTTGACATACAAGATGATGAGTTCATATATTCTCGTCGTGTCCAATACATACAAGACAATTATTTCATATTTTCTTCTCATGTCCAATACATACAAGATAATGAGATGAGTTCATACGCAATAGATCCAACTGTGAATGCATATGGCATCTATCCATGTGTTCCTTATTCTTCATAAGAATTGGGACACTTGGCTCTTGAGAGACTAACTCCATGGAACATGGATAGGTTTTCTCTCACCCTATTAATCATTTCATCATCTAGCTAAAGTATGTTCTCTTTCCTATATCAATAAGCCCTCTTGATCTATCTCTATAGATCTTGATTCTTATCACATAGGATGCTTCTCTAAAAATCTTTTAGAATGCACTTCGTTGCCAGATTTTGTAGTACAAGGATGTTATTCCCCATCAATATGTGGAATATACATATGCTCCCACTAAATTCTTGTAATCACACATTACATCTTCATTCTGACTCAAGTCAAACTCTTTGACTATCTTGTCAAATTGAAGATCCAATTCTGAGGTGCTTGCTTCAATCCAAAGATTGATTTATACAGCTTTATAGACTTTATTTGCATTATTGGATTCATAAAACCTTTAGATTGTGTTACATACACATATTGCATATTATTCCATTTAAGGAATGTTATTTTAACATCCATATGCCAAATCACATAGTCATATTAGGCTACAATGGCAAGCATTATCCAGATGGATTTATCCATGGTAACTGCTGAAAAGATTTCACCATGTTCAACACCTTGAACTTGTTAGAAACTCTTTTCAACCAACTTACCCTCCATGTCACTCTTCTTCTGGAAGACCTAAAAGTACCCTATGTGTTTTACCCCTTCAGGTGGATCAACCAAAGTCATACTTTGTTGATGAACATGGAGTCCATCTTGGATTTCATGGCTTCAAGCCATACCTCAATTGTTGGCTCTCATTAGCTTCTAGGTAGACTGTTGACTCATCATATGATAAACTCACCGCCTTCTTTTCCATAAGACATCATATATCATTCAAGCTCTAGGCGTGTTCTCCCAGAATCATGAGTTCTGTATGTTCCTTAAAGAACTTTGAGATTCCACAACATGTTGTGATTCTCTTTATTCCCAGTGCTAAGCATGTGCCCAAAAGGAAATTTGAAGTTTAGCTAGTAATCACACTCTGACTTATCAAGGTGTGATTCCTTCTTTCTGATACACTATCATTGTGTTTCAGGTGGAGTCCATCATGATACATTATCATGATCTTCCAGAAGGTTCTCAAACTCTTGGTTCATAATATTTCCATATCAATCATATGGAAATTTAATACTTATACCAAGATAATTATGTACTTCATTTTGATCTTCTTGAACACTTCAAGAGATTCATGTTTGTATTTCACTAAATACAAACTATCATATCTATTGAGGTCATCAGTAAATGTATTGAAGTACTATTGATTACCTTTAGCATTTATTCTAAAAGGTCTATATACATCAATATGTATAATCCTTATTAGAATAATCATTCTCCCACTACATATAGTGAAGAACGTTTGTCATATTGCACAATGAATGAGATTAATGTTTCTCTATCAGTTCAACAACCAAAAGAGTCTAGATATCCATCATATGGATTCCAGAAATGCAATTCCCATTTATGTGCTCTAGATGGCATTGCAATAGGCAGTCAAGTTTGAGTTATATTGTCAGTCATTACATGTGTCACACACATTTGTCTCTTTAATTATCAAGTATAGTTAATGAGACATAGGCATTGCCATCAAAGATCATATCTTTCAAATGAAACATCAGTCCATAACACTCTTTCCCATACAAGATATATGATTTTTCATTGTTGGCGAGTCAATAATAACAATTCACTAATTCTATTATATGCCCATGAATGTCATATTATAACTGTAATAGTATCAACTCTTACTCTACATAGTTTCTAGCTTGCTTCCTCTTAGGTCCTGAAGTAGAGATCTCTATCTCTTTCATCTTCCCGAGATCCTCTATAAAGAGGTTATTTCCCTTTCCAATGTCAAACAGGTGACAATGGTGGAACTTTCTTTCCTTATCTTTATAAGTGAAAAAGGGCATATTCCCTTTTTACACTTACGCCTTCTCCATATCTTAAGTGATGAAGATTTGGACCTTAGCTTGGCTTCATAACATTTCTTGACCTTGATTTAGTCTATGGACTTCACTCTGCTGATCATTACCACAAGGTTTGTCCTTTCTTCATTCATGCTTTGGCATCAACACGCCAATCACTTTAGACAGTGGTTTGGCCAAGTTTCTCAACATTTGATAAACTAGCTATATGATTCACACAACAATTTGTAGAATCATATGTTTGGTCAACTCTTGACCTATAAGAAATCACAGTTAATCTATATGCACAATCATATTGAGCATATGATATTATACTTGATCTCCATCTATCTGATCATACTCAAACATTGCTTTGAAGACATTATACCTTTCATGCTTAAGATGTATAATCATCTCAATAATGTCCATGCTTCAAGCTACTTATGCAGCTCATAGTTCATATAGCTCAGCATAAGGTTCTTGATGTCTTAGGCATATTGGTATACTTCAAGTAAGCATAAAATTTTAGCCTTAGGCGCATTTGGAGTGGTTCAACTGGATCTAGTCCTTCAAGGACTTTAGAGTTTACACTCACCATTGAGATCACTTATCAAAGGTCCCAAACCATATTTGAAGTTTATCCTATTTATGAACTGATTGCAATGATATGGTATTTGTGTTTGTCATTTGGATTCTACAAAAGAATTTTCAACTTTTTCAAAACATTTTTTATTTGTTTGATTTGATAAATTTGATGATATTAATTAGGCCTATTAATTAATTATTGCTCCCACTATTTTGATCAAATTGATAACCCTCATGTATCGATTCAGAAGATTGCAGCATACAATCTTCTAGTAGCCAAGATCCAAAACAATTGGATCAATACCCAACCAACGTTGGTGCTCATGACCAATTATTAAGGTAGGCAATCATGCCAATTGCATCATATGTAATTCTTAGATATATGATATGCACAACTCTTTGTCATAAACATCTTCATGCCTCAAGGTGCTTGATCCGATCAAGGTCACCAAGTTAAGTCTGACCCAAAAAATAACACGATGAATATGCACCCTACGAAGGCAAACCCACATATTCACCATCACACTTCCATGAGGTAGATAGTGCACCACGTGAAAGCATGCCCACACTTAGTTGAACAAGTTTTTCATGTGTGCTACTTTTAGAAGGCATCTTCAATTTAATATTGTATTTGAGGGATTTTATATAAGTACATATACATATCCAATCACCACATATATAGTATGTATCATATACATGCTATAACCATAGTGAGAAACATGCAATATCGATAAAAGCAATGATTATGGCCATCCTATTGTAATTCCTTAGAGCCGCAAGGAATTATGGTCATCTAAGTTCTACATCATATGCAACCTATTATTGATGGAGATCTTTGTGCTTGAACCATTTTGGGTTGATCGGCTTATCCTATGACTTGATCGGCTCGCCTCCTAGTCGGTTTGTTGGTTGGTCTGGCCTCCAATGTCTGGATACCTATAACAAGTGGTTGGGCCATCAGTCGGTCGATCCAGCTCCTTCGCAATCCTCCTCGATCCTCTAGGTGGTCGGCTCATCTGGTGATGAGCATCTTCATCTTTGATGTAACAGAAAATAAACTATCCTACTTTTACATAATCTTTGGAAAACCTCAAGTTACATTCGAGGGGAGTAAAGGTAGAAGAGAAAGGATCTCGAGTTATCTTGAGATACATGTAGAAAAGAAGGTAGAGGCTCGGTATGCAAATTGAGATATAACCAACCAAGCACACATAGGGTTTATAGGCCATAATCATGCTACACATCCACCATCAAAACCATTTTAGGGTGACGTGTATCAATTGCATATATACCATATCATATATGTATATTAGTTTGTGGTCGCATGTGGTATTTAGTCAGATATGCACATTAGTCATTTTAAATATGTGCATCGTATGCAATAAATGATGATAAAACCAATATTTGATCATATCAATTTATCCCAAAACACAGTATGTTGATGTGGCTCTGATACCACTGTTGGATTTTATGGCCTCAGAGTAGGTAGTGGAAATAAAAAATTTACTGGCCATTAACCCATAATAGGAGATTGCATCAACGACTATGTAATAGGAAGGATGGTTTTAGTGAGATATACCTGGTCTTGGGGCTTGCCTAGTAACAATACCTCGCAGCCATGTGCATTCTTCAATGCCATGTCTTAAATGGTGTCTGTGCAGCTCCTGGTCTTCACCATGGACTCTGGCCTCCACCACGGACTGCAGATCATGTGTCCTCCTGAGCGGCAGACATCTCCCGCCTTTGTAGATAGTCCACACGGACCACCTGGAACTCCTGCCATTCTAGGAAAACTGGCAGGAAGGAGACGACCCTCTTGTGTGTGTACTAGCACCAACCTGCTCTCCTGAACAGACTACTTTTCTATAGTTGTCTTTCTCTTGTTATGCCTCCCTAGTTGGGTAGCACTTGTTTGGGCTCTCTCGGTTACCAAAACTAGAGAGGACAACAACTTTGTAGAGCAACTAATGTTATGAGTTGTGTGTTCAGAGAAGCCCCCAGTACCCCTCTATTTATAGTAGAGGGAAGGGTCAGGGTTCCCAGTTTGTTCAGGAGTAGAAGGATCTAGAAATTCCATGAATAGTTTGTACTGCGGCAGGCGAACTGATCATTTCATAACTAAAACGGTCATTTGGCAAGGTGAACCATTCGGCTGGGAGTGTGAACCAGTCAGTTCACTAAGTGAATTGGTCGTTTCACTTCCCATATTTTCCTCCAACTGACTTTCCTCAATCATTTTTTATTAATTCAAAGATTAATCCTTATTCCAATCAAATTGAACAAGTGAAACATGAAATTTTCCTCCAATTGGGAAAATCCCAATTTCCTCAGTTGGTATGACTGTGAGCCATCCGGTTCACCAAGTGAACCGGTCGGTTGGCTCTCACCAGCCGATCGGCTCACAAGGGTGAATTGGTCAGTTGGCAGTCCTGACATTACCAATGCAGTCTCCAATCGACCTGAGACTCTAACCAGCTAGTTCAACACTTGAACTTGATAGTTCTGAGTCCAGTCAGTCAATTGTATGTTTAACTGAGTACCTAAAAACCTTTAGTCTCAATCTAAACATCATTTATGGACAATATCCTCTTCTAGGGGTATCCTTTGTGTGTGACCCTATAGGTTCCAATTTACATTGGTAGTGAATGTTCATAACAACTTATGACATCACAAGCAATGAGCAAAATCTAGTAACTCATCATTGCTACCCAAGTAACTCAGAAGTTGGAGAACAACTTCAACCTACAATCTGTGATTAGTGTTACCATGATCGTATAGTTCCTTTTTCACTAACATCCAGATTGAACTCGAGGCATGGAATGACATCCTCTTCAACATTCAATCCATGTTCCTTAACCTATAGTAGACTGCCTGAGATGCATGTGAGTTCACATATCATATATTGAATTACATGAGTATGGACATACAATTCTCAGACTCACTTATCAAGGGGCACTGGATATCATACTCATTATAGGAGGGACAAATCCCATATATATCACTCACTGTCAAGTCCCCATGTGTCATAGTCACCCAATCATCACTATTATAACAATCCATGTTTCAGGACTGTGTTTGGTGATGTCAAAGTGTACCCAATGACATGTGACGAGTGCAGTGATTTCAGGTCTAAGAACCACAATCACCACCATCACTATGAGAGATTATTGTGACTACCATTCCATGGTATCCATGTATCACTCTCACGGTGGGTCTATCTGATTTACTGTTCTCTAACATATATTTGTGTGCTTGACTTGATATCATATATCATGACTAAAGAAACTCTGTCATCAGTCAACACACACTCTAGTCTTATGTATTATTGTTGTCTATTTTGCTTCCATGGTATTATCCAACTAGGGACATAACAAGAATATATGTACTCTTATCATACATATGGTATCATTGTTCAGGTCCTCAACCTGAAGACATATGTCATCAAGTCACATCATTCTTTAGACATCTATAATGTATGTCATCATATCATGAGTGAGACAAACATAATAGATGGAATTACCTTTATCATTATCATATCAGGTATCTAATGCCTCATCGCAATCATCATATGATTGGCTCTTTGGTCATACTATACCAATAGTACGCGGGTACGATAGAGTCAAAAGATGCCAAAATATGGTTAATAGATATTGATAAGGTGTTCAAGATCTTGGAAATCCAGGAAGAGGACAAGGTGAAGCACGTTGTTTACCTACTGAAGGGCAATGCTGGCCATTGGTGAGCCCTAGAGGAAGAGAAGAGACTAGGATTTGTGATAGGATGGTAAGAGTTTTGGTGGGAGTTTGTGAGCTATTACTTTTTGGGGATGTAGCTAGATGAGAAGATAAGTCAATTTGAGAAGATACATCGGGTTTCAATGTCCATCGATGAGTATGAGGCAAAGTTTATAGAGTTTTTGAGGTTTTTTCCTCATATGGAGGCAACAGAGAAGGAGACAGTCCACAGGTTTGAGAAGCTTTTGTGCTCAGAGTTGTCTAATACAGCTAGTGCTTTGGAGAACATAGAGAGGTTATCTTCCTTTGTGGAGGCGGTGTGAAGGATTGAGAACTCTACTAATGAAAAGTGTGAATACAATGCTAAGAAAAGTCTAGCTCATATTTAGGAACATTCATCTGGTGGCTTCAAGAAGCCAAGGTTTTCTTCGAGACAGTATCAGCAATCATAGAAGAGATCAGCTTTTTCTGAGTCGAGATCAAGATTGCAGTCATAGTGGTCTCTGAGTAAGGGAAGAGGTAGTACCTTTCTACTTGTAGGAGCACACAGTGTCACATCAATATCTATGATAGGGTTGTCTAGGCCATAGTATACCTTGAGGGCTTGCTACAAGTGTGTACAAGTTGGGAATGAGAAGTGGTCATGCCCTATGAGGAATGAAGAAGTGACACAGTAGACGAGGTAGAGTCTGTGAGGTTTGCAATAGTAGCAATACAGTAGTGGTGGTGGTGGTAGAGGATGTGATCAGGCATTGCAGGCAGGATCTTATGGGCCAGCTGGAAGGGGTCATGGACAACATCAAGCGAAGGCTAGCAGTTGTTCTATGAGTCATCCAAAGGGAGTGGTCAATCTGCGGGTCGTGATAGGTCATATGGATCTTTTTTCATTCTAACTTATTTTCTTCTTCTTTCATATCTATTTTGGTTGACCTAGATTTAACACACTCTTTTATCACTGGAGAGGTGATAAGTAGTTGTTATATGCATGTTTGTAGTAGATTTGATATCCTTTTGCTTGAAACACCTTTAGTTGGTTCTGCTAAGTTGCGGGAGGTATGTCCATCTTGTGTTATTTCTTTCTCGGGACACAACATTCAAGTGGATCTTATGCCACTTGACATGAATGGATTTGATGTGATCCTAGGGATGGATACTTTGGAGAAGTACAAGGTTGTTTTGTACTGTAGTTTCTAGGTGGCGATGTTATGTGACGGTGATGTCTCTTGGGTTTTACAAGGATATAGGAAGATTCTTCCTACATATTTGGTGTCAGAGATGACAGTAGAGAGGTTCATGAGATAGGGTTGTGAGGCATTATTGGCTCATGTTGTGGATACTAAGAAGAGAGGCCCTAGTATCCAAGAGGTACTCGTAGTGTGTGAGTTTGAGGATGTCTTCCATATGAGTTTCCTAGTGTTTCACCCCCAGAGAGATTGATTTTGAGATTAATCGTGTTCCTGGAACACAGCCCATAGTACAAGCACATTACAGTATGGCTCTAGCAGAGATGTAGGAGTTGAAGAAATCACTACAGGAGCCATTAGAGAAGGTTTTCATCAGACTGAGCACTTCCCCTTGGGGTGCTCCCTTGTTGTTCATGAAGAAGGATGGTTCCATGAGGTTTTCCATAGATTATTGGTAGTTGAATAAGGTTACAGTGAAGAACAAGTACTTGTTACTGGGGATAGATGATTTGTTTGACCAGTTGAGGGATGCTATAGTGTTTTGTAAGATAGATTTGAGGTCAAGATATCACCAGCTATAGATCAAGGTAAATGACATACCTAAGATAGCTTTTAGGACTAGGTATGGTCACTATGAGTTAGTGATTTTGTCGTTTGGATTGACCAACGCACCAGCAGCTTTTATGGATTTGATGAACAGGGTGTTCATGTCCTATTTGGATTAGTTTGTGGTCATGTTTATCGATGATATCTTCATATACTCCATGGATACTCGGCATCATGAACAGCACCTACGCTAGGCATTGACGTTGTTGAGGAAGCACATGTTTTATGCTAAGTTTAGCAAGTGTGAGTTCTGGTTGACCAAGGAATCTTTTCTTGGCAATGTTATATCCACCAAGGGCATTTGTGTAGACTTGAAGAAGGTGAATTCCAACTTGGAGAGGGAACGTCCCAAGACATTAATTGAGGTGTGAAGCTTCCTGGGCTTGGAAGGATACGATAGGAGATTCATCAAGAATTTCAATTATGTAGTGTTACTCCTAACAAAGCTTAATAGGAAGGGTGTTTGTATTATCAGGGATGACAAGTGTCAGCATTCTTTCTAGTTGTTGAAGGAGAACTTGACCGGTGCTCCAGTCTTAGTGTTTCCAAATCAAGGGAAAGGCTATACCATTTTCTTTGAAGAATGACTTGGGATGTGTGTTGATGCAGGACAAGAATGTAATTTCTTTTGACAACTTAAGAAACACAAGGAGAACTTCCTAACATGTAACTTGGAGCTTGTAGTAGTGGTTCATGCCCTGAGGATCTAGAGGCACTATTTGTATGGAGAGAAGTGTCAGATTTTCATTGACCCACAAGAACCTTTAGCATATCTTCCTGAAGCAAGAGATGAACATGAGGCAGAGAAGATGGATAAAGTTGATCAAGGATTATGATTGCATAATAGACTACCATCCATGTAAGGTAAATGTGGTTGCTGATGAATTGAGTAGGAAGTCTTCATCATCATCCTCTGCATACAAGGCACACTTACACTCTATGGTGTGTCACAAGTGGGATATGTTGATCTCTCTTCCCCAGATGAATGTACAGTTGGAAGTATCACTATTGGAAGGGTTGCTAGCATAGTTGTGGGTAAAGCCTACCTTGATGCAGAAGATCAGGGATGTATAGAAAGATGATACCATGATATAGAATATCAGGTTAGAGTTCGGTAGCAGGAAGTGTGATGGCTTCCGTGAGTTGGATGATGGGAGTGTTTGTTTTCACAACAGGATAGTGGTTCTAGATGTTGATAGTATGGGGAAGATGGTACTTGAGGAAGCTCATTCCTAAATGTATGTGATGCATCCCAAAAGTACCAAGATGTACCATAATTTGAAGGACCTATTTTGGTTGCCACGTCTGAAGTGTGATGTGGCAGAGTTTGTTGCTAAGTGTCCAGTTTGTCAACATGTTAAGGCATAGCATCAGAAGCATGCAGTGATGTTGCAATCATTGTCCATACCACAATGGAAGTGGGACCCTATCACCATGAACTTTGTGGTTTGTCTTCCTAGGATAGACAAGGGTCATGATTCTATATGGTTGATAGTTGATAGGTTGACCAAGTCAGCTCACTTCCTTCAGTCAAGACAATGTTTACAGTAGAGAATTCAGAACAGATATATGTTGATGATATCATATGTTTGCATGGTATTCCAATTACCATAGTATCTGAGAGAGGCCCACAGTTTACTGGTCAGTTTTGGGAATGTCAGCATACAGCGTTGGGGACACAGCTAAGATTTAGCACAGCTTTTCACCAACATACATGTGGTCAGTTAGAGAGGACCATAGAGACTCTATGGGTCTGTTAAGCGGATGTGTTCTATAGTTTCTTGGTAGTTGGGATGTTCATCTGAGGTTGATATAGTTTTCCTACAATAACAATTATCAGAGAAGTATAGACATGCCATCGTATGAGGTTTTGTATGGGATACGTTGTTGGTCACCTCTTTGTTGATATGAGACTAGTGAGTATCAACTTTTGTGTCATGAGCTAGTGCATCAAACTACACAGAAGTTCAAAGTGATACAGTAGTAGTTGAAGGAAGCCTAGGATATACATAAGTCTTATGTTGATAAATGTCACAGGCTTCTTGAGTTCTAGGTGGGAGACAGGGTGCATCTTAAGGTTTCCCCTTGGAAAGGTGTGTTGAGGTTTGGTAATAGGGTAAGTTGGCTCCTAGGTATATGGGACTATACCCTGTCTTAGCATGCATTGGAAAAGTAGCATACAAGTTATAATTACCTCCAGGGCTGCACAGGGTTTCACATTGTCTTTCATGTCTCCATTCTGAGGAAGTGTCACCCTGATACAGACTAGGTGTTACAACCAATGGAGGTTGATTTGGAGGAGGATGTGTCTTATGAAGAGGGTCTTGTGTTGATCTTGGATAGTAGAGTGAAGAAACTAAAGATAAAGGATATAATCTTATTGTAAATTTTGTGGCATCACTGTGGTGTGGAGGAATCCATGTAGGAGTTATAGGATGAGATGCCTAGGAAGTACCAGTAATTGTTTGCATATGATTTTGGGGGGGAAATCCTTGTTAGGGATTTATGGTTGTAAGGCCTCTAACCTTGATTTTTGGGTAAACATGCTTAATTATTATAATTATATGCTTAAAATCTTAATCTAACTATAGGGTGTGCATTAATATCATGTGACAAGCTTAAGTTTCAAGTTTGGTCCAGTTTGGACACTATTTGAGCAAGTTATGCAACTATATGCTTGTTGTGGGCTTTTCTTGCAATTTTTCACATTCTTGATGTTCCTCATATGTTTTCTTATCATTCTTGAGCTATTTCTACTTGGGGAACCTATATGCACCATGTTTTTATGGTGACATCTATCTAGGGTTGAGTTAGGGTTTCCCTCTCATGGATGGGTTACCTTGAGTGTTGGAACTCGATGGTTCTCTTGGTTTGGTGGGATCTATTGGATATACTTGTGAGTTGGGAACCAGTGGTGGTCTCTTAAGGTGTAAGGGTCAATGTTTTCCCCTCTTGGAGATCCTTGGATTGATGGTTCATTTTGTGTGGTCCTTAAAGGATGGTGATGTTATGGTTTTCACCCTTGATCAAGATCTGAAGGTCACCCTATTGTGGGAGGTCATGGACAACCCTGGGAGTCAACAATTGATGGCTATCTTGACTCCCACAATCGATGGACCTGCTTGTTTGCATGGAAGTGATTATTTTTGCCATGGATACATGGAAAGCATGGTAGGACACCTTAACCCTATCTTCTCTCTCACCCATATCTATACAAACCACCCTCCTTCCATGCAAATGAACCCTTTGGGCCCCTTTCTTCTTCCTTTTTGTCTAGATCTCATCCCCCTTTGCTTGGTGGAGAAGAAGGTGCTTGAGGTAGAAGAAGGTGGTCGGGCTACCTTGCATGTGCAACTAGGGTTCGGGTCTACCCTTTCCATGTGCTTGTGGAGATTCATAAGATTGTTCTTAACCTAAGCAAGTAATATCTCCCTCATTTTCTTCATTTTCCTTGCATTTCTATGCTCTCCTCTCTTCTTCTTGGTCAGAACCATGGTGTTTCATGATGAGGATTGTGTTAGAGCTTAAAGAACACATCATTCTTGCTTCCTTGACCTAGGGTTGCTTCCTTGTTGGAGAAGGACAAGCTTCACTGAGAGGAGTTCTCAAGATAGGGTTTCCCTCAAGATACCTTGTTGCTTGGTCTTACTTCAACTTCTTTAAGTGAGTTATATAACTTTCTCCAACTTCATTTCTTACCCTTTTCTTGCATGCACTAGATCTTGCTCCAAAATGATGTTCTAAGTAAAGGTAGTATCTTTGCCTAGGCTTTAAGCTTAATTCATGATTCTTGAGTAGTTTATCTTATTGGATGGACCCTAAACATTGTACACGAACCTTCCTTGGTATATGAAGCTCTAGACCTCTCTTGCACATCACAAACGATGGCTTTTTCTCTCAAATGATGGTTATGATTAGGGTTTTTGAGCTGATTTTCCCTCTTGTTTTGTAACTTGATGGTTTTGTGCTTGGTGTTTTTTTGGTTTACTTTCTTGTGCCAATAGTGAGTTATGTTTCTCCTCATAAACAATGGTTTGCTTCCCCTCAAACTATGGTTTTTATGCCCACTTGTTGTGGTTTCATTCGATGGTTTTCCCTCTTGCACCAAATGATGGTTTCACTTGGGTATTGACATATTTTTTCACCTGTTGACCAAACACGATGGTCTCACTGGGTTCCAAAACTGGATGGCCCTGCTAAGTCCATAACCAATGGCATCACTAGATCAATGGTTCATCAACCTATGGTTGCACTTCGTCGATGGTTTATCAACCAATAGTTACACTAGGTTTATTGTTCATCAACCAATGGTTCCACTGGGTCGATGGTTCATCAACCAATGGTTCCATTGGGTCGATAGTTCAACAACAAATGGTTTCCATGCTCTCAAAGTCTATGTTCTTTATACTATCACAATCGATGGTGGACCTGAAGTCCAAAATCGATGGTGCTTTTAAATACGACAAACAATGACTCTTCTAGGTGCTTTAATCCTATGACTTCATATGATTGAATGGGGGTGGTCAGTGTCATATAATTAAATGGTCTTTCTAGGCCATAACTCGATGGTTTTACTATAATGTGGTTCAAGATTTTACTTGTATTTCATCCAATGGGTTTTTTCCTCTAACATCTAATGGTTTTGGGTGAAGCTCATGGTTAGATGGCTCAGTTTTGATGATGTATAATCAATGGTCCTATGCCATAACTTTGCAGTCTTACCTTTACCCTCATAGTAATGTGAACTAGTAGTCACATTAATCATCTGATGTGTAACACTAATCCATCTTATCTCATTACACCTAACCCTAATACAAATAGGTGATGATAGTTAATCATACTTTGTTTTCCTGTGTGATTAGTATGGTGATGGAATACTCTCTTAATGTTATTGTAACCCTAATATGTTTCCATATTAACATCATATCTCTTAAATGCAATATTATGTTGAACTTATATATCACATGTTTGGTGATGGTTTGTTGAACGCCTAGTAAGGCATGAAAGGTTAATGATAATTCTTACATGGAATGATGTGATGGTCTTAATGACTTTTGGGCATGGTTGAGCCCTAATAGAGGTGTGATCCACTTCATTATGTGAGAAGGATCAGCATCCTATTTTGATGTATTGATAAGTAAAGTTTCATGAATGGCAATGAAATAGCACCATGTGGTGTGGTGATCAAGAATTATATCTCATACATTTTATATCTTCTAGAGTTGTTATATATCAATGCTTGTTAGAAATGAATTAGGGTTTGTATCTCCACCTGTTTGATACACCCTTAATTCACCCAACTCATAATAATTAATCAAGTGAAACCATAACCATGTAGTGTCATGTGTTGTAGAACCATTCAGTGTCAGGACTTGCTGGGTTGGCAAACGAGTATTCCTAAGGGAAACTCGGAGCACATACTATTGAGTATGAGGGGTGAAGGGAGTGTAATCCTTGACATCCTAATCCTAAGGTTATGGAGGGTGGTTGTGGCCATGCCTCATATTGAGAGCAGTTGAGGTTGCATCTCGGATATTTTTATATGTGATATGATTGAGGACAACTTTGGTTGTACCTCGAATGATAGGGTTCTTATATACCCTAGTTTTGAGCATCGTGACCTTTATACCAAGGGCAAGTTGGTGTTAGAATCTTAACTATATGACACTGTAGGCATTTGACGGTTATATCACTACATTTCACTCGTACTGACCAAGGGTGGGAGATCTTAGGACGTCGGCTCTCTAGATCATATACAAAATTGAATAGAATTTCATAGTGGTCAATTGGAGTCTGAGTGGTATACCTCAAACTCCCTAGGGCTTAATAAAATATGTAATATAATCATGTAGTATATCTATTTAGGAGTAAACATGATTCACCTTGCTTGTTACCCCTTTGCCTTGTTTCTTGTACTGTTATTTGTTATATAGTGAAGATAGAGTACTCAATTGATAGTAAATGATAGTTTTATTCGTTCCTATATATATATTCATAATTATACATGTTGTTATGCCTACCTGTTTAACTTGCTTAATCTAATAATCTGCTTAATTTGTTTATTAATAATATAACCTATTGTAATCAATAATTGTTGTTGAGAGTTATATCTCTCATTGGGACATAGGCCTCACCTCGTGGGTCACCACATCTTGTTAGGTGGTCGTCAGTAATGTGGTCAGGTTTGTGGAGGTGAAGAGGAGAACCTTGGAGAGTAGTAGGAGAAGAAGGTTGGCTAGTAGTTACTTGTATCCTAGAGTCATCCATGTACTCTCAGGTCTGGGTAGGGGATGTTTTGTAGATGATATGCATATCGACTTAATTTTTTGGTGGTATTCAATATTTGTATACGGCATGTATATGTGGAGCTAGGGCTGGCAAAACAAGACCCAACCCGATCGACCTGACCCGACCCGAACCCAAAATTTTAAACAAGTTTAGGGTCTATGGTTTTTTGACCTGGCCCGAAATTGACCCGAACCTTAAGAACCCAAAATTAATTTAGGGTCGGGTCTAGGTTTGGACTTTAGATCCAAATTAACTCAATTGACTCGAAATTTAGAATTATATTTTCAAATGAAATTACAAATACTATACTTTAAGACACCTGATGGCCCATTAATTTACTAATCCATCAATCAAGAAGTTTATTTTGGAAATTCTACATTGTTTTGTATTGATTTGTATGATTTATTATTGTAATTATATTAGGAATTTGTGTTTAAAAGTCTCAAACAAACTACAATAGGCTTTATATGTGTTTATTAATCACATTGTAAGTTTATCATAATGAAATTTGTTAATTACACTTGGGAATTATCAATGACTAGACAAATCATAGTGTTTTTTTTAACTATTCTCTTGGTGTTTAATTTACGGGTCAGACCCGATAGACCTGAAACTATTTGTGGGTTGGGTTAGGGTCAAGGGTTTTGACCAGAAAATCCATCTTTTTCAAGTTTAGGGTCTAGCCAAAAAGTGTTGACCCGAAATGACTCAAAATAAAACCCGCTCAACCCGAACCCGATTGCCACCCCTATGTGGAGCACTTCTCTTGTGGATACAGTTTGTGTCTGAGACCATTGGATAGATATGTAAATACTTGGTATGGTGTATGATCTTATGTAGAACTTTGGACCATTATGTAATGATTATGAACATGATGGTAATGTTTTAAATCTATTTTAATTATTCCTCTTTTCTTTCTATGTGGTTAATTGGCAGTTGATCGCACATTTTTTTAGTAATATCATTTAGCATGACGGTGTGTCACATATGCAACATGATTATGGCCCTAAATCCTTTGTTGTGGAAGTATATGTGCATGAGGAATGACTCTGGTGAAATGACAACTGTGAAACATGTGAAATATGATGATATGTGATATTCAATTATGTAGATTCCTATCTCATGTACGCAAGATGAGGATGTGAGCCTAGATAGGAAACCATGTGGTAGACAAAGGTTTGTTTTTTATGTATTAGGGTGATAAGATAAACCTTGATATTGTGACGGCGAGTCGTCGACATGAGAATCAGGCATGGAAAATTTTATGTGGTGAGGTAAGAACCAAGTAGTTTCAAGACAAATGAATAAAAGATTAACAAGACATGTAGTATATGAGTTGATTGTTTGTTCCATGCCTTTTACTACTAGCTGATAATCCTACAAATGTTGAATATGGTTTTGAAAATTAATCATTCTTTATAAAGATAATTTGTTTCCATATTCTTATTTGTCTAGTTTCAAATCTAATTAGATGTTGACAAGTGGTTGATGTTGGGATTCAATATCCACTCTAAAATGATTTGTGTTTACTTTTCATTTGAATAGTCATGTTTGTGGGGTGTCACAAGGATGATGTTATTTTTATATATTGATTATAATTGTTTAGATCTTGAACTACTACTCATACTAAAGGATTGTTATTTCGAAGTAAGTAGCATCTACTAACTTGTTCATATACATGCTCTTAAAGATGTTTTGATGTTAGAATTGTCCTAAGTGAAAAACATATTTCATTGATTGGATTATTGTCATAAAATGGGTGTGTAAATGCTAGAACTATTTGATAAACTTAGTAATATGTACAAGTTTCTTATTAATTCAATATTTAATCTGAGAATGATGTGTGTACCTAGATTGAGTGGGAGGTATCCACTCACTAGGGCTCTATATGAGTTCCATTTGGTTGTTTCAAATGCTTTTAAGTAAAATTTCAACTAGTGGAGAGGACCCTACAAAAAGATA